>WOVY01001296.1:0-354159 GCA_013436015.1 Rhipicephalus annulatus | reverse complement strand
CTGCCTACGACTTTTAGCTCTCCTGGCTGTCAGGATAATGGTATCGATACCAAACTTAGTATGGCATAACATCACTGCATGTCGAGCAGACATGCGTGTCATGTAAGAACATGACAACATACCACGTTTATAGAGTGCTCGTGGCCGTTTTGCTTAAGTTCACATAAACTAAACTCGGAATCACATGACGTTAATAAATGACCTAGGTAAACGACACATCCAAACGTAATAATCATCACACGGAAGTCATGTACGGCATAATTTACCTCCACCTCATAAAGTTGTGATGATTTTAAAGTGTCATATAAATCTTCCTCGTTCGTGCTTCGCATATCATCGATTCCCACTGTACGTGGGATCTACCATTTTTTTCACTTCCAAAAGTGCAGCTGAATGCTCACTGTCCCCATCTAGGCCCATCGCTTGCGCAGCGACGCTGACGTTTCAGAATAGCAGAAGCAATGACAGTTGTCGTGACGTCGCACCAGATTTTAGTGACGTTAGCGCACTCCGCCATCTCCAAAACGAGCCTGCTGCTGATATGAGTGTGCTGGCGTCCCTTGTAGAGACACTGTGGGCGTCAATGAAGGGCACTGGGTGCTTTTGAAGAGACACTTGATGCATCCTTCACGGATAACCGAGGCGTTCGTCAGAGACGCTGCGCGCGTCCAAGAGTGGTGCAGCCCCCTCCTCCTTCATCGTCTCGGCGCCGGCGCATCTAGCGTCGGGCGTCTTCCTTGCTCCACGTTCTCTACATAAGTTCTAAATATAAACGCTTCGTTTCTTTCTGTTCGCCTTTTGCCTTGCCACTCCCTGGATGCTATACCCGGCGACAACTTTCTGTGGCAGCACAGCCAAGGCTACGGAGCCGAAGCACGCTTGTCTTACTGCGCCACAGCATGTAGTCCCTCAACGAAAACTTTTGTATACTGTTCTGGGTAACTAAGATTTTACCATTCCTCACTTACATTTTTTCGCGGATTTATTTTTTAATTAGTGAATAAAAACGTTGCGCAGTAGAAAAAATTTCGTTTCACGCTCTCTCAGGTTTTTTGGGGTTTTTTTTGGCTTCCGTCGCCTTTTTACCTCACCGCATTCCTCACTGTCAAAGATGGCATCCGCCGGTTACAGCTCGTCAACGTCGCTTACGGAGGAAACACCGCCGCGCGCCGCGAGTCCACCAGCTGCGCAGCCGTACCAGGCGTTGTCAAATCAAAAGCTGTCCGTACAGGCCAAGAAGGTGGCGTACAACGTTTACGCGCAAGTAAGAAAAAGCGACCCGCAGCTGTCTGTGAGAGCCGCATGTCGGAAAGTTCAGCGAGCTCACTGGTGTTAGCGAGCGCAGTGTCTTCCGGATTAAGCGCTACGTGCATGATGAGTTGTGTAACCATTACATGAATAATAGAATGTATCATTCACCCAGCAACCTGGGTCCACGCATCAGTAAATCACGTCAAAATATTATTAAAAATTGCTCTCGAGTTCCCAAAGATGCGACTCGCGTTTCCTGGAGCGAAACGCGAGCAAACGCGAGCCGACGCGGACTGCGATACGCGGACTGTGCTGGTGAAATCGAAACCGAAACACCCGTCGAAGCGGTCGGACTACTTGGCGCAGTAGCACATGTGCATAGGCTCCGCCCACGTAGCCTTGGCCGTGCTGCCACAGAAAGTTGTCGCCGGGTATACGTACTGCAGCCATAGAGTTTCCTAATATACACTTAAGGGAACTCTGGCGCTAGTGTCAATGGGAGCTGCAACGCACGGCGCTTCAGTGAGCATGGTAATGATGAGTAGTACACAGATTGTCCAGTATTTGTACTGTTGGCCTGCTTCTGGCTCCGTGTGCGTTCGTGTGGCTTGAAGTTGTTTTCTCATGAAACAAAAATCAGCATATGTTCAGCAGTTGTGCTTAATCACGTTATTTTTTTAGGCTTACCTTTTCAAATCGGGTCACAGCGTTCAAAAGGGTTCGTACTTTTCTTTTAAACAAAACCGAAAACACAACAATAAAAAAGCCACAAGTGCGATTCGCTGCCCGGAAGTACAAAGACTCGGCAAATTTGTTTACTACCCATCATACCCATGGCCTCTAGACGATCGCCGTGCCCCTCTAGTGAATTTTAGGATACTCTATGACTGCAGCTGGCTGCCGGCACGTTTCTTTTGCTGGTGCATGTGTGGCACGTGTGTGTGTGAGCAGACGCAACTCAGCACAATGTACGTCGAAGCCTTGTGCTGTCATGTGACCAAGCCGGATATGCATCGACGTCACTGCCCAACTCAGCGCCACGAAGCTGAAACCGAAATTGGTCTGCATATGTAGAGCAATATTAAATTATTTAACAAAAATAGACGTATCTTGGTGCGTGTATAGTGCATCCTGGAGCTGAAGGAAACGCTTACAATGGCACCACCCCTTTAATAAGAAATGAGGTGAGCAGGACCAGCTGTCGGTAGCGATTGAGCGTGTAAGAAAACCAGGAAGTCGAAGCTGCGTGAGTGAATGAGGTATTGTAAGTTAATTAGTTGGTAATTTGGGGGTAGTTTGTTTGTTAGTTAGGTAGGTAGTTATGGCGTCATCTATTGGCGGATTTGGAGTGACCCATGAACTCGGAGCACTCCACTCTGGCGGAAGGCAATAGAAGAGGACCTACCAATGGAACACGTGAGCTCCCTCTGGAGCGAATGGCAGAGTTGAATTAAAACGCGATGCGCGTGTCCCTCTTCTTGTTTGAGTGGGCACGCTGGGCACAGCGACGGTCGGTTGGTCGACGGTCGGTCGGTCGGTAAGTTGGTAAGTCAGTCAGTCAGTCAGTCAGTCAGTCAGTTGGTCGGTCAGTTGGTCGGTCAGTCAGTCAGTCAGTCAGTCAGTCAGTCAGTCAGTCAGTCAGTCAGTCAGTCAGTTGGGCAGTCAGTCAGTCAGTGAGTCGGTCAGTCAGTCAGTCAGTCAGTCCGTTAGTGAGTTAGTGAGTTAGTTGGTTAGTGAGTGTGTTGGTTAGTCAATCAGTTGTTTAGTCAGTCAGTTGGTTAGTGAGTCAATTGGTTAGTCAGTCAGTTAGTCAGTGGGTTAGACAGTCAGTTGGTTAGTCAGTCAGTTAGTGAGTTAGTTGGTTAGTCAGTCAGTTAGTGAGTCCGTTACTTAGTTATAATTGGCCTAAACCTGAAAACAATTGAATTCTTCCACATAACCACGGGGTGGATGCTCTTCACCGGTAAAATACAGTCGTGCTAGCCAATGCAGTCTTTCTCAGCAAATACAAGTACTACACAAATCAATAGTTTAAGGTTCATCGTTACTACATAAAATATTACGTTTGCCTGAGCAGTGATGACTGAATACCCGATGACATTTCCCTGGATGTTCAAGTTTTCGGGCTAAAACCAGCAGCACTCACGTGCGTTTGTTTTAACTGAACAATGTATGACGTGAGAAGAATAAGTGAAAGATGAAGCATTTCTTCCGCGAACAGTAAGCACGTCGTGCTCGCAAAGTGCAGTGCGTCTAAAAGTCGAACGTTCGAGTTACCCTCGATCACTTTTTTAGAGTACTGGGTTGGGAATCAGAAGGTGGCGAGTTCCGATCCAGTCGGTAGGCATTTCATCTTTCAATCGGTTGTTCCAAGGTCGTCGACGCAGCCTCATCAAGTGGGAGGCGCACGGGAAGGCTTTACGCTCTCTCATAGTAGAGCACCAAACACTCAAAATTGTTCACAACTTCTTCTAAACCAACAAACTTTTGTCGCCAAGGCCTCACCAAGTGTGAGGCCCACGAAACGGCTTTATGCTCTCCCTTAGTCGAGAACCGCGTACTCTAAATCATTAACAACTTTTTCTAAACAACAGGTTTGAAGAGTCCTTTATGTCCCATAGTGAAAGCTTTCTGAATGGGACGGCTTTCTTCTCTCCCATAGTAGGGTACCACGTACTCTAAATCATTAGGCACTTTTTTCCTAAACATTTATGTGAATGCTATGTGGGAGTGACAGCCGTAACTGTGGGTAGAGCTCACTTTTAGGGGCGAAGCTCCTTAGGGCGTGAGTCTGTCCATCCTCCGTCATTGTCGTACGTAGCCCCCGGAATGCGAGATGGAAGATGGTGGTACTTGAAGTGTTCACTAGATGGACGCACGGGCGGATGCACGGACGGACGGCCCAGACAGACTAGCAGGCGGATGGACGAATGAATGGACGCGCAGAGCGCGTATGTGCCACAGGGGATGCGAGATGGCGGTACTTGGAGTGCTCACTATATTGGCGCATGGACGGACGGACAGACAGTCTAGAAGACGGATGGACAGATGGACGGACGCGGGGACGTACGGATGCATGGACGCACGGGGAGACGGACGAACGCATGGATGGACGCACGGATGACGGCGCGGACGGACGGAATCAAGAACGCACGGAAGCACGGACGGGCTGATAGACGCTTCGCCCCACTCATCATCATTCACTCCGTGGATGTGCCATGACTTTTTTACGTAGTGACCAGGCATGATTAGCTGGTTGCTTGGTTACGAATTGCTCGGTTGTTGAGTGATTTCGTGAGTGTTCGCAAAAACGTCGTTATATCGAAAATACAGCACGAGACCATTTCTTCATATCAAGAAAAAATGCAGGCGTTCTTTATTAAAAGCAATAAAAGGTAACAGAATAAAAGGTTGCTTGCATTTAAAACTTATATCGTGGTTAGGTACTAGGCCGCTGAATTTCGTAGAGCCGATACAGTCACCCTCGCTTTAGCTAGACTGTGCCGACTGGTCAGTACGCACATTGAAATGGCTTTCGCTTATTTTTCGTACTTCTTCGTGTTTGGTTTTCGCTGCAATGCAGACTGAATATTGCCGATATAGTGCGCAAAAAAGTTTCTCCTTTGTTTTTGTTTTATGCGCGGCGTCTCGATGACGAAGGACACGCAGCGGGATATCACCGATGCCATCATCCGATGAAACTTCGTGTGCTTAAAGAAAGAACATTTATCATTTCTACAGCATTAACTATGCATGAAACGGTGGGTCGCGTTGTCACCATGCGTTTAGC
This sequence comes from Rhipicephalus annulatus, assembly GCA_013436015.1. Taxonomy (NCBI): domain Eukaryota; kingdom Metazoa; phylum Arthropoda; class Arachnida; order Ixodida; family Ixodidae; genus Rhipicephalus; species Rhipicephalus annulatus. The sequence goes on along the minus strand of WOVY01001296.1, from coordinate 349,118 downwards.
GAGCAAGTACGAAAAAGCACGCATGGCACGAGCCTCACCGTATATATATGTATACGGTGCATAAATGATATACAACTTCTTTAAATGTGGTGTTCCTGACGCGTTATTCTTTTTTTTTCATTTGTACCTCGCATTCAAACTTTGAAGACTGAAGGTAGAAAGGTAATGGTGGTAGCACGAGGTGAAAGGGGTGTGAGGGATAACGTGGTATTTTAAGTGCGCAGCTAAGATGATACTTGTTTCGTCATCCAGTCTGGTGTCACTATGAGAAACCAGGTGTATTTTCCCCTCTCCTATGACCAGTCTATTACGCGTAAATAAACTACGTTTTTCGGACGTCTCCTGTAATTGAGATTGATGACGAAACATGTATACGTGAACGGGTAGTCATTGAACGTCACGAAGTACGCATCTATTGCATGGCTGTCACGACGTCATTCTTACGTCACTGCTGAGATTCCCCCAGCCATTGGAGTGCGTTGTTGTGTTAGCGGTTCGGGAAAGTGAAACTACTATCTCACGTTATGAATAAGCATGTTTGTTCAGCAACGTGTAGCATACAAACTCCCGATCGGACATCATCGCTATCGCGATCATAATGATGATGATTTTGCGTATCGTGACCATCGGCGTAATCGTCGGCGTGAACATCACCCTTCCCGTCTGATAAGGCATGTGCAATCTCGCCTTTAAAAAAACGTTACGGGATCAAAAGACGCAATCCTTACGTCATCCGCACACACTGCGTGTGCTGCAGATGCTTTGCAGCATGACAGTGCTGCAGTGCAACAAAACTGACTATAGCAACTCGGTCATTTTGTCGCACCTGTAAATGAGAAAACTAAAAAGCGTACTGATTCTGAGTGGTAGGGCAAGCACGATTAGAAACAAGCAATGTAAAGGACCAAATATGGATGGAGCGCGCAGCGCGGATATCTCTGCTCTCCAATAATGAATTTACCTTGGTAAGCTTCACCTCTGCACAGTTACGTAATGAGGATAAGACAAATCTTTCTGCTGCGCATGAAGCGTTTTGAGAAGAGTATCATCACGTTGCTTCTATGACGTAAGGCGCTTTCTGGACCAATATGCGCGTTTTTAGAAGGGGTTGATGAAAAGTCAGATATAGGTAAGCTTTTACGGCTTCGAAGCAGCTTTATTACTAACAATAGTCTCATGGGACCTTGAGACATGTGAATATTGCGAAACTTCATTCATCTGCAGAGATGAACAGATTTATCTAGCAAAAACAAGCCCAAAATTGTCTTCGTACTCCTTTTAGTACTTCTTCTGGTGCGCCTTTCAGTACAGTTTGGTTGTACACTTCTGCTGTGTAGTTTTAGTACAGTTAAACAGCGTTTCACGTAGGGCCTAAGAGAGCGGCTTTGCCGCATCACAATGTCGCACAGTGGCTGAGCTTTGTCACCGCATTAAAGCCAGCAGTCATAATGATAAGCTGGCCTTGAATATTGTGAAATACCGAAACTGTGTGCTTTTCCCATTCAGCTATCGGAAAAAACTGGCTCGGATGTAACTGTAACTACAAACCCAAAGAGCAGCCTATAAATAAGAACACCTAGAGGCCATCCACATGTTTTTTTTTAGATGCGGAAGCATCTTATACTCGCGCCTTGTAGTGCGCCGTCCGCGCCGTCCGCACCGCTTCTCGAACATTTGACAGCTGACGCGCGCGCATGCGCCGTCGCGCCGTCGCCCACCATCTGTGCCGCGCGCGCTTCTCCTTCGAGAACATTCGACAGCTGACAGCGCATGCGCCGTCGCGCCCTCGCCATCTGTGCCGCGCGCGCGCTTCTCCTTCGAGAACATTCAACAGCTGACAGTGCATGCGCCGTCGCGCTGTATATATACTCAAGGTCGGCGCTCGCTCGCTCAGTTGCCGCTCATCGGTTGGTTTGTACGGCGCGTCGACGTCCAAGGTCGCGGTGAAATGGATTCCAACGAATTCACAAACACAATGATCGACGTCCCTTCGACCAGCGCCGTCCTTTCGCATACGTGTGTATGTGTTCGCTCATTTAACACCCCCTCCTACAACCACGTTAACCAATTTAGCCATCGACCCAAGTAAGTCGCAATTTAACACCCCATTTCACAACCACGTTAACCAATTTAGCCATCGACCCAAGTAAGTCGCACTTTAACACCCCGTTAACCAATTATATGCTCCGCATCCTCCTCATTGTTCCCCCGAGGGAAGCTGCGGGCAATTTTTTTTCTCTCTTGCGTTATTTTGGTTTACGGCATATACACATTACACTAAATTGCGTGCCTTGTGCTTAGTGACAAGACAACGTGTTAATATCATTGTCCAAGAACAGTCAGTGTTTAGGCGTACGCAGGCGACACCCTACACAGATTCACATGTAAAGATAAAAGCTAATCCCCTTCGCATGCATTCGCATTCAGTCTAATTCAGTGCACATGCATCTGGCTCTGTAGCTCATCAAAGTTGGTGTGTATGGAATTTTTAGATGCCCAAAGGTAGCCGTATAGCATATACAATAACTCTAAAACTTACCACAGCAAATCCATCAATGTGAAATTCAGAAAAATCTGGCGTGAGTGTTTTGTTCATATTTTGACACGCTCACAGCTTGTTTCCCACCATGGTTGCTCTACTATTCAGATTAAGTAATAATTGTCGGGGTTTACCGTCCCAAAACCACCACATGAGTACGAGAGTCGCCGAAGACGAAGGCTCCGGAAAGTTCTACCACCTGGGGTTCATCAACGTGAATACAGGCTTCAAGCACTGTTTGCGCTGCACAACCGTTCACTGGCCAGCCGTATAAGAACTGGATCTTGACCTCCAAGTTAGTTTCGGTGGGAGATTTTTCTTGTGCGTTGTTGAACAATGGAAATTCGCAGCATGCGCGTTAACGAAAGGTCTGTGCCCGCCATTGCCCATTAGCAGTGATTGGTGTATTCCAGTAGAAAACACCGATCCATCACTTCGGGCTTTGCGCCTCCCCAGCCTTTTCTCCTGCGCAAAGCCGCGATGAGCGCCAGCGTCAAGGCCGCTGCCAGCGTAAAGCGTTAGCTCCCGTTGCTTCACATCTACACATGGTTCTCTTTAGCGGGAGATGACGCAATTTTGTTATTATTTCTATTTTAAGGACGTCTGTGGAGAAAGCAGTCAGCTGTAAAATAGAGCGCGATGATAGGTATGAATGCTCTGTTTTGCGTCAATTTTCTCGGGGGCACTTAGACGCCAAAGGGCGGTTTTCTCACGTCTAGAACAAGGAATTCAGTATTTTCAACGCCACTTGAAATAGTGCTCATGGAGTCAACATAGTAGTGTGGTGGTTTGGGCTAGGTGATATGACATGACGATAGTTATAGCGCAAGAACAGAACGATGACAATGCGACTCCTTCTTGTCCGTTTGTCATCGTTATGTTCTCGCGCTATAACTATCGTCATGTCAAGTTAGTGTTTCGAATATAGGTTTTGAGAAGAGGCCACCGAATTAGCTGGCCATGGTGAACTTGAAGCGCGAATATGGGCCACAAGAGAAGATTATTTCAAGCTACAGCTGACTGTTATATTACCAGTCAAATAAATAGACACAATATTTCAAATAAATAGACACAAGGCACAAGACACAATAAATTTGGCTCCTTATCGTGCACTGAGTATTGCGAGGTACTTACATTGGTACACAATCACCTATAGGTAACACAATGCTTCTTAACTGACCACAGAGTCCACGATGGTGTCATAGTTGATGTGCTGATGTAACGTGCCTGAAGATCTCCGTCATGTCATATGCGAATGATGATTATGCGCACGTGAGAAACAGCCTCTTGCTTGGCGATTGCATTAAAGCGTGTTGCTCTATTCAACTTTGATTTTCCGCTCACTCCCAAGCGTTTCATGGGTATTGAAACGCGCTTGGAGATGCGATGTGCTGCCCGACGCATTCGAATAAACGACATTAATACGGGCACTTCCGATTGTGCTGAAGCGCCGACCAGGATCGAGCCTCTAGACTGCAATTGACTACCTTGACCACCCTACGCATTGGGTAATCCAATCGTGATTAAGCTACTCGACTGCGGTCGATGGTGGTCAAAAGTGAAGAGTGTGACAGTTTCAATCACGATCGAAAATGCAACGTGTTACACGCGTATGTAATCTGACTTGTGTATGGCGAATTCCGATCAAACTGTGCCCGATCCGATTTTGGGATGGTGAACCCGACAATTTTATTTGGGAAAGATGCCAAAGTTAGTCAGTAGCACTCAAGAGTTTGTTATCCGGCCCGAAAATACTGAATTCTCCACGTACAACATGCTCACCGCCACCTCCGTTTGCACTGCGCGTAGCACTGTGCAGCCCAGTAAAGAATATTTTAGAGCGCAGCTGTTAGGTACCCGTTGCCTAGTTCAGTGGTGTATACGTAATCGATAGATCGAACGAGGACGAAAGAGAGCGAACGCTGAGCGCAATGGAGAAAGAAATAGGGTGATAGCGAGAAGAACGCGAGAGAACGGCAGTGGCGAGACGACGGTTCCGCGGCTGACCTGCCCTTACACTGACACTCCCTGATGAAGAAATTGTCACTTAGATTCGCTCGGTGGATCTGGTGCTGAATGATTGTGTCGTCCGCAATCTCCTGGTGCCTGCGTAGCTCTCGCCGATCTGCCCATCTCTTGGTGCCATGTATCTCTCACTGATCTGCGCATCTCCTGGTGCCGTGTAGCTCTCGCCGATTGGTGACTCTTAGACCCCAAAGAAGACCTGGCGACGCCCCTCTTTATGAGCTTTCAGGGGCAACAATACTTCGGTAAACGAAGGCAGATGCATCGCCTTAGCTTTCTACAGTATATAATTAATCGCGAAGTATTTGTAGACCGCACGTTGTGAGTAACTTCTCTGTCCGCAAGGCGTACACGTCATCACACGCAGGCATTAGTCCCTCATTTCGCTCCGACGAATACTTACAAATACTCCTTCTTCCTTGGGCAGTTGGAGTCAAACTCCAGGCATCTAATAAATGAGTATTCTCAAATCCATTCATTACCAATGCTCTTCCTCGTTTGAAGTTTTGTGTATTTTTCGTGCCACTTGTATTGATATCTTAGTATTGTATTTAATTTTCTTATACGCAATATGAGTGACCCTTCTTCAAGGATCAAATTGTGATCTCCTTGGAACAACTTTACTGCACCCGAAAAAAAAAGGAAAGCAAAATAGCCCCTGGAATATTCTGCTGACATGTAATTCCTGAAGAAAAAAAAACGAGTTTTTACAGAAACCTCATAATAAGGTTTCTCATTAATTTCTTATCTCCTATTCAAAATGACCCAATAATTTTGTGTTCGCACATCAAACTCGAACAATTATTGTATGAAGTGGCTTCTTTTTTCTTTTCTTCTTTTATTTTTTTGCGGGGAGGTCATCATATAGGCGTATTCATGCAGATGTGTCCGAAATATCACGTACTTAAATCTAGAGGTGTATTCAGGGGCGGGTGCGATACATCGGCGAATTAAATTCACCAATGAGTCGGTTCTTTCTCTGGCTACAACAATGAATTAAAGTGCAGAAAAGTTGTGTTTCAGGTGAATTCACACATTCGACCCTACAAAAATTAAAATCGGTTAGTTGTACTAAAAGATGTTTGTGAAATGTGCGCGGAATAATAGGGATATACATTGAAAGGTGACTGAACACATTGTAAAAATATATTTTAATAAAATACCTAACCCCTCGAGGGTTGACCTAAAACACTATCTAAATACAGAAACGATTATTCTTCAGCTCGCCCTCTACAGTCCAGCCCAAATAGAAGAATCTGCTGTCAGGCATTGTTCTCTTGCTCCAAGTTTTGAATATCTGGAAGAAAGCAGAACAAGATAAAACGAGCTTGAGACACATTCAGCATTAACAATACTATGCGTACCATTTCTGCGTGAACTCTATTCTCAAAACTCGTGGGACACCTCCAACATACAAAACGAATGTGGAAGAGCACGAGGAAAGCTTACGTCAAACAAATATTGGGAATCTGAGCACAGGTCAACTTTTAAGAAAAGTGTTGCAAAACATGGCACCAAATGCCTCACTTTGTTGTGTACCACAGCCTAATCCTAATGTAAAGGCACAAGGAAGACGCAATAGTGGTTGCAAGTGCAGTGAGTTTCGGGTCTCTTTTCATGTTTTTTTTAGTGCTCTGCGTCACTCAAACGATGTAACAGCAGTTCCTGCTACTTATTAATATGCGTAGCAATGTGTGACAAAAACGGTAGAGTTACGAACATTAACTTAGCCAAAATAAACACTCAAGCCATACTTAACCGCAATAAATACCGGTCATTACTGTCTTTGCTCGCTGTGCTTGTTGGAATATTATATAAAATGACATTGGCATAATGCATTTGACAGAGAAAGATACGCCCAGGGCTAACCATTAAAATTCGGTTGATATTATAGTTTAACAGCCGTTCTTTAAGTGCACTGTTCTTTAAGTACATAAAAGTGTTTAATAAATAATTAAACCAATAGTTAAACGTTCAGTGCAACTGCGATGGACCAAACCCAATAAGACAACATGTGGCAGTTTCATTGGATAAAATAATTATGTTAGCACCGTTTCGTGAGTTCTTTCTTCATAAAACACGTGAACAATATCCGCACTAAGTGTTGAACTTATCAGTATTTTGAGATTTTCTACTATACAATGTCATGTCCGCTTTAGACTGCATGTCAAAACCGCATGGGAGAATTTGCAACTCATATATCGGGTATGTGGAGTAACCTGGCGGTTACTTTTTTCTCCATATCGTGCAGAAATCACGCACTGTGCCAAAAGGAGGTAAACGCCAGCAGAAAATATGTCATTGGGACTTGGTATCTCCAGAGGCTGTTTAAGGGCCCTTTAGATGTATAACTACTCACTAGCCCAATCTGACCTTCAATCATATAGCAGCCTACAAAAGGCAGATTTCAGCTCCGTCAACATTTACATCTAGCCACTCATAACAACGCAGCTATTCCTGCCTGCTCTCTTGAGCTCTTGTTGCTACAGCAGTGTTGTAAAATCGAAGGGAGGCGTTGAATGCATACAATCTGCAATACATACCAATGAGAAATACAAGCAGTAAACTGCTGCGCCCCTTGGCGTAGTGAAACAGCTTTTGACTGCGGAACTGTTAAAGCAGAGCGTGATCTGCCTCTCGTATACCCAAAAAAAATTCCGCCATATCCACGAAGTGAATGATGATGAGTGGGCGAAGCTCCGGAGGTAAACCTTGTAAACCATGAATCCTCTGTACATTTTGCCCACTCGATTTTATTACATCGCTCCCCCTAGCGTACGTCGCCGCACTAAATCGAACGATTGCCTTCAACCAATGACACGCGCCATATGTGACATCATTCCTATTTTATAAGATCTCGCGTCTTTCATCAACTACAAGTACCGCTTTCTAGTTTATAACATCTTGCATCTTTTCATCATCAGTTACAAGTACCACCATCTAGTAAACACTACAAGAACTAAACGAGAGGTGGCTACATACAGGAGACGGTACCGCCATCTAGTGAACACTGCAAGAACTAAACTAGAGGTGGCTAGATACAGGGGACGGTACCGCCATCTAGTGAACACTGCAAGAACTAAACTAGAGGTGGCTACATACAGGCTACAGGGGACGCACAGCCCACGCCCTAAGGAGCTTCGCCCCTAAAACTCAGCGGAGTGACGACTTGCGTTGCCTAGCAACCGCCGGCGCCGGAGCACGTACAACTTCGCCCGACCACGACCTACAGAACTCTTGACCTGCCCAGCTGGCGGCGTTCTATAGACTTATTGCATATTTGTAAAGAGTGGTAGGCGCCGTCAACCATCTGAGGCGCTTATAGCGATGTTGCGGCGCGTATATGCTCCGCCCAACCCGAAGCTCACCATCGCCCTTTGTGATTCTCCGGAGGCTCCCCAACGCGCTGTGCTCCGAGGCAGTTTTGCACCTGCTGTACCAATTGTCGGGTGATCATAGAGTTGTGACGAGCTTTGGGCTGAGCGGAATCTACGTGCCGCAACGTCGTCACAAGCACCTCAGTCTGTCGACGACGCAAACGACTGTTTACAAACACGGAATAGTTCTGTTACGAAGCAGCCAGTGCTGGCTTTCCAATCAGAGTTTGCCTATAACGTGGTGCTCGAGTCACGCCACTGCATAGGAAGAAATCAGCAGATAGTGTATTGCGTAAGTGCTGTTATTAAAGAATTCGGCAATGGGGCGAAAACCTTCAAGTTAGAGAACACGTACAAGTGACCATTACATGGCCTTGAGGGTTATTCAGACACCAATGGGAAGTTATTGCTATATCTCAGCGGAAAATGTAGTGTTGAGATAGTTAATGCATGGCCAAAGTTTGATAAGCAGATTACGCGGGAAGTCGGAAACAGACAATCGAACGTTGATTCTTGTCTCAGGATGGAAGGAAACTATAAAAAATTGAGGGAAAATACGAGCAAGAGATTAACAGCTTGGGCGGTGATCATAAACACATACCATAACAAATGGAATGCAAAACTTAAAATGAGAGCATACAGTAAAGTTTAGTAAAAAATATAGCTGCAAGAGACAAGGAAGAAGTAAGCAAAACACCAGGCGAGGATTGGGGTACAGTGAGGTGCTGAATGTAATGCTGAAATAAATGAGGGGAGAGAAGAAAACTAATTGCTGAAAAAGAAAGACAAAGCGAAAAAAACTTGTGGAACAAGTAAATCCAGGAAGCGAGTGAGAAGAGGCATGACGCATCACGAGAGCATAAACAGGCAAAAAAAAGAAAAAAAATGAGGAGCGGCCGCTAGAAGAACTCAGTAAATTATGGTAAATATACTGAGAGAAAAAAATTCATTGTAAGAAATAATTCCAAGCAAATACTGGAGTTGAAATCAACACTGAGACGAGGTTCACAAAAAAAAAAGGCCACACCAAGAATATTTTTGAGCCACATGAAAGCGCTAGATAGGAAGTCTACCACCATGCAACAACATGTTGTCGATAAAAGGGCAAATCAAATGAAATTTGATGGTGATGGTTGTGTCAAGAAGAATGTCTTCCACACATCGACCTCAATGAAAGTAGCTGAGAACATTTCATGATGACTTAGGACGTGTCCATGGGACGATATGCTCAACATAATTTAGGAGCTGTTCTAACTTTGTATGCGGTGGTGAAATCTAGAATTGCTTATCGTTAATCGGTTTCATATTCCATCCGAGCTGAACAGCTCCCCGTAAGCAGTACAATACGTTCTGTATTCTTTCCTGCATTTGTCAAAACAGTGCCTGCCGGAGCGGATATAAATCGTTGGAAGACTTATCACGTTGTTCTTGCGACTCAGATAACGAGAACTAGGTATGGTGGTCAAGTTCTTTTTTCTCACGTCATCGGTGGACAGTGAACGTCCTTTTTTTACACGTCTCGGCGAATAAATGCGACACAGCTGTAACTGCGAACAAGAAAAGAAACTAAAAATAAACAAAACGCTAAACAACAATCAGTCGTCAACTACAGGACAGAAAACTCGCTGAAAACGTCAGACCCTCTCTCACCAATCATCTTCGTTGTGAGACAAGAGTGGCGATGAGGGCTTGTTGGTGAAACATTTCAAAGAAATTTATGTAGCGCGAGGCGACAAAATGGACACAGGAAGGAATAGACTGAAACTTTGGCGGCTTGGTCGTCGAAAATAAACATGTTGTTGCTAGTAGCGCTCTGTCGTCTCAGTCTATTCCTTCCTGAGTCCGTTTTTTCGCCTCGCGCTACATAAATTTCTTTCGTTGTGAGGCCACAGTCCGTTTCGTGGTCTTCGATCTAATGTCGTGTATCCCAGGTCCTGCAATGGCCCACAAAAAAAAAGAAATAGGAGCCGCTGCTTTTTTTTTACATGCTCTGCAGCACACCATGCTCACTGCGAGCGCACCAGCCGTTCTACGCTGAGCGCCGATTGACCGACATTTACGGAGGTCCACCTGTTTTTAAGAGGTGTCGTCTGCTAGCTTTCGCACTCTCAGCCGCGCATGGGCGGCCGGATCGACACTCTCGCTCTCTATATCATCCTTCCTTCTTTATCGCTTCTCCTCCTCTCTCTCTTTCGTTCTCAACCTCTTCCTCACCACCATGCTCTACCGCTCTCTTCAAGCGCCCCATCGCTTCGCCATTGACAATATTTTTTTTTCTTGTTTTCTCGCTTTTCCTTTCTCGCGAGAAGCTTGGGGCCCAATCAAAGTTGCACGCGCACCTTTAGTAGATAAAGACGCCGACGACGTCGCCAGGGCACTTGGCCTCACTCGCAAGAACTCTTGCGACTCAGCCTTCAGAAAATGATGCCTCTTTGAGGCGTAAACTTACAAAAGCTCCTTCAGATGTGATGTGGAATTTCCGTTCTATAACCCTTTAATGAGAAGTAAACTGGAATATACATACATTGTCTGGGATCCGTATTATAAAACTAATACCAGTTACCTCCAGAGAGTGTACTGAAAGGCAGTTAGATTTGTATTTGACAGATTCTCAATATTGGATTTCTCGACAGAACTTTTGAATGGTAACTATATTGCACCGCTCGCATTCCCAATAGAGAAACAAAAAGTATTATTCCTTAAACTGATCTAGACGAGCTATTCACCACTAGACTGATCCCTATATCTATAGTCCCTAATAAACAGAACTACGAGTCACCGCAGACAAGATGCATTAACACCTTACATCGTGAGAACGAGCACACACAAAATTCTTTTTTTTTTCTCGTACTATAATCGAATGGAATCGTATAATCTAATAAACATCATAATCTTCATTATTATTCATTTATTTTGTAGCGTTATGCCAAACGTTTCCACTCAAATTTTTTAATGTTGTTTCTGTTTCCTGCGTTCTTTGTAACTTTTTTTTTCAAACGTGTTTGCTTTTGTACCTCTTTTATTGCGCTGCCTGCTTGGACTACATCTCTGCAGTATTTGATAAATCAAAAAATAAGAAATAAGAAGGGCGGCTTTTCAAATCTCATGTCACCCCACCCTCTCTCTCTCTCTCTCTCTCTCTCTCTCTCTCTATATATATATATATATATATATATATATATATATATATATATATATATATATATATATATATATTATATATATATATATCTTTTTCTCCTCTCTATCTTCATGCATGCACGATAAAATGCCCCGGCGAATATCGGTAAGCTCCACAGCGGGACGAAACTCGTAATCAAACAAGGTAATGTGAAGACAGTGATATTACCTTGGGCCACCTCCTTCCATGCACACTTGTTCAATTCGAAGTGAGCCCTGAAACAAAGGGAAAACGCTCTCACGGTCGTGCAACAAAAAGATAGAAAAAAAAGGTTGTTGTAGATGTTGTTTCAGTGCACGGGCGTATTGCCGCCGCGCACCGAAGAAACGAAGCTTTCTCATTTCTCATCGTTCGCCAGAAAGCGTGCACGCACATCGCTCCCCTGTTTGATGTTGTTGTTGCTGCGTTTGTTTCGACCGTCGTTTCTCGTAACCTTCCCGATATTTTCTCCCTTCGTCGGTCGGTCTCTCCTGCGCATGTATTTTTCACTGTGGTTCTTTCTGTTCTGGCTTTGTTTTTTTTTTCCTCCGAGATGAAGTCTTACTTGCGTTGTGTGCCGTACTTGCGCCTCGCTATTTCGTTCCATCTCGATTCACAGCGAGCGAAAAACGTCGCAAGGAGAGAGTCTGGTTGACTAAATCGACCTCCGTCCGAAAAAGGCACGCGCCGAAACAGAAACCGAAACAGCCCCCCTCGACGCAACAGGCCTCAAAGAAACAAAGTACACAGGAAAAACTCGAGGAAGCGGCGAGGAGGCTGGTGGGCTGTGGGGTGGTTTCGGTGGTATCGAAGTGGACTGGCGTTTCTGTTGTGTGTGCGCGTTTGTGGAAGAGGGGACAAGATTTAAAGAACTGAGACAGATCGAAAAGCATACAATCGTGATGTCTCGTGGTGGTGTTCTGGGTAGGTTGTCGGGAGAGGGGGGCCTATACGGCTTGTTTGTGTGCGCGGAAAGGGGGGGGGGGTGCGTTTTGTGTATTGTTTGGAGTATACACACTCTACAAGCAGTTCGAGGCGATGCTTTCCTGCCGTACTATAGCCGCAGTAATGGCATCTGTTTTCTGGGTGGCTTCTGTGTTATCGTCCGGAAAGAGAAAAGATTTCTTACGCCGAGAGTTTCGAAAGCAGGGACCAAGAAGATGCGGAGTATAGAGTCAAAAAAAAAAATCGAGCTTGATGGTAAAGAAAAAAAGGAAGAGTGAGGGTCCGTAGCTTGGCGCGAGAGGTGTAGTAGCGAAAGTCGGAGAGGTGCTTCCCCGAGACGAAATTGAAATCTGGCGCATATACCATGTACCTATGAATAAACAAAGCAAATAAAGTAAATGTAATGAAGAAAAATGTGATAACAGAATGAAGAAAATCGAAGCCTCGCCTACGCTGATGTGCTGTTTTGAGTGGCGGTGCTCGCCTTGTTGCATTGATATTATTTCGAAGGCCGTCGCGTATAATATCCAGACGAATAAGTGCTTTGAAGATAACAAAAAACCTTAAAATAACTTTGTGATGACAAAGCCAATACTAGGATAGGTATATGTTTGGTATACTGTACTGCTGTTCAAGAGAAGAACTATATACATGAACTACAGAGATACAAAGTCTTACACGTGTTTTTTTTTTTGTCTGTGGGCAGAAGTGAGCCGTGCCTGCTTCTCCATTTTTCAGTGTTTATAATAATATACCACACCGCAAATTTTCTGTGTTTTTTTTTTGCCGTCCTGTACCGGAGGAATTCATGTCAGATTTCTTTCCAGTCTCCGTCGTGTAACGTGAAGTACTCCTGGCAGGAAAAAAAAAATAGCGTAAGTTAAGAGAATGCGTTTCGGCTCGAAGCGGCAGCTCTGAACTTCTTCAAATCAGAATTCGAATCAAGCGTAGGTTGTCTTCGCCGACTTCTCTTCCGTACAACGTTAGCTGAGAAGCTGTCGAACGATGAACAGTTCCAATGACGGTGTCTCCGTCTCATTGCTCTGTTACCCCTTCCCTTTTTTTCATTTTCTTTTGTTTCTTTTTGAACTCATCTCTTCGTGCTTTGAGCTTCCCCACATCTTCCTTTTTTGTACTATTTGCCTTCTTGTTTCTCATTTCCTCGGTGTCCTGTTCGCGTAAGTCTTCTTCTTCTGCGTAACCTTGTTCATGGCTCGTATGGTCCCCGGATGCAGCTCGCTTCGCACGTCGGACTACTTTCTTTCTGCCTTGCCTGCGGGGTGGAGAAATTCCGGGAGGACATGTTTATTAATGAGCAATCCCCATTTCGAGCGTGTTACCATAACTGTCTTGTGACGTCCACTGGTCGGTTATCCTCTCAGAAAAACCTTTGCCCGCGAGAAGCGAATGAAAAGAAAAGAAACATCGTTACAATGGAAGTAAAACTGAAGACTCGCTCAGGAAATAAGTTCATGGCAAAGACACCGGATAAGGAGAGGTACGTTCCTGAACAGAGCCTCCTCTCAGGTTAACGTCGAAAGTCGATACGGGAGAGGAACTTCAGCGACGCAGTCGTGTTCTTTGGGCTCCGCTGTCAGCGAACAAATTGATTAATATTTTCGCAAAGAGACATGTATTTGTTATCTGAGGCTCTTATGTCGTCGCCCACGATGCTGCAACCATTCACGCTATAAGGGAGCAAATAAGAACAGAGAGCAATTAGGGAAGTTGTGAAAGGGTCAACCAAACCAGCATGCATGTCATTTGCTACACCCCGCGTTAAACGTAAACGAGGAAATGTAGTTTTTGTTAGTGAAAGAAAATGCGGAGCCATCTTGAGCAGCATTTTGATGGCTAGCGTGTGACGTCATGCATGGACGTACAACATAGCCCTGAACATGGCGGCTGAAATGACGTAATGGTACTATAGTCACGTGACAATTAGCCATTCTGAATGAAAAAAAGTAGATATTAAAGGGCTTATTTTTCTTTGTTAGACACAATAGGAAGACGCTGCATGCCATTCATAGAAGGTTTTGTCTTCTTTGCATTACCGCGGGGATCCTGATGGTAACTTATATGTACAAGGCAGAAGGATGGTATAAGAACAACACCAACTCCGTAACGAGTGATGACAAGCTCGGAAGCACAAAACGTGGAGGATACTTCTAAAGCACGTTACCTCAAATAGCTGCTTGTTTACCCGCGAAGCGTATGTACTGTACATGACGGAAATGCGGATTCGATATTAGGAAATGAAGGGGAATACTCGTTTCTGAAAAGAGCGAATTGAGGAGTATACAGAGTGATGAGAAAGCGAGCGAGGGAGGGTGGCGCCGAACGACGAAGTAATTTTTTTTAATGGAGGTACTTGTTGATAAACAAAATGTAGCGCCACAAAATAAAAGGAAGTTTCGGGCGGGACACACACTGAAAGCGATGCTCTGCACTCTATCGCGCGCAGCAGACCACTCGTGCCTCGACGCTGGTTTCATTATCAACGTTCGTGGTCTGCTCCGGCAAACGCCCGCCACACGCCCATTCGTTATGCGGGAAGGCCTTTTATATACTTGTTGTGTTTTTCAACACGCGTGTTCGTCCGCGGTCATATCGACGCGCGCTGGCATTCGAGTGCTGTTCAAATGTTTTCGTTTCTCGCTCTCTTTGGAACGCTTATTGATGTCCCCGTTTGCTCGATCAGTGCAAACACGTAGTATACGCCATGTATTGAAGCGATAACGTTAAAGAGCTCGTTTCGCAGATATTACGGCGTAGGCGTCGTTGGTTGTGAGCGAAATTTCATCATTTTATGCGCCGCCGAAAAATCTAGCGCGATGAAAATAAAATAAGCAATAAGAAGAATCCTGGCGTCAGAGTGAGGATCGAACCCGGGTCGTCTAGGTACGAGTGGGAATGGAACCGGGTCGTCTGCGTGGCAAACGGGTGTTCTAACTACAGCACCACGCGTCTGCTTGTGAATACATTGAAACTGCTTGGAAATCCAGTGCAATTAAAGTAACGTGCTTTACAAACCCTCGCGTCCTGTATACATGCTTCACAATACAACATGAAATGTGACCGTAATAATGCGCGGTACAAGCGCCCATTGCAGGGGCGTCACCACATGTGATTATCACAATGACTTCGTGGTTTAAAGCTGCTAACCCACAACAAAAGGCACACACGCTACTTACGGCGCCTGTTTATTTAAGACCGCATAGTGGTTTCATAGCAAGATCAAAAGGTTTCATGCACTAAGCGTTTGAAGTACGCACTAAAAACAGAATATGGTTATCGCGTTCAGCTTCTAAAGGCGAATAAAGGTCCCTTAAATTTTTCGGTGATTTATTTTCAATATTATAGCCTTCGATTATCAAAAATTCTGCGCTGTTTAGAGCCTGGGAAAACCTTGCAGGATGCCTGCTCTGTGACGGAACCAGCATTAGCAAGCCATTATTGATGATCTAAGGTTGACAGTAACCTTCAAGCGATAAGAAAAGAGCATTCATTCATTCATTCATTTGTTCATCCATTAATTCATTAGTTAGTTGGTTAGCTAGCACTCATTCATTTGTTTGTTTGTTCATTCATTCATTAGTTAGTTAGTTAGTTAGTTAGTTAGTTAGTTAGTTAGTTAGTTAGTTAGTTAGTTAGTTAGTTATAGAGCAATGGCGTAGATTGCCTCACGGCTTTAGTCGTCTTGATTCCCATCGTTCGGTCGTGTATGCCCGCTGAGCACGAGGTCACGGGTTCGATTACCGTCTACAGTGATCATGTCAGCATGAGAGGAACAAACTTCAAAAGCACCAATGTACTCAGCGGGTAGATGAACGTATCAACGTGAAGATACTCTGTTACTGGAGTTCGTTGTGGAAAATACACGAAAAAAGAAAAGGATTCGAACAAACAGAATATCATGGATTTGAACAAATATATAACTGGAACCTAGTTTTTTCTTATTATTATTTATATTCATTTTATTCTCCATGAACTTGTTCTGCGCATTTATCGTCAAGCATATACCTCATAAAACGGTCTATAACGTCTGCCTATTTCGTATCATATTACAGCAGATTGTATGCATAATTTGATTTGATCTTGGGTGCGCCAGTAATTGCAATATTTTTTCACTTGACGTGAGGGAAAGAAGACGGTGAAAAAAAAAACTTGGCAGATCCCACGTATCCAGGAATCAACTTTATGCGAAGCACGTGGAGGGAAGGTGGCCGTGTTGCAATTTTTTTATTGAGCGACACGTAATAAAATGACGTTAAATGTATGTATACAAATGTTGCACGCACATACTTATGTTGAATTAGAGTTGCAGATATAACCAGTAGTTTGCACTTGCGCAACGATGTCAACTGCAACATGCCTATTAGCAACACCACAAGTTGATATGAAGCGCTGATGCTCGCGAAGATGCTGGCCCTGAACACTGCTACATAAAGTCAAGTTCAGCGAATGGCAGCTAACAACAATTGGCGGTAACCCGACGTGACGGCTGTATAAAAGGAGTACATATGCAATGTTTATAAAATTGCACAGGCAGCACTGCAACCACTATTGACGTTTCACGAAGGTTAGCGTCTATTTGAAAAGTAGTTCCGAGACCTGGCGTAGCTCTGGGGTAGAAATCTTGACTGCTACGCAGAATGTTTGGGCTCGAATCCTGCTGGGACCTTGAAATGTATAATTTGCATTCTTCGTGTGGCCAACGCGGCCTTTTCTGGTTCTTCTCAACACTGACATTTATTCTATGCCTTCGTTGGGTCGACGCTACCGATGCCGGGGTATTACGTAACGCTCACGTTGTTGAAATTGTCCATGTGTGTTCTTGTCGTTCTTGGACAGATAGTAAGTGTCAATCACCTGTGGCACGTAACCGCTTACCAGCGGTACACACCCGCTCGTGAGTATGTGCCACTGTCTGGTGCGAAGTGTTTGACGACGTACGCGGCGGGATTGTGACAATATTCATGTCTTGACCAGCGCGTCATATTCGTCAAACCATCTTACCCTTCCATGCTAATTTTGGTTCACGCCAAGTTAAGGGGGTGACCATAAGAGCACCCAAACGTAAGCGGCTAGATATATAGATAGATATATGGGTAGATACGCTCAAAGTCACCGAAGTTCGCTAAGAAATACTTCGCCTTTAAAAAGCGCTGGGCGGCTCTGCGTTTTTACACAACGCTGAAACACCAAATCTATTGGACCTGTTTTCTGTCATATAGAACTCGTGCCGCCTGTATCATAACCTGAGAGGCTTCTCATTCTTGCCGCGTAGATGTCCGCGACGGTTTTATGCTCTCCCATAGAGTAAGAGTACCAAGTACTCTAAATCGTTACCCACTTTTTCTAAGAACGCAGTGTATTCTATGAGTGGGGTCGCTTTTTGCACTCCCATAGTAGCGTGCTAAGTACTCTATATCGTTAAACATGTTTTTCTAAATACACTGCACAAGTATCTCTTGATTTTCTTGCGCCTATAGTGTAAACTCTTACGCGGCTTGTGCTAATGTTACGTTCCCTAAGCCGAGTCAAGACAGAAGCGTACAAGAATATAAAAAAGCGAAAAAAAAAACTGGTATCGACGGGAAGCTGAATGTCTCGCCACTCGCGGACTGCTTGATACGTGCGACTGATCTGCATGCGTTAAAAGATTTCGTTTCAAATTTATATTCTCAATCATGCAGAGTATGCTTCTTTTAATTGTTGCTTATGTATCTCTTCTATATTTCGTGAACGGGGTCTTTCCGGGACTGGCGTATTATATCGCTTGGCATGCCCGCTCTTTGAGTTGCAAAGCAATGAATCTCGTTGCTTCGGTAATATAACGAAGGAGTGCGCTATCTTTCCACACCGGAGCGCCGACTCACTTCTATAGAGACCGCTTCCGCGAGTAAAATATGCAGTCTTTCTCGAAAATCTAATGCTTCTTTTTAAGCTCCCCCCCCCCCAATAAAAAAATCGAAAAGCACAGAGACCTGAGTTCGTGTAGCTGTGCTTTGCTTTCGGGCTGATACTTCGGGAGACCGACAAAAGTACGTCGCATTCACAAGAAGAAATATTTCGCAAAGTTTTTCCACTGATTATTAAATATCGTATGACGGTCGTTCGAAGATAATGCATGGGATAAAAGCTCGAGCGTTTTAGACAATCGCCGGCTGCGATAAGGAACACGCTAAATGAGCGCCGCAGTTATGCGAACGTTCAGGGCTTTCGAAGCTGCTGGAATCCAGAGCTTCAATTTGAAGATAAGAGGCGAGTGAATTGTAGTATGCAAAGCAGTAAGTGTTCATTGTTGCACATTGCTAAAAGCAGCGTCGGCTCGGTTGGCAGATGCTTCACATAATATTCAGTATGAATTATTTAAGTACAGTCAAACTACTTTCGCAGTTATAACGTGCCAGTAGAGAAATCGAACTTGTCCTAGTTTTACATACGAAAAAAGGCACTATAAGTAAAGTTTAGCTGTGAGCGTGACAAAAAAGTTCTCTGAAGCGACGCCATTTGGATGAATATGTATTGTTTTCCTCCATAGAAATAAAAAAGCGATTAAGGCCAGAACTTGTTCTAGTAAACGTGGCTATTTTGCGTTCCAGGCCAATGTGACTCAGCATATAAATTCATGGCACAGCGGACTTCGATGACGGGTAAGTTTGGAGGCTTGAACATGATGTACTATTTTTAACCAATCAGGTTTCAGGGTTCTATAGAACACGGCGCTGGTTTACACAAAGCGAACTATCGGAGTGTTTTTAAAAGCGAAGCATTTCTTGATGAACTACGGCGACGTCGAGCGTATCTATCTATCTATCTATCTATCTATCTATCTATCTATCTATCTATCTATCTATCTATCTATCTATCTATCTATCTATCTATCTATCTATCTATCTATCTATCTATTTACGACTTGTAGCTCTCCTGGGCGTTTGGATACTGGTATCTATACCAAACTTAGCTTGATATAACATGACTGCATGACAAACATACCTGACTAGTCATAACATAAAACCATGACATGTATATCATAAAAGTCATGATTGAAATGTCATATTCTTGCTGCTATTGCGGTGGTTTCATTCACATGATATGTTGCAAAACTGGTGTGGCATGACAAGACTGCATGGCGAATACAAGCGGCAGACCATAACAAGAAAATTATGTCATGCGTGTTATGTAATAACACGACTACATGCCACACTCATGATATGCTCGCGGCCATTTTGCTAGTTTTGCATATAATGAATTTGGTATTACGGGACATGACTGGGTGACAAAGGTACGTGACTGGTGCAAACATGAGATGCGTGCCATGTAACAACATGACTACATGCCATGCTCATGATGCGCTCGCGGTCGTTTCGCTAGCTTCTAATGAACCAAACTCGGTATTACGGGACCTGAATGGATGGTGAAGGTGTGTGACTGGTGCAAACATGGTAATCTTGAAATGCGTGTCGTGTAAAAACATGACTACATGCTACGCTCATGATGTACACCCGGCCGTTTCGCTACCTTCACAAGTAAGAAATTTGGTATTACGTAACGGGAACGGACGACATAGATAAATGACACGTCCAAACATGATGATCATGACATACGTGTCATGTAACAATATGACTACGTCCCACACTCATGATGTGCTCGCGGCCGTTTTGCTACCTTCAGATATGCCAAAATTTTGTATTACGAAGGTATTTGACTGGTGCAACCATGAGAATAATGAGGTGCGTGTCATGTAAGAACAATAATACACGCTACATTCAAGGCGCCAATACACTTCGACGTGAGCCAGCACGCGTGCGCGCCGGCGTTCGTTTTATCGCGTTACGCCGGTGATGCCACTCCAGGCGCCGATATCCGCCTAGTGGTCGTGGTAGAGGTTAGAAGATGAGAAACGCACCTAATTTCTGCAGCCCGGTCGGGAGCACGGCACAGTGCCTCTCCCTAGTAGAGATCAATCATGTACGTTTGAGCGTTGTGGATCTCCATCCACCGACCTTCATTGTTGATCTACATGCCATATACTCGCAGGCGCGCGCCGCGCTGCGTTGCTTTGACGCATGCGCGTTTGAGCGCACACGGCGTCCTTCCGTCACGAAGAGAAACAGACGCTGTGCCGTCTAAGTAACGTCATCAGCGCGAAATGCAGCGTCGCATTTCGCGCCGGTTGCCACCAGGCTGCGCCGACGGACACTGGTCGCGCCGGTCGCGCTTGGCCTCACACTATAGAGTGCTCGTGTTTTGCAAGCGTAATGTCGCTGCACCCAGCATGCGCGAGCGTCAACGTTAAGTTGGAGTATATTGGGCCCTTCATAATAGTGCGCTCACCACCGTTGCGTTAGCTCCACGTGTAATAAATTTTGTATCACGGGAAGTGAATAGACGGCGAAGGTAAACGACACGTCCAAACCTGATAATCGTAATATGCGTATCACTATACATCACAACATGCTACGCTCCTAGCGCTCTCGCTGCCGTTTCACTAGTTCCACATATACCAAATTTGGTATTACGTGATGTGAATGGATGATGAATGTAAATGACACGTCCGAATATTATAATCATGATATCGATTTCATGTAAAACATGACTACATGCCACTCTAATAGCACGCTCGCGGCCGTTTGGCTAGCTCCATATATGCCAAAGTTGGTATCAGGTGACATTAATAGATGACGAAGGTAACTGAAACGTCCAAACATGATAATCATGACATGGAAGTCATGCACGGCATAATTTACCTCCGCCTCTTAACATTGTGCTGATTTTAAAATGACATATCAACATTTCTAATTCATGCTTTGCATATCATGCAAAGGGATCTGCCAATTTTTCTCGGTGAGTTAGGTCGGTGGTGACGAGCTAAGCAGCACGGTTGAGGGAATCCTTGCGATGGTGGGCGCCCATCATGGCAAGCCAGCCACCGAAGAAGGTTCTAGCTATCAACGTTGTCGTCCCTGAGGGGACTCGTCCCAAGGACGTCGTTGACGCGACGTCTTCAATGGTAGAAATCAAAGAAATGTACTGCGTTCAGCACTTTGGGGGCCGGAACTACCAAGTTACCGTCAACAGTGAGGCCGCACTGGCCCAAATCGTAGACTCGTCGCACCTCATTATCCTAGGAGAGCGCGTTGCCAACGTAACCCTCGGACCCCAAGTGACCCAAGTGACCGTCCTGTTCCTGCCGTGCCGCGTACCCACCGAAGTCCTCACGCAAGCACTGTCCTCATACGGGAAGGTGCTGCACATCAGCAGAGGACTTACGGGGTCGCGCCCGACCGTGACCACTGGAACACGATACGTCCGTATGAAAATGAAGACCTTCTCACCGCTGCCCAACTACTTCAAAGTCGCAGGCCACCATGTTACCTGTGACTACACGGGAATACAGCGGGTGTGCCACCGATGTGGTGACAGTGGGCACTTCCGTTTGAACTGCACAGCCCCCTTTTTTGGATGGATGGCACAGCTCCCTTTTTTGGATGAACTGCACAGCTGCCGGCCACCACTGCGGGAACCCACATGCAACCGTCGCCTGCATTATCGTAGTCGTACTCTGAGGTGGCATCCAAGGACTTCTCACCACTTCAGCCAGAAACGCTGTCGAAGAACAAGGGCGTGGGATCGCCCCAGTCAACGGCCAAGAAAACCAAGAGGCGGAAATCGCAACGCTGCACCACACGGCTACTCTGTCCTCAGCCAGCCCGTACCCGGCAGTTCCTCCGGGTTCTGTGGATTCGTCCTGTGCCCCGCGTTCAGTTATCATGGCCGCAGAACAGGCTGAACCTTCGCCAGACATGGCACCTCTTGGGGAATTCAACGCAGAAGAAGATTGTACATCTGCCGCTCATCCTACAGCTGCAGAATCAAGCGGAAGTCAACACGTCATCGAGGAGACTCCATCCCAAGGCGACGAGGTCTCCATCATCGAGGAGTTGAGCAGCAACGGCGAGTGAGACGCCCCTACAGATCGATGAAGACACCAACCCCAGTGACGTCAGCCAGGACAGTTTAGATTCCTTTGTTTCGTCCTCACTCAAGAGCCCTGGCACCAAACGCCACAAAGTATTTAGCAGTGATTCGAAAGCCGTGTACAGAGACAAAATTCCCCTGCGGGCCTCATCACGGCCCCAAAAGCCCCGTGCCACCGGTGGGTCGCCTGGCCGTAAAAAAAATGACCGAGCTGCTCGCGGGGCACCCGCTCCAGCGTCTGCTTACGGTACCTCTGCTTTTCAGTATATTCATATTGGATTTTACTTCTCGCCATGGCTCTAACTTTAACGTTCTAACCTTTAACGTCCAGGGTTTCGGCAACCCACAAAAACAGGCTGAAGTATTGGATTTCGCGCGTTCAGTTTCGCGTGACTTATCTGTTCATACAAGAGAGAGAGAAAAGACGTTACTGGACACAATGTACCGGCAATTCGGTCTCGGTGGCTTTTGGGTGGCAGCTCGTATATAGTCCCTGGATACGGGTGGCATCCTCGAGAAGAAACTAATTTTTGTTCAGCTCTCTGATGTACTAGCGTTGAAACGCGCTTTCGGTGGGGAATATTTATTTTCGGACGCCAGTACGCGTTTAACTGGCGTCGGAGCTATTATATTCAACCGAAGTCTTTTGCGTAATCATCATGTTTCTTTTGATGCCTTCGGACGCGTGTTGGCGTTAGACTGCACCTTTTTTGCGTTGCGTATAAGATTTGTCGGTGTATGCCCCCATGGCGTCTGTGAATTCTAGCACTTTTTTCGCTTTTTTTCATGAATTCCTTTTCAATTCACGACGTATGGTACTCTTAGTGGACCTTAATTGCGTCTTAGACTCGCACGCAGACGTTCGAAGTCTGGGGCGGCGGCCGGCCAAACTGGAGCGCCAGAGAACTTGAGCGTCCAGTACAGCAATTGGCATTGACTGACATACGTGAAAGTGTACATGGTAGCAATTGTGCCTACACTTGGCTGCGAGCAGCATCGAGCATCAGAATTAATCATGACACTGGGGTAATGTCATTGCCCCCGTCACCAGTGTACAATAGTGACCACCGCTCGGTAATGCTTTCTCTCCGCCTGCCAGCGTGAACGCCGATGATTCACAGTCTGTGGCATCTTGATTACCGCGGCCTCCAAGGCTCTCACTCTACGAAAAAATTGTCCAGAACGTTACGCGCATCGCTCAATTGAGAGGATACAGCTGATTAGGATCGCTTCAAAGAACAGTAGCGTCACCAATGCAGTGCGTCGGGACGGGGACTTCGCGCCCGTATGTCCAAAGATGCTTCATTGTTAATACAAAAAATGTGCATTGCCCACCATGATCCCAGCCCTTCCCCCGTTATGCGGACATGGCAAGAGGGGCTCGTTGAACGATACCAACTTACCATGCGCGTTTTTTCGCTCTTCGCTGCAGCTTGGCGCTGTAGACGTGCACCGTGTGGGCACCCTGAGGTGCAGAGGTATGCACGCAGAGCTCTGCTTCGTCCACCAGCCTCACCTGCCCACTCACTAAACCCTACCGTGCCAGCTGCTGTGGGTGCACGTGACTTTCACGCCTTCACTCAACACTTTTAGACAATGGCTCAGTCTGTTGATGGTGGCAGTTACCCAGGATCCTTTTCTTCGCATCCCCTGTTGAAAAACGTATCACATAATTCGAATATGTCGCATGACGTTCTGCTATCACCACTATCCCACGACAAAATAAAGGGTGCATTGGAAGCAATGAAGAAGGGTTTGGCCCCCGGGCCTGATAGACTCCCTGCAGAGTTTATGTACAGTTCTGAACTATCTCTGGTCCATTAATGTCACGGGTCATTCGCAAGTGTTTCCGATATATTACCCTTCCAACATCTTTTTACAGAGGCCGTGTAACACTAGTCCCCAAGAATGACCAAATGTCCGTACGACCTTTTTAGAACATTGGCGCCCTATTTAGAAGCGCCCTATTTTTAGAAGATTAGCGCCCTATTACCCTGCTTATTGTAAATTACAAGCTCTTGGTCAATGTTCTGGTGCGCCGAATCAGGCCGCCTCTTGCACCATTAATCGCTCCCCACCAAGTTTCTTCCGTTCCGGGCCGAGAAATACACATCCATACGTAGTTAACGCGAGACATCATTCAGTACACCACTAGTCGATGTGCCCAAAGACTGTTTGTTTCCTTAGATTAGGAGAAGGCTTTTGATTTCATAGAACATGGCTACTTACTAAATATTTTGCATGCATTAGGATTCCCGGATAAGTTCATTGACCTGATTCCCGCGATAAACATTAATTCAAAAAGTACCCTTTACATAAATTCCACGAGAGTCACCCCTTTCAAGTAATGCACGGGGTTCATCAAGGGTGTCCCCTCTATCCTGTTCTATTCATCCTGCCATTATAGTTCTTCTGAAAGGCCGTTGTACGTCGTAACCCGCAGATTCCAGGCTTACCCCTACCTGGTAGCACTCATGTAAAGGTCACTGCATATGCAGATGATATTACTCTATATGTTCATAACGAACAGTTGCTGCAGCATTGTCTTGATACTTTCCATTATTTCGGCATAATCTCCGTGGCAATGCTAAGCTTTTCTAAGAACAGTATTTTTTCATTGGCAACTCCAACAATCGTATCAGCATCACGTCGCCTTTACAGTGGTCTCCTAGCATTGCAATACTGGGCGTTACTTTCACTACATTTGGTGCACAGGACAGCATCTGGTCATCCGTTGTACGAACTCTTGAAAGTGACGTAAAAGAAGCCAGACAGTTCAACTTCCCCCTCTTGGAACGCCGATACTTAGCTCAAATAGTTTACCTCAGAAATTTTTGGTACCTTCGCCATTCTGTAAAAACTCCGCTCCACGTCTCCAAGAAAGTGCAAAGCTGCAGCAGTTCTTTTTTTTTTGGTCTGGTGGCACAGAATTATTATCTCGTCCGGCGTTTGCTCAACCAAGACATCTGGGTGGTTTCGCATTTCTCGACGTTTCTGTCACGGCGTCTACCTTGTGCTTCCGAACTTTACTGCGAATACTGAGCAACGATGGTACGCCCGCTTAGACACTGGCTCGCTACCATCTGGGGCCATAACTATACACGTCTTCCTGACAAGGTCCCCAATAAACTGAACTGCCATATTTGTATCGAGCCCTTCTGGCCTTTCACCGACGGTTGGAGGCTACGTGTTCAGAGATAGAGGTGGCCGAATCTAAAGTGGTGGACACAATTGCCGCCCTGCTACAGCCCTTGGTGCCCCAGCATCGTCAATCTATAATGAACCACCCTTGAAAACCAATAACTGCAGCAGTGTTGCCAGGACATCTCCGGGACTTTATCTGGCGGTTGGGCTGGGGCTTGCTTCCCACTTGAGACCGGTTGCAGCGATTGCAAGTGGTTCGCACTTCCGCTTGCCCCGATGGCGTCATGGTCGAGACCAATCGACATGTGACAATTGAATGTGTGGTCTCCCGCCTTTTTTGACGCGCGGTACATGCTGGTTTTCGGGGGCAGGGTGTGCGAACATTCGTGTCCAACGGCCGATTCCCTCACGGGCACTTCTCGGCTCTTTCAATAGTTGCGGGGCTGTGCAGCTTTTGGCGAAACCGATGCGAGGCCATGGCTGCGAACTGCCGCCGGCGTGCTTTGTGGCCTATACTGGGCTGAATGAGACGAGAGATTCTCGCGTTCCTCTCTGAGGAACTTTTCTTCCTCGGGAAGCACGAATTTCTGCGGCATTGGTCGTGCTTTTTCGTCAATGTTGAACACCAAAGGGTAAAACTCATTTTTCGACCAACGTGGTGCTAAGCACCGCTCGTTCAATAGTGATTCATGATTTCAATTGTCACCAATTGTGTTTCATTGCATCTATTGTATTGTTATACCATTCATTGTACCATGGTATCGCATGAGTTCTTGTTTACACGAACGCCAACATTGTCATGTATATTAGAGCAATGATGTGTTCCTTGCAACGTAGTAATGTTTGTCGTGGTACATAGATGTGCCGAAGTGTATGTGCCCTATTACTGGAATGTTATGAAACCTTTGTTTTTTGTACATAGTGTAAATAAACTTTTTCTAAACAAAGATTAAGTCACCCTGGAGTTCCGCTGTAGTTGAAGAAAGATCCTCTGGAGATCCTCTGTAGTGAGAAAAAAAAAAGAAAGTTATATATGCGGAAGGCATACATTATTGACCAGGTATGTGCAGTGCAAAAGAAGAAAAAATAAATAGGAATTATGGCAAGTGCAAAAAGAAATGCGAATGAATAAAACGGGACCATGCATTACTTTATAGCACAGAGAGGTCGGAAGTCCCGGGGAAGCTCACGGTAATCAACGAGCCGTAATAAGCTTATCGCCCCCTTTTTGGCCCTCCACAGCGCAGGACGCGCGTGTAGCTGGCGTATAACGCGCAGTAATTCGGTAAAACTGCTGATAACCATTGTTATCGCACCAGTCATCTATAGCACACCTCCACCTCGCCAGAATAACCGCGCATACATCTGGTATACCATCTTTAAGTTTCACTGACAGTGTCGTGGCCAGGAAAACTTTCACGCTTTACACACGCAATCACTATATTGCATATTCGCGTCTGTAGCAACGAGAATGTGCTTTGGCCCTGGGGTATTTTCACTTTTAGACGTCATCGCCAGGTGTCAGACGGGGCAAGCAAGCAATGAAACTTGCCCGCTCATACTGTGCGGAACCAAAAAGCGGATGCCGCAAGCAACGACGTGCATCATGCATAAAATTGGCCCTGCGGGTGAATGCGTCGTTAGAACTACCTCGTTAGCGATTATAATTACGCACTCGAGGCGGTTCCGCTGCAGTCGGTGTTGTGCGGTTTGTCGTGTGATAACGCGACAGTGTTAAAAAGCTCGTTTTGCGTACGTTTGCGTGTCGGCTTCGGTGCCGGCGTCATTGGTTGTGAGTGAAAAATTTGTTGGTGGGCGAAAAATTGAGGAATATGCAAGTGAAAGAAACAAGAAATTCAGGGACCCAAAAGCTTCGCCTTCAAAAGTTGAATTTGATAATGATATCTGGTTCCTAGTGTGTGCTTCAACCGCTTAGTGCATACTTCTTATTTTATGATGTAGCTCAAGAAGTTGAAATTGTGGATTACTACAATCTGATCGATAAAGTTTAAAGCGGCTTGTGTAACTGAACCTTTGTCACATGGCCGCATTCTGTGTATTGGGTGCCACGCTTCAAACCACGAGAATTGATTGATTTGTGGGGTTTAACGTCCCAAAACCACTTCTGATTATGAGAGACGCCGTAGTGGAGGGCTCCGGAAATTTTGACCACCTGGGGTTCTTTAACGTGCACCCAAATCTGAGTACACGGGCCTACAACATTTCCGCCTCCATCGGAAATGCAGCCGCCGCAGCCGGGAATCGAACCCGCGACCTGCGGGTCAGCAGCCGAGTACCTTAGCCACTAGACCACCGCGGCGGGGAAACCACGAGAATTATGCCCGTGAAATGTTTTCGAACAAGTTTCGCGTGGCGGTTTTACGACAATACGCGCAGTAAGTAACGTGTGTTTCTTTTGTAATGAGTGGCTGGATTTAAACCATGAAGTCGTTACAACATTTACACATGTTCTGACGCCCCGTGGCAATTGCGCTTGAACCACGCAATCTCACTGCGATACGACATGTTGCATTGTGAAGCCGGCAGACACTGCGCACCGCGACTGGCGCGCCGGGCGCGACCGTGGCAGGCAACAGAGCCAGAGCCGAAGAAACCCTTGATTGAGTGATTGATTGATTGATTGATTGATTGATATGTGGGATTTAACGTTCCAAAACCACCATATGATTATGAGAGACGCCCTAGTGGAGGGCTTCGAAAATTTCAACCAGCTGGGGTTCTTTAACGTGCTCCCAAATCTCAGCACACGGGCCTACAACATTTCCGCCTACATCGAAAATGCAGCCGCCGCAGCCGGGATTCGAGCCCGCGACCTGCGGGTGATCAGCCGAGTACTTCAGCCACTAGACCACCGCGGCGGGGCCCGAAGCAAAAGCTCCCCCACGCCCACTAGCACGTACTTCATTGGATTATTAATGAACTGCTGCGGCGTCGGTTGTGCCGATAGGTACACGCAAGGAGGTTTGGGTACACGTCGTGTCCAACGGGAACGACGTTTCACAGTTTCTCGAGGCGCCACGTCTTTATCGGACAGTGGCAGCAGTATCGGCTGCAGCTGTAACATGCGAGACGAAAAAAAAAAAGCAAGCTTGGATTCCGTCCCCTCTATACTCGGCTCGCGCTCTGTGCTTTTGTTTTTCTTGTGTCGCTAGTATCAGCGCACTTCAGCCCTGATGCAGCTAACTCCGCAAAACTCGATCCAGGCACTCGAAGATATCCAGGGCACGTTTATTTGCGGGTGTGCCGTTCAAGGATGTATCGTCACCAACGTACGTGCCAACGTTATTTCCCGATACGTATCGGAAACGGTCCGTGCTTGATCAAGATCAACTTGGATATTTTAAAAGAAGGAAGCTCTGCAATATATACACCAATACATACACCAGCCATTAACACTAGTAGAAGCTATTAATTTCTTGACGACTCCCCAGCGAATATTTCGTCAGTCGGGTGGTTTGTGTTACCGATATCGCTTTAGTACTGGCTGAAGTGCAGCTTTCAGAGTAGATGTTCACCAAATGGGAGTTGGTATACCCTTCCCCAGTGATGTCGAA
This sequence comes from Rhipicephalus annulatus, assembly GCA_013436015.1. Lineage (NCBI taxonomy): Eukaryota > Metazoa > Arthropoda > Arachnida > Ixodida > Ixodidae > Rhipicephalus > Rhipicephalus annulatus. The sequence continues at coordinate 320,366 of WOVY01001296.1, read as the reverse complement.
GGGTGATGTCAAGTTGTCGCAGCTCCTTGGAAAGCTCCCAGGTATAAAGCAGGAATAGTACGGCTGGGGTATAGTCGGGCCCTCGGGAGCTTCGAGAGGCGAGGTAGAGACGATCAGAAGAGCGTGATGCCCCGAGAATTTCAAGCAATGCACTTCGTGTGTCGCAAAACTCGGCAGCTTCGAATCTCCGTGACACGTAGCCGCAACAAAAGCCCATGCCGCCCAGCCACTGCGGCCACGGTTGTCTCGGCGAATGGCTCTGAAGCCACCGAGAATTCTAAGCGCTCTGAGTATTTTGCAAGTACGGGCAGTGGGCACGCACAACCAATATCTTAAGTGTGAGAGAGTGAGAACTAATTTCGATACTGACGAAGGTAGCGATGTGAGCTTGTTGGTCTGTCGTTTTTCCTGGAGGTGGGCGCGAAAAGAAAAATGTCGAAGGGGAGAAAGTACACTGGCACTATATCTCGATATTGCTGGAGTTTGTATATTGCACGCATTTGGTCTTCAGTATACTGGCGACTCCGTAGCAAAGTGTTAACAAACTTAATTAAACATTAATAGCACGATTTGGGCGTAGTGTGCATGTACGAACCATGTAACTGAGTGCTCCTACGCTTTGCCCGGGTTGTGAGAAATTGTTACCGACTATGTTGACTGACAAAGTAGAAATGCCTAGAAGTGGCTGCTATTTTAGCAGAACAAAAGTAGTCCGAAGGATGCAACAAGCTCACACGTGAACGAATGCAGGCCAGCACAACATAAGCCGTGCGTTCGCTGTCGAAAGCGAGTAAGGAAGTGGTTTTTCCGAAGCACTCGCACGAAGTGAAATCGTCAGCGGCTGCGTAATGCGTTCGTAATACGAGATTCAACGCGTCTGAGCTACGCTGTTGGGTATATTGGCAACGATGGTATAGCAGTAGCATAATTGGCGAAAAATCTGGCACCGGCAAGGTTTTCAAGACTGCAAGAGTTCTACAAAAAAAGAAAGAAACTTCCGGTAACCTCGTTTACCAGCTCCTAACGTCGAAACCGCCAGCAGGTTTTCAAGCTTTTTTCAAGGACAAAGAAAGACTTTTTACTTTTTCAGATAAAATGAACTTGCGTAAAATTCCAGGGAATCTCTTATGATTTTCATGTAGCTGAAAAGAACCTTTACTTGCATATATTTTGCCAAATAAAGGAACGAAACTGTAGAAAATCATCGGGCTATTTTCTAAAGCTTTTCATGTCCACCAATGCTATTAAGGGACATCGGGAGACAAAACCGGATGTCATTAAGGGCCATGTATTTGTAAACAGTAAAAGGGTAGTGAGGGTAAGCACTAGCTTGCCCAGGTGCACCGGTCACATGCGTATTTGTATGCCCCCATTTTCCAATTAGCGATAATTTCTCTATCGTGGACACGTCGGCCATCGGGCATTCTAATACGGCAATATGTCTTTGATTGAGGTCATTCATTCCTTGACTTTTTCCAATTTAATGTTTGTTTTTTATTTCTAAATTTTGTTGTTACACGCAGGACTGCAGTTGTTGCCCATACAAAAAAGAAGTGTTGCGCTGCTATAGCCCAGTGGGTGACCGTCGATTTTTGGCATAGAGGAAAGAAAAAGGTGGGAGAAAAAAAGTACACTGCGCCGTTAAAAATTAAATCAGAAAGAAAGAAGAAAGAAATAAGAAAGAAGAAAAGCAGCAAGACGTAAGAAAAAAAAAAAGAAAGAAATAAGAAGAAAGAAAGAAAAGAAGAAAGAAAGAAAAAGAAAGAAGTCGGCCGTCGTCGGTCAGTCGGTTTTGCTACACGAGCTTTCCATTGCCGGCTAGTTTCTCGGGGGGGGGGGGGGTGAGGGGGGTGATGTGCGCAATTCCCGGCAAAGCAAACTAGGAGAGCATTTTCCCTGTTTGGTAATGGCCTCCAAATTTTTTTACCGACAGCAGGCTTAAAGTTGACAGCACCTCAAAGTAGACTGCGAAATGCCAAAGCTTAAAGAAGTATATGTTGCAGGGTTTGTACGATCATTTCAGATTCATTTCTTCCACCCTGATTTCTAAAGTGCAAAGTGGTAGCTCAAATGCTCATACTGATGTACTACGGCAGCGCGGTAACGAATGAAAAAGGCAAGACGAAGGCAGGATATGCGCTGTATTTACTCACAGCTAAACTTTTGTTTTAAAAAGACTACCTTGATATGCAGCCAGGAAAATAACTATTTACTTGGAAGTACAGTGCTTCTCCTGCCTTCATTTTGTCCTTTCTATTTCTTGCCGCACTGCCGTAATACATCAGTATGAACCCAAGCAAGCTCGCCCACCTAGCCGTTATTCCGCAGGACTGACAGGCTGCACGTCTGTCCCGTCATAGAAAATCCTTGAATTGTTCATTGTGTATATTTGTGCATTATTATAGATATACAGTGCACTCGAGAACTATCGAGAGCTACTTCAAAAATTACAAACAAGAAATTGGGGGACCCTATAGTGCACCTAGGGTCCTAGTGCGCCCTTCATCCGCTAAGTGCAACCGTTAAGTGCACACACACGTGCGCCCGCGCACGCAAGTGGTACATACAGGTTTTTGATCTAAAGCAAGAGTCGCATGGCTTTCAAAATATACACCGTGCGCTTGCCGTCTCGGAGGCCATAAAGAGTCACACAATGCCTCACAGATGGAAGCATATTATCTAGCGTTTGCTGTCTTCTTGATCAATGTCTCTGGAAAGGCATGATATGTTTTCCCACGGAGGAAGGAAAGATAGCAGAGGCCCTGACGACACTCTTTGTGAAGCCGCGATGAAGCCGGAAGTCGGCCATATTGACTGGGCCAAGTCTTCTCTACTGTTTACATCCGAATGTAAACCAGAAGGCACAACCTTCTCTCCTGCTCGGAAAGCACGTGAGCTGCGCAGCGCACGTGTCGTGACGATCCGAAACTAATGGAACGGGGCTCAACACTCTGGGCCAGCGCGACACCTTCGGCGAAATCAGTTCGTCCGAGTGTTGACAGCGAGTAACAGCTCACCGACAACGAAGCAAGTACAAGAGAACGCGCGCTAGATGCACTGACAACGGCGAGTGTTTTCACGTCATTAGTTCAGCAACTGTACAGACAACACGATCGTCGTGCGCCTTCTACGGTTGCATTCCGCCACGCGGCCGACGCAGCGTCCGGCCACTGTGTCCGTGTTTCTCGTGAAACTCACCGGCGTCAGCATTCTGCGACCGTGGTTACTTTGAGAACGGTGCAAGTGACACTTGAACGTGGTTGCTGTTACGTTCAGATTACATGCAGTGCTAAGGGTGAGTATACGGAGTGGAACAGAAAAGGTGTTTTAATACGCACATGCAAGTTGATACTGTACACACACAACACGAAACTACGTATGTGCACGTGGTCCTCATTGCGTCTTGCTGGGCTCAACAGCGTCGTCCGTTGTCACAAGCAGGAGCACTGCCCGACCGTCACTGACCTGCAAGGTGTTCGTCATCGTTCCACTTCATCATGGTGCCCAACGCAATTTCGCTGAACACTTAATTGCTTCATCCGCGTCATCCGCCGCACGACACATCGATATGCACTCGTTCTACGCACTGTTGAAACCCCGTGATGGACAAAAGGATTTGTAAACGTTGCTAAGAGTACAGTAACTGCCAGGAGAACACTGCGTAACGAATAACGCGGCCCAGAGCACGGATATTGTCCTCCACGGGTCAGCACGAGACCTGGGAAGACACACATGCCACGTCCAGCCGCGGCCGCTCACTGATGAACCAGCTCTACTGCGCAACACGTTACCATAGCAACGCTGTCATTGTGCCCGGGAAATATGGCCGGCATGATGTCATTTCCTCCACACTTTTCGCGTAGCGCGCCGGCTGGGCATGCCCTCTCCTATCTTTCCTTCCTCCGTGTGTTTTCCGCTAGATGGACATAGTTGTCCATTTTTAGAGCTGTTTCAAAGTTCCTGTGTGTTTTTTGCGTTGATGGCTGCCCTATCCCGGCCTTTTTCGACGTAGTTTGATGGCCTTCTCAAACGCTCCTACAAATCGCTGAATTGGCTCGTTTTCGTCGTGACACCTGTCAAACAAAATGTGTTGAGACGACTTTTTTCACTACATGGCATTTGTGTAGCATTTTTTCCCCAAGCCGCGTCAAGTAACATCGTGACTTTGTAATAGGACACCTACCTGCCACGCGAACGGCCCGAATTCGATATTCAATGGGACCGAAAGTTTATTCTTGTTTCATTTGCTTCTTTCTTGATTTTTTGCTCACGTACGATTTTTCGCTCACAACCAATGGTGCCGACGCTGACGCCGGAATTTCTCGACACGTGTTCTCTAACCCTATTGCTTTAAAATGAAAGCGCCCTTTTTATACTAGATCTTCCCACACACCAACTCCGCCTCAGCGTTCCTTCCCTTCGACAGGTATATTAACGGTTTGAGGAAGCAAATAGACAGATCTCTTTCGTTTTCTACTTTTCTATTTAGTGGAATCAATAAACAATCCTTCGTCTCACACAAAATGACCTACGTCGAGCTCCATTTATATAGGTCGAATCGATATTACGCAACGAACGCAGCTAGATGTCTCCATTTTTCTCCTCCTACCGCTCCACGTGCCATCCAGATATGCGAAGACATGGGCTGGCACAATATGGCGTGTGCCTGCATAAGAATGAGAAGGACCGTGAAGAAAAGAATCAATAAACAGCCTTGACAATGCGAGAGTTTCATCGATTTCCTTTCAAAACACTTACTGACTGCTGATTTCGCAGCTGGAATTAAAAAGCCTGCCTCTTTTTCTTCTGCATTGGTGATGCTCCGAAGACCTCGTTTTTTCAATCATTCATGCACTTTTCACCACCGTCAACTCATGACTTCTTCTTCAGCAAAACTTCTTTGGTGCTGAAGGCATGTGTGATAAATTGCTTATTAGCACAGCCAGTATTGCGGATATAACATAGCCACAATTCCTTCGTTTCGCTACCGGAACCGATTTTACTGTACTTTATGAAACATTTCTTTTACTCTTATGTCTCAGAGTCCAGCCGAACGTCGGTAAAAGTGAGACAGTGACATGGCGCCGGGAATCAGTATGCGAGCTACGCTGATCTTCCGGCCACAAGGTTCACCCAGGTGTAAAGAAGTGACGAGTAAATTCCGTCCGTGCATTTGCATATTGCACGAGCGCATCGTGCGCTGTGCAGTGCGAACGTGCTCTGATTTTGGGACAAAGAAGTACCGACCAAATAAACGCCGATCTATCAGCCAGGGATCGGTATAATAAAAAAATCGAAGTATTAGTTTCGCGTCAACATAAAATAAAAACCCTCTTTTTGCTGAAACGGCTCGCCAATTGTTAATACCACTTAATTCTTGTGTAGGTAGACTGCCTTACGAAACAAGTTTCTCGATTATTTTGAAAGATACAAATGTTTGAAACTAAAACTGGTGAAAATAAAGTGGGGTGATGTAAACTAGCACATACAAGCTAACATATAAAATTACATTCAACAGAAAATATGAAGCACACGGTAGAACATTCAATTTTGAAAAGAAGAAAGTCATGGGTGGAACTTATTGCTCTAATGCCTTGCTTTAGAGCTACCAGTATTACGTGATAATCATCAAGTTGGGTGGGTGTTGGGTAATACGGGCTTCATCCTCTGGAACCAATACACGTAAGTACCCACTGATCGAAATAGGACAGTTTAGGGCTAAGTATCACTCATGCTTTCGTTGGTATCATCTTCAGTTCAAGTCATATTGGTGTAATTTCAGCTCGAACGCGTAAATCACAGTGAGCATTATTTTAGAGACAAGATTTGTCACCGTTGTTGCATATTTCTCGGGCAATAGCACGTGCCAATTGTTATACTAAAAAATGAGATGTTCTGTTTGAATCCGCGAGTATACTATACGTTAATATGCCATTGCCTCTTGACATCCTGAATGAGTTACCTGGACACACACAAAAAAATGGACCATGGCTATTTGTTCCATGAACGAAATTTAGACTTTGTGGTGCTTTTGAAGCGAGAAGCTGTTTAATTTGCATCAAGCGTTTCTTTTTTTCTTTCTTTCCATCTTTCTTTATTTATTTCTTTCTTTTAACAATTTCAATGCTATAAATCGAATCAATCAGATGCCTTAACAAAACACGGTATACTTGGTGAGGCGTTGTAATTTAGGACTCTAGATTGGACATGCATGTAGTGTTACTTAACAACTTCAATAATAACAGATGCTGTACACTGTATTGCTGAGACGTTCCCTATATCGCGCCTTGAATTTAAAGTGCCGATCGAAGAAACATTCAATTATCAGTGACAATTCTATACCGCGAAAGGCTCAAAAGTGAAAGAATGTTCAACGAGAGGTGTACGCTATAGATAAGCTTATATTTATCAAGTTGCGGAAATACACGCAAATACGATAACACAATGCTGTGGCGCTCCTGCTCGTTGTGCTTTCGCCACTCCCCGTTCCATGGACAGTGATATAATTCAAAGGACAGTTTGCTCGTGCAAATGCGTATAGGGTGACAGGCAACAGTAAGGCTTGACAACTCCGCAGTAATTCTTAACACGCTTTTGTCGTGCTGCAGTACCTTCACTGGCAAAAGGCCGACGACCAGTAATGGGCAGTGGGAGCGGCATGTGGTAGAGTATTTGCGTATCGTGTTTCAGTAGCCTGTTAAAACTCGTTATCCGAAAAACGAAGCAATGCATAGAGCGCATATAGTTTTTTTTTTCTTTTCAAATAAAACATTGCTGTTGAAGGCGAATTTTCTTAGATAGTGCATGTGAATGTACCAAAACTTCTTCCGAGGTATAATTTTGTCGCTTGATAGCAGTGCGTATATAATGAGTTCCACAAGACTCACCGGATCCCCTTGTTGTGATTTACAATCTCGGTACTGTGACATTCACCGTGTTGATTTACTCAAAATGGAATAAACCGATTGTTCCGTGCATTATTAGTTTCCAAGAAACACATTATTCGTTTCCACGTTTCCATGAAACATTGAAGTCAGGATTGAAGCACTTTCTCTTATACATTAACTCTGTGGGGCCGATTATACAAGGAATCGGTCTAATGTGCCATTATCTACTGGGACGAGACTCCCTGGAGAAATATTTGGCTCAAGCATGGAATAATAGATCGAGCACTTCCCCTCAAATAGCTTCTATCGTCGCGCTGCTCTGAGATCTAAGTTCCGCTATTGTCACTGTGGCGCAAAGCTGGTGAATTAATGTACCGATAACGATTAATGAAATCGCCATTTTTGCGTTATCTTCTCCCACGCATGCAATGGGCGAGACAGCTTCGACAAGCCCCTAAAGAAATTTCCTGAATAAACTTCGCACAACTACAGGAAGTCGATTTAAACTTGAACGGTTGAATATTCCGGCCGCGTAATCTATCAGGGAATGGTTGCGTGTGAGCAGTTTTACAGTATCAGAGCATTTCTCTCTTTTCGTCAGTTTCTATACTTTTTTTTGGCGAGTGAAGTCGTGAACTGGGGCTCGGAATTTATCTCGAAGTTGGTGACGAATTTGGCTCAGCGAGATATCTCTTGAGAGCATTAAAATGTTTGAAAATTCGTGGTGATTAGGCAACACTAGGAATAGATGTTTCACTAATATCGCATAGGGAACATCTTAATGCAGCTGTTACGTGCTTTAGCCTTGGTTCTATACTTATTTTTTCTTCGTGTCTATGTTCCCATATTTCTTTTAAAGTATGTTAAATATTTACTATCAGTATTAAATATAAGTGATGCTTTTAAGGAGAAGGGAGGAAAGTCGAGAAAAGGCCCCCTCAAAAAACTGGAAAAATTAACGACATCTTCCCAAAGGCAACCCTCATGAAATGCGGAGCAGTAGCGTTCCGCACGATTGGAGTCATGGGTTGAACGGCGCTAACGCGGGTGCTGCGGTGAGCGCTGGAAGATTCGTTTCAAGTGATGAGCCAAAAGACTGTTCACTCGATATGTGCTCGACCATTGAGAGCAGTGGAGAGGGTGAAGCGATGGGGTTGGCGCGCGGCGACAGGCTAGGGAGAGAGTGACATCAACGCGCGCGCACTGCGAGAGAAGGCGGCACCTACTTGCCACCGCCCCAACACCTGCGCCCAGGAGAGTGCGGGGCGGACGGAGGGACAACGTTACACAGCCCAGTCAAAGAGCTGCTTTGCATCTTGAAAAATAGTTATGGAAAGAAGGAAGAAAAGGAGATGAACGTACACGAGAACACCTCCCGGCGTGCCTGAGCAACACACAGGACAATCCTATCCGTTATTACAAAAAATTACACTACGACCTGGTGTCCCTATATTGTCGACTGAAGACCACTTAAACTGAGATCTGTGTGTTATTTTCGTGAGAATTGAGAGCTTGAAAGGCGCGCTGCAAATATTGAGCTAGCAGCCATTCTTGTTCTTGTGACATTCTAATATGTCGCTATCGTATTGTTTGTTTCATCCTTTCAGCTCAACAGTGATTTTTTTAACAGCGGCGACTCCTCATCAAACTTATTCGCTGGTAAGCAAGATGGAACGCAAGCAACGCTTGGAACGCTGATTGCGTTCCACTTTGTTGCCAACGCAGCCGTAATCGTTTACGTGTCTTGGATGAGTGGCAGGGTGTAATGGGTCACAGCCGCATTTTGACGCTACCGTATCGTCCCAATGCAGCCATATCCACGTGGCTTAACCTGACGAACATGGCGTAAGAAAGCCCGAAGAACACGTTGTAAGAAAAATAATAAGCTTACCTGCTGTTTGTCTGCCGTAGTTGTCTGATTTGGCCACCTAGTATGCAAAGTGTTCACTAGATGGCGCTCGCATCACTCGCATCATTCGAGATATTTTGGTAAACAGACATACTATAGACAGAGGGGCGGACGGATGGACGGACGGACGGACGAATGGACAGACAGACAGACAGACAGACAGACAGACAGACAGACAGACAGACAGACAGACAGACAGACAGACAGACAGACAGACAGACAGACAGACAGACAGACAGACAGACAGACAGACAGACAGACAGACGAAGGATTCTCGATTTATCGATGAAACCCTCCCAAGCTTCGCCCAACTCATCATCATTTACTCCATGGATATGCTGTGAATTCTTGCACCATTTGTTTCATTTCATGCAGTATATATTTCCCACCCTGCTTTTCTATCTATTTTTCCATGTCCTGCGTATTTTTCTCACTATTTCTATATTTGTCCATCTCTTTATTTTTCTCTGTTCCTCTTTCTGTACTACTCCTCCCGCCTTTTATCTTTTTCACTCTCTCTCCCTTTAACTTCTCTTTATTTCAATCTCTATCTTTCCCTCTTTATCGGATAACTCGTTCTTGCAGCCATACGACTTATTGCATCCCACGGAAGACAAATCTAGGAGCGTGCTCTGGAAGCACAGCAGTAGACGAAGAGAACACGTGTTGACTCACAATGACTAAAGTTACCAGGTCGCGTGAGGTGACACAAGTTAGAGCTTGACAAATCCGCCGTAATATGAACTTTCCAAGGACATCAGAAAATACCGGGGACCTCGGAAAATACTATCGAGAGATGGGGCCCTGGCAGTACAGCCTCGGGCACCAGTAGCAATAACCATTGCATAAGTTTATTCCAATCCAATCAAATACCGATGTTAAAGTGTACTGATTGATTTTTTATATTTTAACCATAATATTGGCTCCTTTGGCATCCTCGTTTTCTTTTTGTTTTCTTTTCGTTTTCGTTTGATGTGCGTATATCGAAACCTGGTCGTGCCTACATAGTTACCATTTTTCCTTTAAACACCTCATCCTCCCCTTATGAAGGCCATCCTTGATATCACATTTACATGCAAAGATGCACGCTGCCACCAACACGACACCGTCCAACCCGACACCAACCTTCGGCGTACAAAACCCCTTATTCAATTTACATTTTAATCGTGTACAACTCGAACAACATCGCAGTGCTTCGGCGACACGATTGCTTTTCGATTTTCACACCATCTTCACTCACACCTTACACTCCTTTCCCGCGCAAGTAAACTTTTTTTTCTTTTCTGTGTCGGTTTGTGTGTGTGTGTGTGTGTGTGTGTGTGTGTGTGTGTGTTTGTTTGTTTGTTTGTCCATCGCTTTACAAGACTAAGGCATGGGTGTTGAAGTGCCGAAGCGCATCGGAAGGCGTCATCAAAGCCAGCGGCGGCGACTGGTGGTTCGTCCATTTGATGACCGCGGTTATACGGTGTATACGAGCTAAGCCCAACTGCTCCTCGACGCGATCATCGTCGCCGTGAGAGGCGACGGAGTATTGCGAGACGAGGCAGCGAGGCGTAGCGGAAGCGTGTCCCGACAAGCCCATCGCGTCCTCCTCGCACGATGCCTGGGTTTTCTGCACACACACGTGTCTACCTCTTCTTCACTTTATCGCCACGTCTCCTTCTCTCTGTATCATCTACTTATTGCATTTCATGTCGCAGTTTTGTCACCCCCTTGCTTCCTTTTCCTCGCATCCACCATCGCGGTAGCGCCCACAGTTCCGTGAAGGAAAGTTCGTCTCAGAGAAGACATTTCCGAGTTTCTTTTTTGTTCTTTGTTTGCTCCGATAATTTCTTTCGTTTCTTGTCTTTCTTTTATCTGTAGTTCAGAACATCTTACTGCTCACCCTCGTAGAAGTAAGTGTTCACGCGAAACAAACAAAAAAGAAAAAAAGAAAATATCGTAAAGGCAGTACAGGCACCACAGGCATGCCGAAAATGGTGCATATACATTGCTGTAACACACTAAATACCTCGTTTCTTGTTTTACACGGAGTGAATGTGGCCTGGCGCATTTTTTTACGTCTGACACCTTTTTAGCCGGGAAAAAGGAAGGAACAGAGAGGTAATTTGCATAACAGGTGGAAAGCCGGAAAATGTTAGGGTGTCAAAAAATGAAAATAAAAATTTTTAAATACAGAATGTTTTTGTTGTAGTACGACGTGCCGGGACATCTCTTGGGCACCAGGTCGGCCGCCGTGGGGGTTAACGTGTCGCTGGATCGAGAAGCTGGTGCCACGATTGTTGATGGGGTGCTGACTTCGCGACTGCGTAACGCTGGGCAAGTATTGTAAAAAAAAATACTGCTAGTAGAGTCGACGGTTCTAGTTCAAGTCAAGAGTTACATTGGATACATAGGATTACTAAGTTAAGTGCACGTACTATAAGGATGAATTAATCGTCAGAATAATTAAAATTAATTGACTCAGTTCACAGAAGGAGCAGACTGTTTTCTTGTGAACGGAAGACATGGAGCAGGAGCTACACCTACTGTATCGTAGGCTTATGCAGGAAGCTTTATGACGTCATCCCAAACAACCCCGCCATCTCCCTTGGGTCTACCGATATGACCCGAATGTGCAGTTCTCAAAACTGTTTCTTAAACATTATTAAAAAGTTTTCTTTAGGTACGTACAAAGAAAGTTTAATCAGCACCGAAAAGCGCTCTGCAAGATCGTTGTGGGTCCAGCATTTTTTTTTTTCATATAGACACTGTCACAACAAATCAGCCCTCACAGATCCTCTAGATACCCTTGTGAGAGCGAAATACTATTGCAAAAAAAGAAAAAAATCACGCGGGGGCATTTGGTGTGGTGCTTCGCGCATGCGTGCTTAGACACCCGCTCAACTGCGTAGTCTTTGCGAACTTGGCGGCGCTGCCTTCATGTCGAGCACCCCCGATTTTTTGTTGGGTAAACTTGTCTGCCTGTTAGATTCGTGTGGAAGTGATTGATATGTGTGATTTAATGTCTCAAAGCCACCATGTGATTATGAGAGACGCCATTGTAGAGGGCTCCGGAAATTTTCACCACCTGGGGGGCTTTAACGTACACCCGAATCTGAGCACACGGGCCTACAACATTTCCGCCTCCATCAGAAATGCAGCCACCGCAGCCGGGATTCGACCCCGTGACCTCAGGTCAGCAGCCGAGTACCTTAGCCAATAGACCACCGCGGCGGGGCGTGTGTGGAAGTGCATAAGTCAGCGTCAAGACTGCGGGTTTTCTTGTAGGTGTCCGTCGCTACAAAAAGGTATGTACGGCCATCTTGATGTGACAATGATGCAATCGGATATTGTGCGTGAAAGTGGTGTAAGTGCGATATCATCTGGAGCGCAATGTTTCGAGTTTACCGCTGTGGTCTTTACCTCTTTTTAGCTTCGATGAGTCATAAAGAAACGCGGGCGCGACAAAAACCTTGCTTAAGAACACGTTTGAGATTGTTCGTGGCATACTTTGCTTGTTTGAGCAATAAAACGAATACTGCTTTGAGTTGAGCTTTGTTCCGGAACTCTACTCAGTGGCCCACTGTTAAAGGGAACATCGGAGTGCCTGGCGTCCACTCGGTGGCATTACGGGCTCGTGGTGGTAAAGATATAGCAAGCTATTAGAGACATTACAAAGGAAACGTAGTGGGGAACACCTAGTGTATCAGCTACCTTACAGCACAAGGATGAGACCCTAGTAAGCCCTAGTAAGAGACCCCATTGGCTTGCGGCTGCTGCCCTGGCACACTAGATCATGGTTTGTTGAGCTGGAAGGTCCTGACAGCTGAGCCGACGGCTATAAAGAGTTTCACGCAGGCTAGGTACGCGTCTTCCACCCGTGTATACCGCACTTTAAGTGATCGCGAAGTGAACTGTTCGCGCTAGGAAAGGGCACCAGCACATGGTGCACACTGCACCTGCGTGAAAGATGTTGCAGCAGCCAGCTGGCGGTAGCACTGATTGGACGTCGCGCACTTCGACGTTCCCTTTAACAATAGACCGCTGTGTACATCGTTGCACACGCACTAAGAAGATTGTTTTCACATCTCGCTTGGTTTCTTAGTGCGAGAGAGAAACGTCTTTATTCACAAAAGCATGGAGAAGAAAGGTGTAGGAGGAACCCCTAGTCCGGGGCCCCTAGGACGACTCCAGCGACGAGAAAGCTTTAAAAAACATCATGTAAATTAAGGCTTGCAACATCGAAATTTAAATGAGAAAAAAATATAACGGCAGCCTTCATATCCCATAGTTTCTGCTTATGCGCATGTGCGAGTTCACTGATAAAACCGACTTAATGCTTGAAGTAGGGATAAGGAAATGCTACTCCCAAATATTAGACACCTTTAGTTGGGCGTACTGTAACGAGCCCACGTACACAGCACTGCCACGGCAGAGAACTGCGCATGTGCAGTACGTAACGTATCGATTCCAGAGATGCACGCGTACGCCCGAAACAAGACGCTGCGTACGTAAAGCCACGGTTACTACGTTACGTTCTCGCGAGACCTCGAAGAAACCAGAACGAGAGCATATGGTGGCAGCAGTGGCGTTCGACGCAAACAGCAACAGCGGACCTGATGCAAGACAATGAAAGGCGATGTTTTCATGCCAGATAAGATAAACTGAAGCGCTGCGTTCCGGCATCCACATGATTCAGAAGAGATTGCCTGTCGTCTTACGAAAATCCTCAAGAATTGCAATCGATAAGTTGTGTGCGAGAACGCGTCTTTTTCTGCCAAGCCTCTCGGCGAATGAACCGTAAATAAAACGGCACCTCGAGACGTACTTTTATTCATGGTGCAACATAACATGCCTTGTACGTTGTGTGAGCTTTCACACCTAAAATGCGCCGGTAGTAATCGTAAGGCCATGGATACCTGGAACGCGACCAGTTGCTGCAGGGTACGCTAAGCCTCATCCACAGCAGCGCTGGATAGAATACTGGGGTCAATCCAGTGTGACCGTGCCCGATCAGACGCATTGCGCAGCCAAGTTCAAAACAACAAAAATGCACGTGCACTTTCAGTGCACCTAGGAACGATGCTAAGAATCTACACAGTGAACGTCACGGCCTGACTTGTACGCTGGTGGCCCTTACTCTGGCCGCCAGGATGTTTTTCGCGCAGATCACAGAGGCCACGTCATTACTCGGTCCTAGCATACGTCTAGAATGGATGGCACTGGCAAGCACTCCACACCCTTACATCTCAAATATTACTTATCTAGTTGAGTGAAACGCATAAAGGTACGGTAAAATAAAAGTGTCGTTGCACGCTTCACTTGCAGCGTACGCAGCGTAATTTTCACAGTGTACGCATCTTCCCAGTACGCCCAACTGAAAGTGTCTATTACCGAAATCGCATAGCACATGAAAGTTGTTACGCTTAATGATTTCTTTTTCTTACGTTATACTTTCCCAACACGCTCAGCGCTTAACGTCGAGTTGGCACGATGCGCAGCGGCCGGCTGATCATGTTTAGCCTGCGTGCTCTGTCACGAGGTGCAATGCGTGGTCGGTGGTGCATTGTCTACCGAGCAGCGCGTGCAAATGTGCCCCCTTTAGGCTCAGTGATGGTCACCAATATAAATATGTACGTATAGCCGCAGCGATGGATAGTAGTGTTTACGTACACTGCCTATTTTTATGAAAGTGGTGGCAACCAATTTAAGTATGTATAGCCGCAGCCGCGCATAGAAGCATTTACGTACACTGGCCATTTTTACGAAAGGGAATACGCGAGCGCGTGGCCTGCACGCTCCGGCGAGTGCTTGCAGTGCGTTCAAGTGGAAACGAAAGCAAGCACAGTCTCTTTTCGTGTCACCTACTGATGAGCAAAACAACCAGTCACCAATGACTAGTTGGTATCACCAACTTCGTATATCAGTTGGTATATCAACTGGCATCACCAACTGGTGTGAAGTTCTTGAATGTGACTTCGCAAGAGCCCGGGCCCGGCATAATGCGTAATCAGGTCTCCCGTTGTGGAATACCTGAGCCAGGGTTCCTTAAAACACTACAGCACAACCTGAAAAATTACCCACAGCTTACCACCACCAGCTCATTACCACCACCATCGCGTCAGGGACAATAAAAGGGTTGATTCTTAGCGCTCAAACTAGTCTTGATCTATTTTGTCCCAGCAGTCAACGACAATGGTTTTTCGCTTTCTCTTTTCTTCCACTTTTCAAAACGTTAGAATATTGACCACCCTTCTCATCGCATTTTTTTTGCTCTCTTGTGGCCGGATGCTCATCACTCCAAATTGATAGCGTGCGTAGTGTTTTATCAATTTGCCTTTGTCTTTTTGTCGGCACTCGATTGCGTTTTATGATGAGAAAAGCAAACCGCATCGTACGCCCAGATGGAAGGCGTGACACCACCTGGTCATCAAAACTGCATTAGACATAGTGGTCAGAAGGCTGGGCGCTCAGAAACTTCTGCTGACTAGTCGGTGGCTTTGGTCCCTCCATGATGCGGTCAAACCTTCGTTCTTGTTTTTCATTGCAAACTATTGTTGGGACTCACTTTCATAATTTCTCCGCTTGTTGCGGACAATCCACAGCTTGATGAGCCCTTCTGACGCTTTTAATGACAAGAATTTTAAGGAAAGTAAACTCGAGTTTCACAAGTACTTTCTGCAGGAGCCTGAAAACTTACTTACTTTTCAGGAAAAATAGAAACAAATATATGATGTAAAGTGGCATAATATACTGTAATCAAACCTCCAGCCACTTATGGAACTTCTCAGTTAGCCATATTGCACACGAGCCACTTTCTTCTGTTCCTTTTAAAAGACAGGGCCTTTGACCAGCAAAACATTTATTTCTATTTTTTTCTGCAGCCATGCTTGAATACAACATAACAGACTTCTTTAAACGTTCAGTGATTGTGGTCACTGCAACAAGAAGTTAACCAGCATCTAAAAGACGCGCAACCTGTGCGTTAAAGCTATAGCTCATTTGGTGCATAGGATTTCGTGCGGGCCGTCTCAAAGCAAGTCAAGACTATACCTTTTCTTCCAACCTTCTAGTGCTTGGATTAGCAGCTTAACAGCAATTTTGAAGACTTTGAACACTGCAGCATACTCACATTCATCTGACGGGCTAAAAGAAGAACGGAAGTGTACGTACGGTGTTAATGTTGTTTTTATCACTGCCATTAGGCCAGGTAAAATTTGTTCTGTTGTGCGGAAAGCGTTGAGTGAGTTAAAGGACAAGAAGAGGACCAACACTTATTTCGTAAAACGCACCAACAAATTCACTGATTACCGTACAGGTGTGGGGTATAGGTTCCTCTTACAGCTGCAGCATCTTCTACGTTAGACAGTTGGGCCATTGCACTAGCCACATGTTTTTGGAACATAAGCGATTCGTAACCACAGGCATGCCTTCTAAAATCACTTTACATTGTCGAGCATGCTGAAATTCGATGAAGGTGCAATTTTGTACCGGCAGTAAAATGACAAAGCACGACTGATGATTGACGCGTGACATTTCGATAATAGTCCTAGCTCATGCACGAGTGCAGCGTCGATTGATTTGCATGCAGATGAAATCAAATGTGTTATCCGTCATTTTTTAAGTAGACCTCCATACGTGCCCGATTGATAGGTTCCTTATTGCACGGGGATGCGCAGATAGGTTTACGTGCATTTCTTTTTCCTTTCCGCGTTTGTGGGTATCTTCACTTGTTAGTCGGCGTACGTGGTGTGGCCGCTTGTTTCTTGTGTGCATTTTTGCATGCCCTGTCTTTTATTTAGTATTAATATTTGCCGACTAGCTGAGGTCTCTATTCTTACTCCATCTCTCTGAAGTCCTGCCACCAAATCTCCTGTAAATCCTGCATCAAAATAAACCATTATTATTATTATTATTATTATTATTATTATTATTATTATTATTATTATTATTATTATTATTATTATTATTATTATTATTATTATTATTATTATTATTATTATTATTATTATTATGAAAACAAAATGCACGCTACAACGTCAATTATATTGAAAAAGAAGCGAGAGAAACATGTGGGACGTTTGTGTGAAGCCTGGCGCACGCTTGCATAGTACCGGAGCTGGTTAGTTAACTGTTCGCGAACGTTGGCCATTGTTGGCTAAAAATTATAATCGAACCGTTAATAATAAGTTGAGCTGTTGTAAGAGAGCGCTCTTGCAACTCTTTATTTAAATAATATGTCTTCATTGCTAAGCTTCTTTCCACTCCAATAAGAACGAGGGGAAAAGAAGTTAATAATCATGCAATAACGTGCGGTGCGTTACGTCCCGAAGCCACAAAACTGTTTAAGAGGCGAGTCGTAGTAGAGGGCTCCAGGAATTTCGGCTATCTGGTGTTCTTTAACGGGCACTGACACCTCACAGCATAAAGGGCCTCTAGCGTTTCGCCTTCATCGAAATTCAACTGTCATGAACGGTATCGAACCCGCGAATTTCGGGTCAGCAGCGGATAGAAAGGAAATACGTGTATACAATAACCAGCGGCCTGATTAACGAAACTACTGTTTCGCACGTGCGTTTTTAGGTGCGAAGCTCCTTACAGCGTGGCTTGTGCGTCCCGTTGTCGTATATATGCAACCACCGGTGGCACATACCCGAGAGAGCGGTCCTCAGAATGTCCGCTGGATGGTGGTACTTGCATACGATGAGTACACGATGAAAAGATGTGAGATAGTGGTACTTGGAGTGTTCACTATAGATAGACGGACGGACGGACGGACGGACTGACGGGCGCACGGATGGACAGACAGACAGAAGGGTGGACGGATGGACGGAAGCAAGAACGAATGAACGGACGGAAGCATGGACGGACTGACGGACGCTTCACCCCACCAATCATCATTCACTCAGCGGATATGCTGTGATTTTTTTTTTCATGGTCACCTGACTTCACTAATGATACGCCATGCATCGTCTTTGGTAGAGATGTTGCCACGCGCGTTTGTTATTTTCATTTCTGTTTCATTCGTTTTTCACCCGCAAAGCGGGTTAAGAATGCTCAGCGCAAACTACTCATCGTTGTTCGAGAAGGTACGCAGGATAATTGTACATCGTTCCTGAGAAGATAGCGCTCAAGACGCGAACACTCGAGATTATTCCAGAACTTGCGCGATGACCAGTGATGCGGCTGGAATATTCGACGGCACGTGTATAAATACCGACGCGCTTTGCCGCTCGGCAATTGATCAACGGCCGAAGCTCTGTTCGGCACCATCAGTGTCAGTGTGTTGATTGATTGATATGTCGGGTTTAACGTCCCATAACAACCATATGATTATGAGAGACGCCGTAGTAGAGGGCTCCGGAAATTTCTACCACTTGGGGCTCTTTAACGTGCACCCAAATCTGAGCACACGGGCCTACAACATTTCCGCCTCCATGGGAAATGCAGCCACCGCAGCCGGGATTTGAACCCGTGACCTGCGGGTCAGCAGCCGAGTAACTTAGCCACTAGACCACCGCGGCGGGGCAGTGTCAGTGTGTTATGGTACAATTAAAATTTTTGTTTACCGGCCATGACAATGACAACCCCATGACAATATTCTTCAAAGAAACTCAGTGTAAGACGTTTTTATAAATATGAGTCAAGTTTATATTGAGCGATATGCTTATTACGACAGACAAGGTGTTTATCCTGTATTAATTTCTCTTTTTTATCCACGTTTGCGCATCCTGTATTTTTTGCATGCTATCCCACACTGCAAAAATCAATGGAGTTTGAAAGGTATAAGAGAAAATAAAGTAATAGAGAGCGAAAGTGTGAGAGAGAAAGAGGACACACAAAACGTAAATGTCCTACAGTCTTGCGCGCAGAATATTGTTTCCCATAAATATTGGAAGAGGCAAGCAACCGAATAAAATGTTTCCTATGCATAGCGTATGCGGAAATTGTTTGAAAGGTTGAGGGCCAGCAGCTACATTACGCGTTCAACGACCTGCATGTTTGGTTGCGGGCGCGAGTTACAAGGATATATGGCAGACTTGTCATGCCCCTATTTGCCAACTGGGAAATTGTGTATGCATGCATGGCTGCAGGAGTTGCGAGATGCGGCGCAAACGAGTACCCGGCGTTCACACGCACATCAATGCATCTTTCTCATTTTAGCCGGTCGCACATACATAGGCGCGAAGCTCCGCGATTACATCAGCCCCAGAGGGAAAGGAAAAGATTGAAAGTTGGCTGTTGGGAACTTTCCCTTGCTCGACTACTCACGCTACCGTAATGGCGACTAACTGCCTTGTGCACGTTCCATAACCCGGCGATCAACTTAATATACTCGGGTTTGGGAGCGCCAAGCAGGGCAAACCGGACTCAGTTTAATTAACCACTGCAAGAAAGCTCTTCCTTGGTTTTATTTTATTTTCCCACGTCACCCTCCTCTAAGTGAACGACACTATAAGTGATCAGAGACATCGAACAGCTGTGTCCATGTAGTATCATTCAGACTCCTTCAGAGCGCCCCTAGGACGGCCCATTGGGAGAAAGCCGAGAGAGGAAGAGCTGAATGAGGGGAAAGTACAGAATGAGGATTTCGCGGAGCAGCGGGAATCATTAAATGGAGAACCTCGAGCACTTGCTACGTAAAACACTTGGGCGAGCCTTGTTTATTCTGCAAGTCCACCAGGTGGCATGGATGTAACGACGCATGCGCCCATTATAACGTTATCGTTGTGCAGTGTCGTGGTAACGTCCTCGCCCCCGTGTTTCTATCGAAGCCATCTCCGTTTAACATGACGTAGAGATGGGAAAAGCGGCTCACTTCAGTGAGCGGCTCCGAACGACTCAACTTACTAAAGTGAACCGACTCGGTTCAACGGCTCACCTATTCAACAAGGGTCGGTTACTCCGTGTACTTCCCACATGACGCCTTAATTGATCCCACGCAATGCAAGCGTCAAGGCACAGCATTTACTCATTTCGTACGTTCAGGGCCCCATCAAATGTGGGGCCTACGGGACGGCTTTATGCTCCCCTGTAGTAGAGTACCTAGTACCCGACGTACGCTTGCCACACCATCGTACGAGAGGAGCACTGTCAGTGCATGTGGCTCACGCAACGACCATTTGCAGGTTACCACCCTTTCGCGACGAGTTCCTCTGCCTCGCATTATGGAGCATTATAAAGCAGTGTGGGGGACACCAATGACCTAAAATGAGCTCCTTACTACCATTTTTCCTTTCATCTCTGTGTTTCAGAGAATCGTGTTGTTTGCCGACGGGACGGCTGTGTTCTGAGTGCGAGTGGCATTTATTGGCGTTACGTTTTGCTCCCTGGTCGTTGACTTTCTTCTTGCATCCCGTTTAAGGGTGAAATAGACGACATGGTCTCGCTTCTCGACCACCGGCGTTTTGTGGTCGCTTGTGGGATGTATCTGTAGGAACGAGCAACAAGGCAGGACCTCGGCCGCGCGCAGCAGTTTGTGGTCCTTGGCGTTCGACTGCGCTCTCGACTGCGCCTGCCGGTGCCGTCGGTTTGTTGACCTCTTGCGTTGTTGCGTCCGAGAATCGGCGATTTGCTTGGCCGACCTTCGGTGATTCGCTCTCCGGGCAACTCTAAACGACTTTTCGATTCATCGCTTGTCGCTGTCTTTAGCTTCAAGAAGTGCTCTACGCTTTGGGCAGGTAATTAAGGGCATATGTTGGCTGTCTTCCAAGGAAAAAAAAAAGGGTACGTCATTAACGCCTTTAAATCGTTCGGTCTCCTACGGACGCCCCGAAGGATAATGCCCAGTGAAAGTATTGACCTGGACACATAATTCGTCCAGAGAAAAGGCGGATGGACAACCACTAAAACGCGGTTGTCCGTTTACCTTTTTCTGAATGATGAACTGCGTGCGTGCGCCTGTTGAATGCAGTGGAACGTTTCCGAAAAGAACGCCGTTCTCCCTACCATTCTCTCGTAAGTGTAACGTGTTACCGTTACAGTTCCACGTATCCCTAATGGAACGTTGGTAGTCCTTCATTCCTCCAAAAAGTTCCTGGAACGTCGTTCCGTTCGACGCTGGTTGGAAAACGTGTGGCTATACACACAGGTAACACCTACCCGTGTACACCGCAGTCGAATGTCATCTTTCGCGTGGCCACTCACAATGTGATTCCAAGGTTAAAACGTGGTGGGCTTGGTGTATCTGTTCTTGCCTGGGAATGCTGAATCCGGCTTACTTCGGGGACTCATGGAGATGAATAAATAACCCGAGGTTAGTTTGTAACCCTGCATGCTCACACGTTTGGACTCTATGTTTAGAGCTCTGAACGAGGAATTATGATTCCAGTTAATTAACATGCAATTTATGCACTGCGTCAGTAATATAAAATCGTGGGCGATTTTCTCCAATCTGTTATGAGGGCCCGAAGGGAGGAGTACGGTGCGAGGGAGGTGCGCGTCATCTCAAAAAATCACTGTTCGTGCTTTGACAGTCACAAGTTCTCACAACTACGTTTTACCATCAAGAACTCGCTGCTATGCACCCAACTCTAAATACAAATCTGCGTTTTTGCATTCCACACTTACATGACCTCACCTTCTGCGTGCGCCAAATAATTTCGACACTTCGTACTCAGTAACACCACACCGCAGGCACGGTACGCCACCACACGTGCGGCAATGACCCAAGTACCAGCTATCATCATCATCATCATCATCATCATCATCATCAGCCTGACTACGTCCACTGCAGGACAAAGGCCTCTCCCATGTTCCGCCAGTTAACCCGGTCCTGTGCTTGCTGCTGCCAATTTATACCCGCAAACTTCTTAGTGTCATCTGCCCACCTAACCTTCGGTCTCCCCTAACCCGCTTCCCTTCTCTAAGAATCCAGTTAGTTACCCTTAATGACCAGCGGTTATCCTGTCTACGCGCTACATGCCCGGCCCATGTCCATTTCCTCTTCTTGATTTCAACCATGATATCCTTAACCCACGTTTGTCCCCTAATCCACTCTGCTCTCTTCTTGTCTCTTAAGGTTACACCTACCATTTTTCTTTCCATTGCTCTCTGCGCCGTCCTCAATTTAAGCTGAACCCTCTTTTTATAAGTCTCCAGGTTTCTGCTCCGTAGCTAAGTACCGGCAAGATACAGCTGTTATATACCTTCCTCTTGAGGGATAGTGGCAATCTACCTGTCATAATTTGAGAGTGCTTGCCGAATGTGCTCCACCCCATTCTTATTCTTCTAGTTACTTCAATCTCGTGGTTCGGCTCTGCGGTTAGTACCAGCTATAGGGTCATTCACACAAACCTCTGAAGTTCACCGACCGTAACGTTGCTTACGTCGGCTGCCGTTGGACGGCACTCGCGTGTACTAAATAGTTTTTGCGACTAAATCAGTAATAAGCACTCAAGAGAGCGACGACCAGCTTTGTGTAAGACTCTCGGAACCAGACGCCACGAAGGGGCCCTCGTTGTTGTCGTTAGCCGGGCACTCAAGAACACCACCGCGAACGAGAGAAAGCGCAGAGAAGAGATGACTGGTCGTAGCGTTGGTCGCCCGACTATGGCTGTATGCGTCGTGGATCGCGTTGCGTAATAGTCTTTTCGTGCTCGTCAGCGAATGCTCCTGGTGGTCTTCGTGGTAAAGCGAAGACGGCGACGCGGTGCTCTTTTGCTGCACGGATCGTCACTGTACACTCACGTAGACACAAGGGGCGGTCAACGGCCGCGGTAGATGAAAAAGAAACCGCCTGCCAGCCATGATGATTCCGCCGGCAGTGCGCAGGAAAGCAAAGGCCTCCAGTTGTGTATTATCAGCCGTCTGCCAACCCTCTGGTCTTTTTTTTATTATCCTGCTTATATCGACACTGCTTCACACAGGTCGTTGAGCCCGGTTGCACATGCGAACAATGTCTGCGCGTAACGTGTTCGGACGATGCTTGCGGTACCTGGAAGAGACGTGAACCAACGACGATAATAAAACTGTGCAGCACACTTGCAGCTCATTTCGCAGTTCATTGCTTTCTCGTTGTACAGTATGTCTGGATGCCATGCCCCGCTTTTTCGTGATGTAGCGAGAAGTATTAAAAACAAGATAATATGACATTGATAAGTGTGAGCGTGCTCATCAAGAGGTGAAGAATTTTTTTTTCTCATACAGAATGGTGGTACACTTGTGTGCGCGTCGTCATAGAATGATTCACGCATGATAAACTTTGTCTGGTCTAGGTAAAGACCTTCAGAGTGGTGCTCCTGCTTATGTGCATCTCGTGATGATGTGCATATTTAAACGCGCGAAGGTCAGCACGCAATGATATTTGGAAATCCCAATCCAAGTAAGTGGTAGAAATGAATGAGGCCGATCAGTAAAAGGCAATCGCTTGTATTCTCATTATTAAGTGTGACAGAGTGCATTGCAAGGGAAGGCAAGAGCTCAACGGGCCGACAGGAAGTATATTGGTCAAATTAGTTGAAGAAGTTTGTAGGCATAACGTGGCCGCAGCAAGCCCAGTACCGGAATAAGTGGAGGACCGCGAGAGAGCCGTTTGCCCTCTTCTGCGCATAGTAAGGCATCAGATGACAATAACTCTCGACAAAGGTAGGCGACTTATCCAGCATCACATCAGTTGATCTCAAGCTTGATTGTGGCATAATTTCGCCAACGGCAACAGCGGTGAGTAATCTTCATTCTGGAAGTTTACTGCGCATGAGTGCAAGAACAAATATTGCAATGTAACCTGCCAAGACTGCCGCTGCAGGGTGACGTCATATGAATGGACATAAAATGGCGTCCTTCTACGTGTCCTGCCCATACCATCACGGTATAGTGCGTGCGACCAAGAGAAACCGTCCTGCCGATTGCGAAGTTCACCTACTCTCAATGCAGTGACATAGCCACACATTAGCTGTATTTGTAAGAAGCAGGGAGAAATTTCGGCGAATGCCGCGCACCTTGGGAATGGACTTCATGCGAAGCATGTGAAGGGAAGGTGACTGCGTTCCAATTTGTGAAACGTTACAAAACCTCGCTAAAAATATGCACAAATTTTGTATGCACAGATATATGTTCAACAGTCGCATATGTCTTATATATAACAAGTTTACACTTGCATAACGATGCCAACCACAACTTCAGTGCTAGCGACGCAAGAAGCGGTAAGCTGATGTGAAGCACAGGTGCTCGCGAGGATGTTGGCCCTGAACACTGATACATAAACCAACTTCAGTGGAAGGCGCTAAACCGAAATTGACCCTAACCGGAGTAATGGCTGTATAATAGCTGTACATATGTAATGTTTATAAAATGAGATAGTCAGCATAGCAACCACAGTTAGCGTTTTACCAACATTAGCATGAATTTCTTTTCCTGTATTTTCCCGAAACACTATCGAGACCTGACGTGGCTCACAGGTATAATACTTGATTGCCAAGCACAATGCTTTGATTCGATTCCTGCTTAGCTCTTATAAATTATTTGCATTCATTGGGTCAACGCTGCCGATGTCAACTTTTTTTCTTTGCACTCTCGCGTTAAAATTACCGTTGTATGTTCTCACCGTGCCTGAGTATAAATACATTGCCAATCACCTGTGGCACATACCCGCCCGTAGTATACGGGTATGTGCCACACGTTTCTGACGGAATGGGTTCCTTGACGTACGCGACGGGATTGTCACACACTTGATGCCAAGACCAGCGGGTCATATCCGTCAAACCATCTTACCCTCCCATGCTAATTTAGGTGTACCCCAGGTTAAGGGGGTGATCTATCACGAGTGCCCAAACGTAGATAGATAGATAGATAGATAGATAGATAGATAGATAGATAGATAGATAGATAGATAGATAGATAGATAGATAGATAGATAGATAGATAGATAGATAGATAGATAGATAGATAGATAGATAGATAGACAGACAGACAGACAGACAGACAGACAGACAGACAGACAGACAGACAGACAGACAGACAGACAGACAGACAGACAGACAGACAGACAGACGGACGGACGGATAGATGGACGGATGGATAGATGGACGGATGGATAGATGGACGGATAGATAGATGGACGGATAGATAGATGGACGGATAGATAGATGGACGGATAGATAGATGGACGGATAGATAGATAGATAGATAGATAGATAGATAGATAGATAGATAGATAGATAGATAGATAGATAGATAGATAGATAGATAGATAGATAGATAGATAGATAGATAGATAGATAGATAGATCCATGCCGCAAGGAAAGGAACACCAGTGCGAGTAACATTGGCTGTGTCAATCTATCTTAAAATGCCTACTGATAGTTCAGTGATGAAGTACCCATTACACTACATGTTTTTTGCTTTTGCGAATCGGCTAAGCATATCTACTACACGCTCATAAGGGAACATGAGGCCTGCGGAGGTGCTCACTTTGTTGATACTTCTTATTTAGAGTAATTGTTAAGTATGTTTGAGTGTTTAATACAATGAGTGGGCCTTTAAACCCCCCTCTCGTTGTTCGCATCGCATGTCTGGACGCCTGGCTCAATTATATTATTCCGTCATTCAATATTACAGCCGTTAATGAAGCTCGTTCCACTGCATGACATACGTAAAGCGGGTCTTTTTTTGTATCAGGTATTTTCAAATGCTGACGTGGCTCTTTGGTAGAACACCTGCTTTTCACGCGAAAGGCCTAAATCCGATTCTCACGCGGACCAAAGAAATTTTACTATTCATTTATTTGCGGACTTCATTAAAGTTATTTCAACCACTCAGTCTGTCTATTTTTGCTCACGTGCAACGCCAATTATTCGCTCACAACCAACAACACCACCGCAGAGGCGAGCACCGCCCCTTAACTTTTGACAAACGCAGTTTAAAGCTATTGCGTTAATATAGAGGCGAAAACTGGCGCTTAGGTAGCAAGACAGCGACTGGCTACCTTGCGATGAGGAGAAGCGCTAAGGAACAAACAGAGCAAGAAAAACAGAATAGAGTGTTCTGTTCTGTTTGTTTGTGCATTCTTGACTCTTCTTGGGTCTATATGCGACCTACATATCGAACAAGCGACTTGTCACGCTTGCGTTAATTTACGGAAGGCCGCATTAACCTAAACGTACTTTGTAACCTGGGCTTTTCGGGGAAGTACGATCACATTTTGTGCTAGACTGACTGCCACTTAGACGTTTTATCCCATGCCAGTACACGATGTCACTCTTTTTCCACACTCCCTCTAATCTCGCCAAAGCCCTCGCATATTAAACCATGAAACAAATCACACACACTTCAAAAAAAGATTGTCCTCTTGGTTAAGTGACCCGCTACGAAGCAGGTAAGATCACTGACAAAAAAAACGCGTATGTTCACGTAATAGTGTGTAGTGTGAATTGTATTGCTCGCTTTGGAGACTCCCTGAACTAGTTAACTATTCCAAGAACAGTAATGGAATGCCATACCCAGTGGGATGTGATGCATTTGTATTTCTTATTCAGACGAGGCAGCTCGTTGATACTGGGAACAACGTATTGATCAATCGCATTTCCCTCCTGTGTCTACCCACAAACACAGACAAAGATGCGTTATTGTTTTACGTCTGGTCTGCGCATTCTCATTGGTGACTAGCTTAACGGCAGTATTCGATGTGAGCTCACTGCTGCTTAAAAAAATAAAAAATAAGGCCAACGAGGACTGTACTCTGCTCTAAAAAAAATTCTAACGCGTATCAACGAGAGGGGAAAAAAAGACTTCTTTTCGGCAGCGAGGAAAACCAACTGTCAAGGACTAGGCATTTCTCATTTTTCTTTGCGGGCAATGTTTTGTCGGCCGTGCGTCTGCTTCGATAAGCAACGATTAATGTGCACCCTTGAAACGAAGCGAAGCAGGTAAGGTTATTAATGCCGTGCGATCCCAATAGAGATGTGGAACCACGCCACTCGCTCCTGCTTCTATTACGGGATTGCAGTATACCATGTGGTAGGAATAACGGAGCGCACGGCGCCGATTGTGGGCCTGTAAGTGGAGAGATATGCTTTCACATCGAGGGTTTATGAGCTGAAAGCTCCAGTGAGAAGGCTGTGTGCGCGAAAATGTGGGTGTGTCTGATTGCGTGTCTGTATTCGCGCGTACGCCTGTTTGCCGTTTATGTGAGGCTGTTCTTATCAGAATTGGTGAATGTGGACAGATCAAACTAAGTTCGCAATATGACAAATTTTTGGGCCATGGCTGGCACTTAAGCATGTGTAATGAATTTTAGAATGGAATGGAATGCACGGCTGGCGTCTGCAGGTTTCAGCATTTGTAACCTTGTAGCGTCCCCTCGTTGGGCTCCGTGGTGGGTGGCCGCCAACGCTGCTGAACAACAATAAGGAAGACATGCATGGAGCATTCCCACTACTCTCTGATCGTACCGGCTTAAAGCCGGTACGCACCGATGATCTCACCAGAGAAGGATTGGCCACCCTGGTGCAGTATCTGGCCACCCCCTCCCGTAGGCATTCGTCAATTAACTCACGGCCCTCAGTCCCCACCAGCTGCGGAGCAACTGACCACGGCGGCGGTCAGTTCTGCAAAGCAGCAGAGGGTGCTAGGAATCTCTGGATA
Source organism: Rhipicephalus annulatus (assembly GCA_013436015.1). NCBI lineage: Eukaryota > Metazoa > Arthropoda > Arachnida > Ixodida > Ixodidae > Rhipicephalus > Rhipicephalus annulatus. Next base: position 293,006 of record WOVY01001296.1, on the reverse strand, counting down.
CGGACAGGCCACCATTGGAACTTGAACTTAGCAACGTTTAACGTTAGAACGTTATCTAGTGAGGGAAGTCTAGCTGTATTATTCGAGGAGCTAGAAGGCATTAAATGGGATATAATAGGGCTGAGTGAGGTTAGGAGGACAGATGAGGCCTATACTGTACTACAGAATGGGCACGTCATTTGCTATCGGGGCTTGGCAGACAGAAGAGAACTGGGAGTAGGGTTCCTAATTCACAGAAACGTAGCTGGCAACATAGAGGATTACTATAGCATTAATGAAAGGGTGGTAGGCATTGTAATTAAACTGAATAAAAGATACAAAATGAAGGTAGTACAGGCTTACGCACCTACATCTAGCCATGATGACGCTTCAGTTGAAAGCTTCTATGAAGACGTGGAATCGGCAATGAGTAAGGTGAAAACACAGTATACTATAGTAATGGGCGACTTTAATGCAAAGGTAGGGAAGAAGCAGGCTGGAGACCAGGCAGTAGGAGATTATGGCATCGGCACTAGAAACGCCAGAGGAGAGCTACTAGTAGAATTCGCAGAACGCAATAATCTGCGTATTTTGAATACCTTCTACCGAAAACGAGAAAACCGCAAGTGGACATGGAGGAGCTCTAATGGCGTAAATAAGAACGAAATAGACTTTATAATGACTGCACACCCAGGAGTCGTGCAGGATGTGGAAGTGGTTGGCAAGGTAAGATGCAGTGACCATAGAATGGTACGGGCTCGAATCCGCCTAGATTTGAAGAAGGAACGACAGAGACTGATACGCAAGAAGCAAATCAATGAGCTATCACTGAGAGGAAAAGTACAGGAATTCAGAGTGTCACTGCAGAACAGGTACTCTGCTCTTAGCGAGGAAACCAACCTTAGCGTAGATACAATGAATGATAATCTGACGAGTATCATCACGGAGTGTGCAGTGGAAGTTGGAGGCAGGGTAGCTAGACAGGACACCGGCAAGCTTTCCCAGGAAACGAAAAACCTAATTAGGAAGCGTCAAATCATGAAAGTGTCAAGTACAACAGACAAAATAGAACTGGCAGAGCTTTCGAAGCTGATTAATAGACGTAAATTATGCGATGTAAGAAGGTATAACATGGAGAGAATTGAGCACGCTCTGAAAAACGGAGGAAGCGTCAAAGCAGTGAAGAGGAAACTTGGGATAGGCAAAAGGGGTATGTATGCACTAAGGGACAAAGAAGGCAAATTAACTACCAATATGGATAGGATGGTTAAAATAGCGGAGGAGTTTTACAGAGATCTGTACAGTAGCCGAGACAACCACGACCTTAATACTATAAGAACTAGCAGTAACCCAGACGACACCCCACCGGTAATGATAGAAGAAGTCAGAAAAGCTTTGGAGAGCATGCACAGAGGCAAAGCTGCTGGTGAGGATCAAGTAACATCAGATCTGCTGAAAGATGGAGGACAGATTGTGTTAGAAAAACTAGCCACTCTATTACGAGGTGTCTCCTGACGGGAAAAGTACCAGAGTCTTGGAAGAACGCTAACATCATCTTAATACATAAGAAAGGAGATGACAAGGACTTGAAGAATTACAGACCAATCAGCTTGCTCTCTGTAGTATACAAGCTATTTACAAAGGTAATTGCTAGCAGAGTAAAGAAAACATTAGAATTCAATCAACCAAAGAAACAAGCAGGATTTAGAACAGGCTACTCAACAATTGACCACATTCATACTATCAATCAGGTAATAGAGAAATGCTCAGAGTATAACCAACCACTATACATAGCCTTCATAGATTACGAGAAGGCGTTTGATTCAGTAGAAATATCAGCCGTCATGCAGACACTGCGGAATCAGGGCGTAGATGAAATATATATAAACATTCTGGAAGAAATCTACAGGGGATCAACTGCTACCATAGTGCTTCATAAAAAAAGCAACAGAATACCAATAAAGAAGGGTGTAAGGCAGGGGGACACAATCTCCCCAATGCTATTCACTGCGTTCTTACAGGACGTTTTCAGAAGCCTAGAATGGGAACAGTTAGGAATAAGAGTTAATGGAGAGTACCTCAGTAACCTGCGCTTCGCCGATGACATTGCATTGCTGAGTAACTCAGGGGACGAATTGCAACTCATGATTACGGAGTTAGACAAGGAGAACAGAAAGGTGGGTCTTAAAATTAATCTGCAGAAAACGAAAGTAATGTACAACAACCTCGGAAAGGAGCAGCGCTTTGCGATAGGTAATAGTGCACTTGAAGTTGTAAAAGACTATGTCTACTTAGGGCAGGTAATAACCGCAGAGCCTAACCACGAGATTGAAGTAACTAGAAGAATAAGAATGGGGTGGAGCACATTCGGCAGGCACTCTCAAATTATGACAAGTAGATTGCCACTGTCCCTCAAGAGGAAGGTATATAACAGCTGTATCTTGCCGGTACTTAGCTACGGAGCAGAAACCTGGAGACTCACAAAGAGGGTTCAACTTAAATTGAGGACGACGCAGCGAGCAATGGAAAGAAAAATGGTAGGTGTAACCTTAAGAGACAAGAAGAGAGCAGAGTGGATTAGGGGACAAACGGGAGTTAAGGATATCATAGCTGCAATAAAGAAGAGGAAATGGACATGGGCCGGGCATGTAGCACGTAGACAGGATAACCGCTGGTCATTAAGGGTCACCAACTGGATTCCCAGAGAAGGGAAGCGGTGTAGAGGGAGACAGAAGGTTAGGTGGGCAGATGAGATTAAGAAGTTTGCGGGTATAAATTGGCAACAGCAAGCACAGGACCCGGTTAACTGGCGGAACATGGGAGAGGCCTTTGCCCTGCAGTGGACGTAGACAGGCTGATGATGATGATGATGATGATGAATGAATTTTGTTTTCCTTCTGGCTGTACATTTTCATTCGTCCGTCTTCGTCTTTTCATTTTCAACTAAACACACTTCGGCGTCTTCATTTCCACCAATTTAGCTCCTCGTCCCGTGCTAAAGCAGCTGCACCCCAATGGATACACTGTTCAACCTCCGAGACTTTCATATATACATACCTTCTCCTCTCTTTCTTTCATTGCCTAACGTTCTGAAAAAACGTGGTTGATCCCACAGAACGGGTGAAGTGCGAACGCATTACTATGGCCAGAAACATAGGTACATTACGAAGGAATGTACAGTTTTGTAATTACCTCCAAATTACGTATGTTATGGCTGGAAGCCACATTGTTTCATCATTGCCTTCTTCGTTGCTCATCAGCATGACAATAGCATGCCCTTAGCTCTCTGATTATACGACATCTTTGGCAAAAATATAAGCAGAGGTGTGAAATCATGGTCTCAAGCTTGGATTCGCGATAAAGAAAAAGTTCCTCGCTTCAATTCCTTACTCTCGTTTGTTTTTTTTTTCTTTATTATCGCATCATAAAGAAAAAACATATGACTAGAGTCCTACATTCAACTTCATCGCCTATGACGGCTACGAGCGACCATCTTCGAATAAGGAGTATATCGTTACATTGTTCACCACACCAATCACATCGCTGTGATCCACATTTCTATGCACTCACATGTGTGTGAGGGCATCTACAGCCGTTACGGCTCTATAGATGAACGATAAACATGTTTGAAGGGTGATGCTCCTGTTAATTCCAGCTTGTAAACCTGTCACGTCTTCGCCACGGTCCATCATGAAAGGGTCTGCACCGCAAAAAAATATGGTTAAATCCCACTACTATGCATAATATGAGTTGAAAGTTCGTTGTTACTGCCTAAGACTTGTGTTTCGCTTAGCAATAGTTTTAGAATCTACCAACAATATTTATAAATGCGCTCAAGTTTCTCATATAAACCCAGAAGCACTAGCGTGAATCTCTATGGTAAAGTCTTCTACTTGAAACACCACTTCTCGAAACATACCTGCAAAGTGATGTTGTTTTACTCGTCATGGGTGCACTAAAGATGAAGGCAAAATTAAGCCCGACAAATAACCGACGACGTTAATGAAGCTGAAACGTCCTTCCTTATGTATTTGCACAGCGCACGAATACGAGTAGTATGCCCCGCCGCGGTGGTCTAGTGGCTAAGGTACTCGGCTGCTGACCCGCAGGTCGCGGGTTCGATTCCCGGCTGCGGCGGCTGCATTTCCGATGGAGGCGGAAATGTTGTAGGCCCGTGTACTCAGATTTGGGTGCACGTTAAAGAACCCCAGGTGGTCAAAATATCCGGAGCCCTCCACTACGGCGTCTCTCATAATCAAATGGTGGTTTTGGGACGTTAAACCCCACAAATCAATCATCACGAATACGAGTAGTTACAGCGTGTCTACAGAAGGAAGACACATGGGCTGGAAAGAGCCAACTAGCCCCATCTGTCTTATCTTTCCTTAAATGCCCGGTTTGATGCTTAGCATTCCAAGTGCCGCATAAAAAACCCTCTCTCAAAAGAATGTGGCGAATTACCTCGTTCAAGCCTTTCGTCTACTTCTGTTTTAAATGCGATGCATTTCTTAGCGAACTTCGGCGACTTTGAGCGTATCTATCTATCTAGCCGCTTACGTTTTGGGTGATCTCTTGGTAACCCCCTTAACTTGGCGTGAACCAAAATTAGCTCGGGAGGGTAAGATGCTTTGACGAATATGACGCACCGGTAAAGACATGAATAATTTCACAATCCCATCACGTACGTCGTCAAACACTTACCGCTAGACAGCGGCACATACTCACGGGTGAGTATTTGCCGCTGGGAAGCGGGTATGTGCCACAGGTGATTGACACTCAGTATGTACCCAGGAATGACGAGAACACACATGGACAATTTTAACGCGTGAGCGTTAAGCAATACCCGACATCGGTAGCGTCGACCCAGCAAAGGCATAGAATAAATGTCAGGCAGCGTTGGGCAGCCGACGAATGCAAATAATAAATTTCAGGGTCCCAGCAGGAGTCGAACCCAAGCATTCTGCGTGGCAGTCAAGCATTCTACCACAGAGCTACGACAGGTCTCGGAACTGCTTTTCAAATAGACGCTAATTGTAAAACGTCAATAGATGTTGCAGTGCTGCCTACCTAATTTTATAAACATTACATATGTACTCCGTTGATACAGCCGTCACGTCGGGTTAAGGTCAATTGTGGTTAGTTGCCATGCCCTGAAGTTGATCTAAGCAGCAGTGTCCAGGGTCAGCATCTTCGCGAGCTTCGGCCCTTTAGATCAGCTTCTGGTGTTGCTAATACGCATGTTCCAGTTGGCATCGTTGTGCAAGTGCAAACAACTGATTATATAAACATCTGCAACCCTTCAACATATGTCTGTGCGGTCAACATTTGTACATATATTTAGCGTCATTTTAAGACATGTCGCTCAATACAAAAAATTGCAACACGGTCACCTTCCCTCCGCATGCTTCGCGTAACGTCGATTCCCAGGTACGTGGGATCTGTCGAAATTTTTCATTGCCTATTTACAGAAATTTTTACTGCGGGAAACATCGGCACACGCTACGTGCTTTGCCCATCCTCATGATTTACGGTTGTGGAGTTGAAGCAGCACCCTCCCCCCGTTTTTTTTTTTTTTTGAGCGAATCGTTTCTTCATTAGACAAATCCAAATGGAGATTACTAGCTGTGTTTAGCTGTACCATTGTAAGTAAGACGTACGCTAGATAAGTTGAAGTAGATGATAAAGCATCATTTCATGACATTACTGTGGCTTCAGCCGACTCTCTCTCTCTGCGTATTGCTGTCTCATCATTTTCTTCTTTGTGAGTAAATGCTGCGTTATACGAAACTTGACTGAAATAGTATTGTTGTCGTGAGCAGCAACAGTCGGTTGTTTACATATATCGCATTTCATTCGCCTTCGAAAAATGAAACCAGTTCAATGTTTGTTGCAATACAAGATCGAAGTACGCTGATCACGTGAACACCGTAGCATAGCCCTTCAGACCCGCCCATTAGATCTGTGTGCCTTACTTGCCGAGATTCTGACTCTGTGGGAAAACTTCAAAGCATAAACAGGAAAAGACATATTATTTGTATACTAAAGTGTTTCTATCGGTTCCTCTCATCTCGGCACTATATATCCGGCGATGGAGCCCGAATTTTCATGCACATATATCGTCGCCAAGAAACACGGTGACAGCGAGGAGATTCCACCCGAAAAATAACGAAACCAAAAACGGGCAATACCGTCAGTTTCTTTTTCTTTCACTCGGCTGCCTCGCAAAGAAGTCTTAAAATGAATGGTTTCATCTCCTTCGAAGGCTTTGATGTTCGGAGCTAAGAAATGAACCGAAGACAACGGGGACGTTTCTTTATTTTATTTTTATTTCAAAGTGACGCATTGATTTGTCTTCAAAGCGTTGGTCTTCCGTATCGAATGAAAGATAGCAACTAAATAGGCTCCTCGGATAGCAATGACGATAGGCACTCTAGCAAGTAGTGCTTTGGTATAAATGGCCCTATCTTCAGAGTACACTTCGAAGCTGTGCTGCACGTATATACAAACAAATTGGAACAATGAAGTTTGACCACAGATTCTTTAAAAGCCAGCTTGTCGAAAACGTTTGTATGCAGCGAATTTAGTGTAGTTTCGGACATGATTATTTTGCATGTCACGACAGAAATGAAACTGGTCGGAGAATGTTTCCCCTACCCCAGTGGAAACATTCTCCACACACTTATGACACCGTAAAATTTTGAGAATTTCTTGATTGTTTCAAAATTTATCTGTTGTGCCGCAACTGTCTAACTTTCTGCACATTTCGCCTGCTATTACCTTTTATACTCCTTCAGCGCCTTTGATAGCCATGGTATCGTGATGATACATCTACGGATCCATTAAAAACTTATCCCATATCGAATCGCTAAAGATGACTCGACAGCAAAAGCCCTCTTCTTTGTAAGGAGGAGCAGTTTAGGGTCCAGGTTGTCGTGTACGCTGTCATCACGTGTCCCTTGGCTTCACCTAATCAAAACAGTGTATAACGTATCATGCATTATTTGCATCTATAGCATGTATTACGATGTAGCTACAGTATGGGAAGGGGGGGGGGCAAAATGAAGTGAGGCTGACGAGTGATCTGAGGGTGAGCAGAAGTATCGGAGAGTGTAAAACGTAGTGTATAGTGATGTGTAGTATACCGTATAGGCAGGGTTGGAAAAGAAAATGGAAGTCGAGGAAGAAGGAAAAAAAAGAAGGAGAATAGTGATGCATTGCGTAGTCGTGTGTAGTATGCAGTATAGCAAGTTGTGGGAAAGGGCAGTGAGTGTGAGAGGAGGGGAATAAAGGAGGGAAAGGATAGAGAATGGCATTGCCATGAACAGTCCAAAAAGAAAGTAGCGGGTCCAAAAAAGGAAGTAACGGTGAGGATAGTGGTGATGGTGAGGGAGGAAAATAGAGTATAAACCATAGAGTTTCCTAAAATTAACTATAGGGGACTTTGGCGCTGCGATCATTCAGCGACCATGGGATTGATGGGTAGTACATGGATTTGCCTAGTCTTTATAATTGCGGGCAGCGAATCGTACTTGCGGCTTCGTTTATTGCTGGTTTCTGTTTCATTTTGAAGGAAAGAACGAACCATTTCGAACTTCGTGACCCAATTTGAAAAGGTAAGCCTAAAAGAATTGGGTGGGGAAGCGCCACCACTGAACATTTGCTGATTTTTGTTTCATGAGAAAAGAGCTCCAAGCCGCACGAACGCACACGGAGCCAGAGCAGGCCAGAAGTACGAAGATTAGACAAATGTGTGTATGACCCATCATTGCCATGCTCACTGAAGCGCCGTGCGTTGCCCCCTCTCATATACACTAGCGCCAGAGTTCCCTCTACTATATATTAGGAACCTCCGTGGTATAAACACAGCATATGTCTGTTTACAGTATAGACAGTATAAAAAGAGGTGGAAAAAGGAAGTGAGGATGAGGCGGAGAGAGCAGATGAATGGAGAGGGTGCCATGCATCGCTGACGAAGGTGTCCCTTCTCGTCAAATTGGGGCGCCAAGCGCCCTCTTGACCGTGAACGCGAGCGCCACTGAAGAGCAGGCGAATTGCTGTGCCACATTTCGTACAGCTTTCACACTGAGGGCAAAGCCATTCATTTTTTTCTTCTCTATCAAATTTTTCGAATGTAGTATACAAACCTCCTCCACTTACCTCCTTTCGAAAGCCTTCTGCACATAACGTTGTTTTGCAGGGAAGATGTGACCGAAGAAGGGAAGATGTCAAAGTGTCAACCTCGTTATTTGATGTCATGTTATGTAACGTCAAAGTGGCGTCATTAATGAGGTCACAGTTGATGAAGTGATCTGGTCACGTCATCCCGTGATTTTTGCGTCGCTCTTGTTATTTACGATGGTAAATTTTCGTGTTTGATTCAGCATCTAAGGTTTTATCATTTGAAGAGAGATTATCTACTGAAAGGAGGTAGTATTCATGCGAAAAACAAGATTCATAATCACGCATTTTGGTTAGTCTGAAACGGCGGCTTGGTTTAAGTGCTTAAATACAGGCCAGCAACCATCTTACGTAATATTTCTATAGGTACAGCGTAAATTGAAGAAATTCCTAAGAACATAGCGTTACGCATAGTTTCGTAGTCACAAAATTGGCCCCGTATCTGCATGTAATCTGCAGATGTCGTCGAAAGACGATAGTCTTGCGTGTGGAGAGAGTGAACAATCATTTGGATGTTCTGCGCATGAAAATCGGTGAATGGTATTTTGGAGGCGCTGCGTTAGAGTGCCTCGAGAGTGTAGCGAAGGCGAACGAGCGCATCAAGTCACGTCACACGTGAGATATGAGCGCCACCTGGCAGTCTTCTTGCAAAACGAAGCGCGTGGCTTAGAGACGGGTGTGCGCGCCCGTCTCAGAGGTGATAAGGTGTAGCACGCAAGGCGACGGGTTGGTGCCACCACCATGGCGTCTTAACAAAGCGTTGGAAACACTCACCTTTTCGTGCAAGCGTTGCATGGCCAGCGCAGCGTGATAAGGGCTACAGTCCTCATAATTATTTATGTATGCATTTTCTAGTGAAAGATGCACATGCAGTATATATATATATATATATATATATATATATATATATATATATATAAAATATATATATACGTGTTATGGTCCCCCAAACTTGCGCAATAATTGCTTATTAATTGGCAATGGCACAAGTATGAACGCTAAACCTTGAGCAACATTAGTGGACGCTGTGGATGGGGTCGGCCGTTTCAAGTACCCGGTGCCGTTAAGAGTAAACAAACAGACCAATGTACAGGCAGACAGACACACCAAAATTTTTGCGACAAAGGTCCCCAAGAAAGACTATCGTCTACAAAAGAAGGCATGCGTAAAGAAAAAGTTCACTCAAAAGTTCTCGGCTGCTTAAGAAACAAATCGAAGTATTCACTTCGGAACGCGCTATATAGAAATCTGTAACACTCCGAAAATAAACAACGCGAGACAGCCAAGGCGCGGGTGAGGCGAAAGGCGCGTAGTGCCGGAAAGTTCACTAACGCGGGACGATAGAACGTTTGACTGGCACGAGACGTAGGATACGCTGGCGACTCGAAAACAAGAAGAGGTCCTAGCCTCGTCCGCTTAACAGCCACTGCTCGGCAGCGGCCGTCGCGCCATCCACGCACGAAAGTGGTACACACGCAAAGAGGTCGGAACGCGAAATCGCACTTCGCGCGAATCTGTCAAGTTCGGCGAGTTCTTGGAAGTTTCCATCGAAGCGAAACTTTTTTCTCAGTGCGCCGAACAAAAGCGCGATGCGAAGTGTCGACCGATAAAGCGCGTCCCTGCTTGTGCTGCTCTAGGTCTTTCTTTGACTCACACGTGCGCACAATCCTTGACATTCCGGTGCCGCCTTTTGAGAACTGCGTTTCTCCTTCGCTGCTCTGCTTGTGAGTCAGACGTACTTGACTCTTGGAACGCCGCGAGTTCGGCTCTGCTATGGGGCAGGCAGAAAGAATTGGTGCACGTACCTCCTTCCTTCCCCAACTGATGTTGTCTCGAAGAAAAATCTCGAAACTCTCTTCGCTCTTCAGCGTACAGATGGGGAGAGAGAGAACGCGATTAAAGTTTTTCTATTCTATATTCTGTAATGAAATCCACATTAACAAGACTTTATACAGGATGAGCCTACACTACGTGTAGCCCCGCCGCGGTGGTCTAGTGGCTAAGATACTCGGCTGCTGACCCGCAGGTCGCGGGATCAAATCCCGGCTGCGGCGGCTGAATTTCCTATGGAGGCGGGAATGTTGTACGCCCGTGTGCTCAGATTTGGGTGCATGTTAAAGAACACCAGGTGGTCGAAATTTCCGGAGCCCTCCACTACGGCGTCTCTCATAATCAAATGGTGGTTTTGGGACGTTAAACCCCACATATCAATCAATTGTATTGCGTGGTATGTGGATATGGAACAACCGCCTAACTATTAAGTTCGCTCTGTGTTCTGCTGATGCCGAAAGCTTATTTGATGCGTCACAGAATAGACCGAGCTGAGCGATTTGTGCTTTTTGTGAATGCGCAGGAGCTGCTGCGCAAATGTATGCAATTTTCCACGGCGTGAACGTGCGCTTTGTTCGACAGTAATACTGCTTTATTTTTTCCCTCACCCCCCACAATAATACCCACTTGGGCGATGTAGGTTGCACTAATAAATGAACAAATAAATATAGTGACTAATTAATAATTACTCAATAAATAATTAATTAACCAGTTTTATAGTTTTGTCGAGCCAGCCCGTAAATTAAATATCCCGGGAACGCCAATGCGCACAGCTGGCTAGTAAGCGTGCAAGTGTTGCGCACAAGCAGTTCTTAGCCTCCATGTGATTGTTGTCTTGTTGTTTGCCAATTTCTCGCTAACAAGTGCAGGCTGTCTGTGCTCTCGCGGTGGGCGCGTTACCACACCATCACTGCGATTTTGTACATTGTCGTGCGCACAAGGTATGCGTACTCGAATAAAGGAAACACTCTTGTACAGCACTCCTGTAGCGAAGCACTCCGTGTATAGCACCAATTGAGCACACACTCGTGCCAGGAAATCTTCTTCCTTCTGTTCTTTAGAAAGCCACAGAAAGTGAAAAAAAATGGAAGAAAAATATATAGAGCAATAATAGAGAGGGATCGAGGAATAGAAATAAAGATATAACGAGACGGAAAAAATTGACACCATTTCTACATGTTCCACTACAAATTTCGTCGAAAGACGATTTCTTTTGTCGCTCTTGTGACTTACGATGGTAAATTTTCGTCTATGATTTAGCATATAAGGGTTTAGCCTTCGAAGAGAGATTATCCACCGATAGGGGGTAGCATACCTGCCAAAAGAAAGATTCATAATCACGCATGTTGGTTAGGCTGAAAAGGCGGCTTCGTTTAGATACGGAAATACAGGCCAGCTACCATCTTACGTAAGGTTTCTATAGGTACAGAGTGAACTGAGGGCGTTACACAATGTCTCGTAATCACAAAAATTGGCCCCATATCTTCATGTTACACTACAAATTTCGTCGAAAGACGATGGTCTTGCGTCTGGAAAGAGTGAACAAAACGTTTATTTGATGTTCTGTGCAAGAAAATCGGTGAATGGTATTCTAAAGGCACTGCGTTAAAGTGCCTCGAGCGTGCAGTGGAGGCGAACTAGTGCATCAAGTCACGTCACACGTGAAACATGAGCGCTACCTGGCAGTTATCTTGGAAAACGAAGCACGCGCGCCCTGCGCGCCCATCTAGGAGGGGATAAGGTGTAGAACGCAAAAAGACGGGTAGGTGACACCACCGTGTCGTCTTAGCAAAGCGTTGGAAACACTTGCCTGGTCATGCAAGCGTTGCCTGGTCAGGGCAACGTGATAAACGCTACGGTCCCTATAATTACCTGTGTATGCTTTTTCTAGTAAGAGACACACATACAGAATAATGACGTGTTGTTATGGTGCCTTACATATGCGCACTAATTGCTTTTAATTGACAATTGTACAAGTATGAACGCTGAATCTTGAGCAACATTGGTGGGCGCTGCGGATGGGATCGGCCGTTCGGGGTATCGGCTGGTGCTGTTTGGAGTACACAATTCGCGTTAAGGGTGGACAAGCAGACAAATGTACAGACAGACAGACAGACCAAAACTTTTGCGTTGGAGGTCCCCAAAAAAGACTCTCGTTTTTAAAATCAAAATAAAGAGAGAAGAAGAGAAACAAAGAAGGCTGCCGAAGTACGCACTTCTTTCAGGCTTCGTCCACTAGAGAAAAGCTGCCTTAATTTTTTTATAGGACACAGCATCCAACAAACTACACGCTGCAAAGCCTGTAGTTTGTAGCGCTCTGTCCTCTTGTGTCGGTCTGCTCGGCCGTTTCTTCTTCCCCGTAATGCGATATACCAGTTCAAGTACGACGAACCAACTCGCCCAATCTTCAACACTCGTAAGCAAAACCAACTTTCACGAGTGCGTCTTGACGTTTACAGTGACAAAATGTTTTTCACTGCCTGCCACATAATCTTCCACGATACCCTTCCAAATACTCGCAGAAAGGTAAACCTGGCCACATTCCGTTGTCCATCCTCTTCGGACATTAAGCTCTCGTCCCTTCTTTTTTTTAATTTATATTCCGACTACTGCACACCTTGTTTGCGAACCTGTTTCTGCGAAGTTCCGTTCGAAGCTTTAATTCCCTCGTCGATAGTCGCCGTGCTTGCGTTTCAGCCATCTATGCAAATGAGGTTGCTACGCAACTTGCTCGGCTTTTTCGTGGGGCGAAGTCACCAGTCACGCCGTTCTCTCGCTTCGTTCATCGTTGTTCTCTCGGAAACGCCGATGTTGCTGCTGCAGCACAAAAGAAGCTTCCGGTACCGGGAACAATCCAATCTAAACTAATTTACGCGCACTACGAGGGACAAACATACGTACGAACATGCAGTATCAAGCACGGCGAAGAGCAAAATCGAACAAATGAGAATGAAAACAAAAAGCGATACGGCCGCTCGGCGACCGCTGAAGCAGACAACACCGCACACGCATGTGCGACAGTAAGCGACGGCGGCGGCAGGGAAATCGCGTGCGCTGCAAACCAGTGCAATAATTGCGGAGAATTGAGGGTGATGGTCGAGAAAGGAGGAACGCGGGTGGGGAAGGGTCCGCGCGCCCACGGCACAATCGAATGACCTTCTAGGAACCGCGTGCTCGGGTCGCGAACTACCGAGAACAAACCGCAACAACAAGCACAAGAGAGGGTTAAGAGAGAGAGGGAGGTAGATAGAAGAGCGTAATCGTTGTCTCAGTATAACCGTGCAGCGCGGTTAAGGCTGGAAGCAAACCGGCTGGACCCTTCGATGGACGAGAGAACACGCCGATGCACCGCGACGTTAAGTCATTGTTTTTTAAATGCGAAGCATTTCTTAGCAAACTTCGGCGACTTTGAGCGTATCTATCTATCTAGCCGCTTACGTTTCGGTGCTATCATGGTCACCCCGTTACCTTGGTGGGAACCAAAATTAGCGTGGGGAGGTTAGATGATTTGATGAATATGACGTGCTGGTCAAGACATGAATAATGTCAAAATCTCGTCGCATATATCGGCAAACACTTCCCACCAAACAGTGGCACATACCCACAGGCGGGTATGTGCCGCTGGTATGCGGGTATGTGCTACAGGTTATTGACACTTAGCATCTACCCAGTAACGACGAGAACACACATGAGCAATTTTAACGCGCCAGCGTTAAGAAATACCCGACATCGATAGCGTCGACCCGACGAATGCAAAGAATAAATGACAGGGTCCCCGCAGGAATGGAACTCAAGCATTCTGCGTGGCAATGAAGTATTTTACCACAGAGCTACGCCAGGTCTTTGAACTACTTTTCAAATAGACGCTTATCTTCATGAAAAGTCAATTGTGGTTGCAGTGCTGCCTGCCCAATTTTATTAACATTACACATGTACTCCGTTGATACAGCCGTCACGTCGGGTTAGCGTCAACTGCGGTTAGTTGCCATGCACTGAAGTGTATTTATGTAGCAGTGTCTAGAGCCGGCATGCTCGTGAGCATCAGCGCTTCATATCAGCTTCTGGTGTTGCTAATACGCATGTTCGAGTTGGCATCGTTGCGCAAGTGCAAACAACTGGTTATATAAACATTCGCAACTCTGAATCATATGTCTGTGCGTGCAACATTTGTACATGTATTTAGTGTCATTTTGTGGCGTGTCGCTCAATAGAAAAATTGTAACACGGTCACCTTCCCTCCGCATGCTTCGCATAACGTCGATTCCCAGGTATGTGGGATCTGCCGAATTTTCACATTCCAAAATTTCCGAAGCATCTTGATTCATTGTGATTATTTCGGAACTGTGTAGAAGTAAGGGAAAGGCCCGTGTCTGTCTTACATTACTAATTCGCAGCATTTTGCCCTTCTCAGAGGGTGGCATCAGGAGTGGCAGGAGTATGCATGACAAAAGTGAATTGTCTACTGTTCGCATTTGAAATACAACATGCGTTAAAGACTCTCGCAGAACCTTGAATGAAGATTCTATAATCCACCGGAAGCATTACGATATTCTTACGACATTTCTTGAAATGAAATAATGCGTGGTCGGATGAACAAACCTCTTCTCTCCTTTCTCAGGTGCATGCGTGCACTGAACGCCCGTGCAGATGTTGCTTTCGCAGCACTGCGCAGCTGTCGTGAGGCAACACATACGGTGACGAGAAGATAAAAAAAACACGTTAGGTACTTTGTGCACGCTAACAACAACATCAAGAGCACAACTGACTAAATCAAGCGATACTGGCCTTCGTAGCAAACTAACTACCTGCACGCACCTAACAAACACGGAGTGCATGCAACACTCTCGCAGCGTCATCTGCTCGCGCATTCGATCACCTTCAACATGCGTGAACGCATCTATTGCTCATTTACTTCTTCCCTCATCTTTCAACATTGTTACCCTTTCCCGCATAGCCAACAGCACATATCTGTGGTTAATTCCCGTCCTTGTTTCTTTTACTTTCTTCCTGCTTTCATTCGACCTGGTGTCCGTCTGCCATACCGCTACACGGAGCGTGATACTGAAACGATTGCACGGTGTTGTTCTTGGAGTACAGCAGTGGATCGAACGCCTCCCACAAAACCGCGATCTTGTCTTCATCGGCCGCCCATAGCATCCCCTGACGCGCGTAGCATTGGGGGTAGTGGCCATGCGTGCAGCGGCGGAAAACATCCGTGCGCCATCGGGTGTGGGGAGAAGATCATCGCCAAGCTTCGCCCTTGCACACGGACGAACCAAGCTACATGCTCTCAGGGGGGATATTCGGTTAGAGCATGCAGCTGCAAACGCGGGGCGGAGGTGATTACGGGACTGTGTGCTCGGCAGCGAGCAACTTGGGCTCTTCGCGAGTGTGCGTGATTCGCGTAGGCTCGCCGTCTTATTCGCGAACCGTGGAGAGCGAGAAACAGAGACCGTGGTAATGGCGCTGCGAGCGCCAAAGAATTG
Organism: Rhipicephalus annulatus; assembly: GCA_013436015.1. Classification (NCBI taxonomy): domain Eukaryota; kingdom Metazoa; phylum Arthropoda; class Arachnida; order Ixodida; family Ixodidae; genus Rhipicephalus; species Rhipicephalus annulatus. The sequence goes on along the minus strand of WOVY01001296.1, from coordinate 277,533 downwards.
TTGGAGCGGGCGACGTTTGCCCCTGTTTTACCCTTTCGTGAATACTTTCGTGCATGTGGCGCGATACGGCTGAAGCGTTGGGTTGAAAGTGCCGGTGGCCGTGGCGTTGCGTGAGAGCGCAGATAGAGATCATCACCCAAGCACTCCGTACAGATGGTAAACCAGCGAAGCTGAAACGTGCAGCCGCAAGTGGTTGCAGACGTCGCAGCCGAAGCCAAAGTGCCGCGCGAGAAACTCCCGCCGAAAGCAGGCAGAGAGAGAAACAACTTTATTGATGGCATAGCAAGGTCGGTAAACTTAATTTGCCGGTGGTTGTAAGGGTGGTGGCCAAAAGCTTGCCACGACCGTTTCGGCCCACATAACCACTTCTGCCTGAAGGTGGTAGTCAGCTGACGACAAGAGCGACTGCCACGCCTCGAGGGAGGAAGCTGGCAGTATTGTTCTTGGTGGGTGGTTACCCTCGCATTCCCATAGAATGGGATTTTGGGTAGCTTTCACGCAGCTGCAATTTCGGCAGTTTGGTGTGATTTCTTTCTGGATAAATTTTAGACAGCCGATGAGGGCTGGGCAAGGAATCTGTTTCGATTTGCTTTCAGATCGTGGCCTGTTCCCTTGACATATCTGCCTGCGGGGCCGCGTATGTCTTGCGGCTGTCTCGGTAATACGCTGTAATTCCGTTATACGTGGTGATCCCTTCCTGCGGGAAGTCCAGGGTGGAGGGGTCCACGTCCCGGTTGATTAAATCTAGGGCTATGCGGTGGGCCACCTCATTCCCTGGATTCCCCGCGTGAGCGGGTACCCATATAAGTTGTATTTTATTGTCTCCTGAGTTTTTTTTTCGTAAACAGGCATCAAAACCGGCAAACACGTTCCCGCCATGAAATATTTACGCTGCTCTACCTGCAACGCTGCTTCATCAGCTCGCCATTGTCGCTTTAATTCGGCTCTGAAACCTGCCTGATCGTCGGTGCGCACTTGTTCCTTGCGCGTCGCCACCCCGGCCCGTTCTTGCGCCCAGACAGTGCCTCGGAGGCGCTGGCCCGGACTGCTGCATCGGCCCGGTGAACATGAATACTCTCGCTGATCAGTTGCCGTCACTGTTCTTAGAAAGTTGTTTGCTGTTCGGGCGTTTGCGCGATTCATGCACTTTCCATGTAGAAGCTGTAAGTTGAAACGGCTGCGCACGGGTCTGGTGGCGCGACTGAGAAGAGATGAAGGATGTCACTGACGGCGCAGGCAAAGGAGACCGTTTCACCTAGCTATGCATAAAGGATCGTGTAACTTTTGGTTGTCGCTTTAGTCGAGCTGTCTTTAAGGGTGCAACCAAGTACCTAATAGCTCAGCATCCCCATCTCAACAGGCAACTTTCAAAGCATTCCTGCTACGCTCGCTGACTGAGGTAGGTGGAGCTCAATGGTATTGTTCCATTCTGTGTTTCAAAGCAGGTTGATGTTATTCTAACCCATTTGTTATCTTTCCTTGTCTTTCCAATCATAGCCCGAGTGATCAAAAGTCAGCTCTTCGTAGCGTAGTTCACATGCTTATTACTCCTATCTGGAAAACATTCTTGAGAAATAAATATATAAATAAATAAATAAAAGAAGGAAGAAAGGAAGGAAGCAATGTTGACTGTAGCAAACACGCGCTTGCTAAGTAACCAAGTTTTCTGCCACGCGGCCACAGTAGACGACCATAACAAGGCTCGTGCGTAGTGACGGCGTTGATGAGAAGCGGCTCCCGTAGGCAGCGCAAGCTTGTACTGAGAGCTATACGTCGTGCGTCGTCACTGGTGGCAGTTTAGGTGTAGAGCGCATTTATATGTGGACGGCCACTCCATGGTACACTTTTGGCACCGTTTTATCGTGTTGAGTGCGCAGCCCGAACAAGCTTCCGCTTGCTCCGTATATATATATATTGCCACATAGCTTGCCAATGCCAATATATATATATATATATATATATATATATATATAAGGGAAACAGGTGTATACTTAAGGGCTCGTTTTTTGTGTTTACACAATAATAATGAGATTTAACAGAAAATAATGCCAAGGAAGGCATAGGGGAAGTTATTAGGCTAATTGTAATGTAAATGAGAAGAAAGGAAAGTGGGTGAAAAAATAACTTGCCGTGGGCAGGATCCGATTCTGCGACCTTCGAATAACGCGTTCGATGCTCTACCACTGAGCTACCACGACAGCTATCCCCCCAGTCACTTTATTGGGTATCTATGTCAATTTAAATGTGGGAGTGACAGTCAGCGCCACTAGTAGCCATAGCGGCGAGTGTGGCACACTGTTTATGAGCCTGTTCGGCGTCACGTAGCACGTGAACTTATTACTAAGTGGCAGCTGACCAAAAGTCCCTCGTATACAACCTAAAGGCACCATGTCTGCCAGTACGAGACCCTCGTTAATGAATAAGGGAAACAGGTGTATACTTAAGGGCTCTTTTTTCGTGTTTACACAATATTAATGAGATCTAACAGACAATAATGCCAAGGAAGGTATAGGGTAAGTTATTAGACCAATTGTAATGTAAATGAGAAGAAAGAAATGTGGGTGAAAATATAACTTGCCGTGGGCAGGAACAGAACCTGTGAATTTCGAATAACGCGTGCGATGCTCTACCACTGAGCTACCACGACAGCTATCCCCCCAGTCACTTTATTGGGTATCTACCACGACAGCTATCCCCCCAGTCACTTTATTGGGTATCTATGTCAATTTAATCGTGGGAGGAGGACGACGACGAAGTTACTTAGTGATAGAACGCGTCTGTCACTACTAACTGTTTTTCGTCATATTTTCCACGATTCCTGGGACGCTCCCTGCGTCCCGCCTTGTGGCGATGGCAGCGGCGACTTCTACAGGCCCACGTGGTCAAATGTCAACGCCCTCAAGCTCTTCTGTGGCTCAAGGCTCATGGTTCATCACCAGCGACGGCTCAAGAGATGCTCCTGCTCTCGTGCACATGGACGAAGAACGAACTGCTGGCCCGTCTGGCTACAGCTCAGCATTTGTAAGCTCCGCAAGGAAACGAGGCTCTTGGAGCAGCTCCAGTGAAGACACGGACATCTACTCAGTCGACGGCGACGACTCATCAGATGGCAGCTTCGTGTCTGTGATGAGCCGCAAGGCCAAAAGGAGGCTAATCAAGACGTCATCACCAGCAAGCACGTCAACCGTGAAGGCAAGGAATGAACGCTGGCCGCATACCATTCTCTTCATGCCCGTGGATCCTTCCGCCAGCCTTCGAAAATTGAACAGGCAAGCCATTTCTAATGTTCTTGAGGGAATAGCGCAGAATGAAATCAAAGAGGTCCGGCTGAACACACGTAAGAACGTTTTAGCCGTTGACACAACACATGCAGATACGCTGCAGAAGCTTCGAATGATGACAGAGTTTGGAGATGTCAAAGTACGAGCGGTCGTACCGATGACTGGAACCTGCACTGCAGGTGTCATTTACGACATTGACTTGGCAATCCCAAACACGGATCTACCCATTCTGATAAAACCAGCGTACGAAGGAGTGGTCATTAAGCATATAAGCCGCCTCGGGAACAGCCGCTGCGTTAAGCTAGTCTTTGAGGGCGACTCAATCCCTACGCACGTCAAGGTAGGACATTTCCGGCATGTGGTACGGCATTTTGTCCCAAAGCCGCTTCAGTGCCACAAGTGCTTCAAGATCGGTCATGTCAAGGGCGTCTGTACAAACTCCACCGTATGCCCCCGGTGCGCGGAGGCGCACACGGTAGACACCTGTTGTGCAACAACTTATAGGTGCGGCAATTGTCGAGGTACGCATGAGGCCACGTCTAAGGAATGCCCAAGACTCAAGAAAGAAATGGGTATCCTGAAAGAAATGGTCAGGGATAACTCAACCCATAGAGAAGCTTCACAGAAAATCCGGCGTCGACGTCGCCACCGACGGAAGCGCTCCAGTCATGGTGATATTCATGCACCACTACGGTCTACACCACCATCAACATCTAGTAGAAAGCCAGAGAGTACAAGAAAACCTCCACCGGCGAAGCCTCTCTCCCCTGAAGACTGGCCGGTGCTTGCGAACGCACGGCCTTCCGAGCAGCCCTCCCGCTCTCTGCTCCCAGTGAAAGCCAATGCTGCTGATGACGAGGCTCCAAACGCAGATCGTCAAATTATTCCTATGCTGCGATCCATTGTGAGTGTCATCAGAAGTCTTCTGACAAGCATCGACACGCCAACTGCTAGGAGTGGCCTACAGGTGCTGGACGCGTTGAGTCCGGTCCTTGCAAGCCTCCAGTAAAGCCATGGCCGACAATAACAAGTCGTTCCGTCAGGAGGTCAGAGAAGCGTCCATCTTTCAGTGGAACGCAAGAGGTCTGAGATCTCGCATATCTGATTTTCGCCAGTTTGTTCATCTGCACCGATTTCCCATCATGATTATATGTGAACCGAAATTATCGCACCCAATCAGATTATCCGGCTACGAGTCATTTTTCTCTTCAAGTGACATCGAAAGTAGCAAAGTTGTTGTATTTATTCGCCGGAAGCTTACTTACGTCGTCCAGCCAGTGCAACCTCACGACAGCAATCAGTATGTGTGCTTGTCTGTTAAAAAAGGAAAAGTGACATTCGCACTTCTAGGCGTGTATATATCCCCATCAGGTCATTTCGACGCCAACAAACTAGACGGCATATTAAGGGCACATCCGGGTCCGTGGGTTATCACCGGGGATTTCAATGCGCATCATCCCATCTGGGGAAGCTCAAGGCTTAATTCAACGGGACGACGTCTAGCATCATTGGTATCCAGCCATGGTCTCGTCCTTCTGAATGATGCCAGTCCTACGTTTTTACGAGGCACTACATATAGCAGCTGCCTTGATTTGTCCTTTGTTTCACGCCGATTTGCTACACGGGTAAAGTGGTTTTTGGACATTGAAACACACGGAAGCGACCACATCCCCACTTACCTGAAGATCAAAGGTATTTCGAACACGTACTCCTCTACCACAACACAAAGAATAGATTGGAGTGTGTTCAAGACTCAACTTGAGGATGCTTGTGAAGAAGGCCTGTCCAATGGTCTTCAGCAAGCTATTAAGGAAACTGCACATGCGACTACGCGCACAATAATACGCTCTTCGAAGTACTCTGAATATGACCTCGAGCTGGAGCGACTTCGTGCGATACGCCGTCGTGCCGAAAGACGATACCGACGCACCAATTCCACAGACGATCTACGGACAGCCCGGCGCATCCAAAAGAAGATACAACGGCGCCTTGACAAATTAGACACCCAACGATGGAGGAAATTTTGTGCGTCGCTAGATCCTCATAAACCGCTGTCTCAGATATGGAGAATTGTGCGAGGCCTACGTTCTGTTCCAGAGCAGCGTTTTCCCTTCAAAGCCCTTGCACTTTTTCATCGCCGGCATGAAATTGAGGTAGCAGAAGATTTCTGCGCTATGACCGTGGGCCAGACAGCGTACACAAGCCTCCATACAGTGAATCAAATCCCTCACTCACGGGACCCACGCATGGATCTACCGTTTACATCACAGGAGCTCGATGCGGCGCTCGTCTTATGTAATAAGTCGTCGTCAACTGGCCCTGATGACATCTCATACAAGATGCTGTTCAACCTTGGTAAACGGGCACGAGAAACACTCCTTAACATCTTCAACAATTCCTGGCAAGCTGGCGTCGTTCCGCAAGATTGGAAGATTAGCCGCTTGGTACCGATCCTTAAGCCTGGCAAATCTCCCCTGGACATTGCCTCTTACCGACCGATCGCACTCTCAAGTTGCGTAGGAAAGGTAATGGAGAGAATGATCTTGGCCAGGCTTGAATGGTACCTGGAATACTATGAGATATATCCGAACGCCATGGCTGGTTTTCGCCGTCACCGATGTTCGATCAACAATGTTATAGATCTCGTCACATATGTCCAGCAACAAAAGGCAGGTAAACGACTATCTGCAGCCATGTTCCTTGACGTAAAAGGAGCATACGACAACGTTCTACATGACGCCATCCTCGAAGCCATTGAGTCAGTGGGCCTAGGCGGACAACTGTATTGTTGGACACGCAGCTATTTACAAGGGCGGACCTTGTTTGTGAACACTGCAGATGGTCCAACTTCCCAACACCCAACGCATCGTGGAGTCCCGCAAGGTGGCGTCTTGAGTCCAACCCTCTTCAACCTCGTTCTCATTGGACTTATAGAACGATTACCAAGTGTGGTCAAGCTATCCGTGTACGCTGACGACATCTGCGTCTGGACATCTGGCGTGACAAGGCCTCAGGTACGCGCAAGACTTCAGAAAGCTGTGACGTTGGTATCATTGTACCTCAAGGACCAGGGTCTGAAAATCTCGCCAGCGAAATGTGCATTGATTGCTTTTAGTCGAAAGCCAATGAGACCATACGCTATATCAATCGATGGCCAAGTCATACCGTATGTCAAGACGCACAGATTTCTAGGCGTATTCATTGATAGAGACCTCTGCTGGGGCCCACATGTGGCCCACTTGAAGAAGAGGCTAACAGAAATTGCTAACTTATTCAAGTATCTCGGAGGAAAAACCTGGGGGACTTCAGTACATGCAATGATGCAATTGTACAAGACGCTTTTTCTTGGCTATTTGCGCTACAGTTTGCCTGTGTTGACCAACACCTGTAGAACCAACATTCGGACTCTCGAAAGTATCCAGGCCATGGCTCTGCGAGTTTGTCTGGGGCTACCGCGATGTTCATCATCAGCTGAGACAATCGAGATCGCTAATGACTACCCGCTGAAGACGCATATCATGATGGAAGTGCTCAGAGCACACGTAAGGCATCTTACTCGTGCCCCTGCCCATCATCTAGCTTCACTGCCAGAAGCCCGACCACGTGCCTCATTCTGCCAGACAGTCTTGTCATATCGCACACACATTCCTGTGGGATATACAACTCCATCGAGGATTTCAACTCCCCCATGGAGTATGACCTGTGCACATGTTGAACTCACGGTTCCAGGCATAGGGTCAAAAGCCCGGCTCTCGTCTCCAGCGCTAAAGCAGCTTTCCCTTCTCTTGTTATATGAGAAATACAGTGACCATACTCATCTGTATACTGACGCTTCAACTAAAGTGGATGGGTCTGCAGGGTCGGTGATCTTTCCTGCAACAGCGACAACGGTGAAGTTTCGTTTATCCCACCAGACATCATCGACAGCTGCGGAACTTGCTGCTCTACGTAGCGCAATTGAAGTCATTAAACACCAAGAAGCCAAGAAATGGAGCGTGTTCACGGACTCTAAGGCAGCACTACAGTGTTTGACATTCGCCTTACGCCGGGGACCTCATGAACAACTAGTGCTGGAAATTAGAGAGCTGCTTCACCACCTCTTCGACGAAGGACACAGAATCACGTTTCAGTGGATTCCAAGTCACTGCGGCATATTGGGCAACGAACATGCCGATGCAGCTGCCCGATCAGCACACGAAAATGGTGAAGAAAAATCTATACCATTTTCAAGGACTGATGCTGCAATGACCATCCGAAAAATCGCTAATGCAGAATTAAAATCCCTGTGGAACACCGAGTGCTTACGGCACACGCGACTGCGTAGACTGGACGCGTCTCGTCGACTCCGGCCTCCGTCTGGACTCTCCCGACTCGAGACAACGGTGCTTTGCCGACTATGGCTTGGTGTCGCCTTCACCAAAGCTTTCGCCTACCGAATCGGCATGGAAGACAGTGCTGCTTGCGGTCATTGCGGCAGCGATGAAACTATAGAGCACGTTCTCTGTCACTGCCCTCATTACAGCGTTCAAAGACGGCAACTAGCTGCTACATTAGCTCGCCTTGACGACAGACCTTTGTCTGAACAATCAGTGCTGGAAAGAAGACATGATTTGTGGGCTCACAGAAAATCAGTGAAGGCCCTACTGAACTTTTTGCGTGGCAGCGGCCTATTGTATAGACTGTAGCACCCCAGCTCCCCCCCCCCTTTTTTTTTCGCGCGCGTCTATTTCCCTCTTCGCTTTCTTTCCAATCTTTCTTCCCCGTTCCCCCTTCCCCTAGTGCAGGGTAGCAAACCGGATGCTCCATTATCTGGTTAACCTCCCTGCCTTTCCCTCATTTTATTCTCTCTCTCTCTCTCTTAATCGTGGGAGTGACAGTTAGCGCCACTATAGCCATGGCGGCGAGTGTGGCACACTGTTTATGAGCCTGTTTGGCGTCACGTATAGCATGTGAACTTATTACTAACTGACAGCTGACCAATAGTCCCTCGTATACAACCTAAAGGCACCATGTCTGCCAGTACGAGACCCTCGTTAATGAATAAGGGAAACAGGTGTATACTTAAGGGCTCTTTTTTCGTGTTTACACAATATTAATGAGATCTAACAGACAATAATGCCAAGGAAGGCATAGGGGAAGTTATTAGGCTAATTGTAATGTAAATGAGAAGAAAGGAAAGTGGGTGAAAAAATAACTTGCCGTGGGCAGGATCCGATTCTGCGACCTTCGAATAACGCATTCGATGCTCTACCACTGAGCTACCACGACAGCTATCCCCCCAGTCACTTTATTGGGTATCTATGTCAATTTAAATGTGGGAGTGACAGTCAGTGCCACTAGTAGCCATAGCGGCGAGTGTGGCACACTGTTTATGAGCCTGTTCGGCGTCACGTAGCACGTGAACTTATTACTAAGTGGCAGCTGACCAAAAGTCCCTCGTATACAACCTAAAGGCACCATGTCTGCCAGTACGAGACCCTCGTTAATGAATAAGGGAAACAGGTGTATACTTAAGGGCTCTTTTTTCGTGTTTACACAATATTAATGAGATCTAACAGACAATAATGCCAAGGAAGGTATAGGGTAAGTTATTAGACCAATTGTAATGTAAATGAGAAGAAAGAAATGTGGGTGAAAATATAACTTGCCGTGGGCAGGAACCGAACCTGTGAATTTCGAATAACGCGTGCGATGCTCTACCACTGAGCTACCACGACAGCTATCCCCCCAGTCACTTTATTGGGTATCTATGTCAATTTAATCGTGGGAGTGACAGTCAGCACCACTATAGCCATGGCGGCGAGTGTGGCACACTATTTATGAGCCTGTTTGGCGTCACGTATAGCATGTGAACTTATTACTATCTGACAGCTGACCAATAGTCCCTCGTATACAACCTAAAGGCACCATGTCTGCCAGTACGAGACCCTCGTTAATGAATAAGGGAAACAGGTGTATACTTAAGGGCTCTTTTTTCGTGTTTACACAATATTAATGAGATCTAACAGACAATAATGCCAAGGAAGGCATAGGGGAAGTTATTAGGCTAATTGTAATGTAAATGAGAAGAAAGGAAAGTGGGTGAAAAAATAACTTGCCGTGGGCAGGATCCGATTCTGCGACCTTCGAATAACGCATTCGATGCTCTACCACTGAGCTACCACGACAGCTATCCCCCCAGTCACTTTATTGGGTATCTATGTCAATTTAAATGTGGGAGTGACAGTCAGTGCCACTAGTAGCCATAGCGGCGAGTGTGGCACACTGTTTATGAGCCTGTTCGGCGTCACGTAGCACGTGAACTTATTACTAAGTGGCAGCTGACCAAAAGTCCCTCGTATACAACCTAAAGGCACCATGTCTGCCAGTACGAGACCCTCGTTAATGAATAAAGGAAACAGGTGTATACTTAAGGGCTCTTTTTTCGTGTTTACACAATATTAATGAGATCTAACAGACAATAATGCCAAGGAAGGTATAGGGTAAGTTATTAGACCAATTGTAATGTAAATGAGAAGAAAGAAATGTGGGTGAAAATATAACTTGCCGTGGGCAGGAACCGAACCTGTGAATTTCGAATAACGCGTGCGATGCTCTACCACTGAGCTACCACGACAGCTATCCCCCCAGTCACTTTATTGGGTATCTATGTCAATTTAATCGTGGGAGTGACAGTCAGCACCACTATAGCCATGGCGGCGAGTGTGGCACACTATTTATGAGCCTGTTTGGCGTCACGTATAGCATGTGAACTTATTACTATCTGACAGCTGACCAATAGTCCCTCGTATACAACCTAAAGGCACCATGTCTGCCAGTACGAGACCCTCGTTAATGAATAAGGGAAACAGGTGTATACTTAAGGGCTCTTTTTTCGTGTTTACACAATATTAATGAGATCTAACAGACAATAATGCCAAGGAACGTATAGGGTAAGTTATTAGACCGATTGTAATGTAAATGAGAAGAAAGATATGTGGGTGAAAATATAACTTGCCGTGGGCAGGAACCGAACCTGTGAATTTCGAATAAGGCGTGCGATGCTCTACCACTGAGCTACCACGACAGCTATCCCCCCAGTCACTTTATTGGGTATCTATGTCAATTTAATCGTGGGAGTGACAGTCAGCACCACTATAGCCATGGCGGCGAGTGTGGCACACTATTTATGAGCCTGTTTGGCGTCACGTATAGCATGTGAACTTATTACTAACTGACAGCTGACCAATAGTCCCTCGTATACAACCTAAAGGCACCATGTCTGCCAGCACGAGACCCTCGTTAATGAATAAGGGAAACAGGTGTATACTTAAGGGCTCTTTTTTCGTGTTTACACAATATTAATGAGATCTAACAGACAATAATGCCAAGGAACGTATAGGGTAAGTTATTAGACCAATTGTAATGTAAATGAGAAGAAAGAAATGTGGGTGAAAATATAACTTGCCGTGGGCAGGAACCGAACCTGTGAATTTCGAATAACGCGTGCGATGCTCTACCACTGAGCTACCACGACAGCTATCCCCCCAGTCACTTTATTGGGTATCTATGTCAATTTAATCGTGGGAGTGACAGTCAGCGCCACTATAGCCATGGCGGCGAGTGTGGCACACTATTTATGAGCCTGTTTGGCGTCACGTATAGCATGTGAACTTATTACTAACTGACAGCTGACCAATAGTCTCTCGTATACAACCTAAAGGCACCATGTCTGCCAGTACGAGACCCTCGTTAATGAATAAGGGAAACAGGTGTATACTTAAGGGCTCTTTTTTCGTGTTTACACAATAATAATGAGATCTAACAGACAATAATGCCAAGGAACGTATAGGGTAAGTTATTAGACCAATTGTAATGTAAATGAGAAGAAAGAAATGTGGGTGAAAATATAACTTGCCGTGGGCAGGAACCGAACCTGTGAATTTCGAATAACGCGTGCGATGCTCTACCACAGAGCTACCACGACAGCTATCCCCCCAGTCACTTTATTGGGTATCTATGTCAATTTAATCGTGGGAGTGACAGTCAGCGCCACTATAGCCATGGCGGCGAGTGTGGCACACTATTTATGAGCCTGTTTGGCGTCACGTATAGCATGTGAACTTATTACTAACTGACAGCTGACCAATAGTCCCTCGTATACAACCTAAAGGCACCATGTCTGCCAGTACGAGACCCTCGTTAATGAATAAGGGAAACAGGTGTATACTTAAGGGCTCTTTTTTCGTGTTTACACAATATTAATGAGATCTAACAGACAATAATGCCAAGGAACGTATAGGGTAAGTTATTAGACCAATTGTAATGTAAATGAGAAGAAAGAAATGTGGGTGAAAATATAACTTGCCGTGGGCAGGAACCGAACCTGTGAATTTCGAATAACGCATGCGATGCTCTACCACTGAGCTACCACGACAGCTATCCCCCCAGTCACTTTATTGGGTATCTATGTCAATTTAATCGTGGGAGTGACAGTCAGCGCCACTATAGCCATGGCGGCGAGTGTGGCACACTATTTATGAGCCTCTTTGGCGTCACGTATAGCATGTGAACTTATTACTAACTGACAGCTGACCAATAGTCCCTCGTATACAACCTAAAGGCACCATGTCTGCCAGTACGAGACCCTCGTTAATGAATAAGGGAAACAGGTGTATACTTAAGGGCTCGTTTTTCGTGTTTACACAATATTAATGAGATCTAACAGACAATAATGCCAAGGAAGGTATAGGGGAAGTTATTAGGCCAATTGTATCATAAATTCGTAAATGAGAAGAAACATATATATATATATATATATATATATATATATATATATATATATATATATATATATATATATATATATATATATATATATATATTGGCATTGGCAAGCTATGTGGCAATATATATATATATATATACGGAGCAAGCGGAAGCTTGTTCGGGCTGCGCACTCAACACGATAAAACGGTGCCAAAAGTGTACCATGGAGTGGCCGTCCACATATAAATGCGCTCTACACCTAAACTGCCACCAGTGACGACGCACGACGTATAGCTCTCAGTACAAGCTTGCGCTGCCTACGGGAGCCGCTTCTCATCAACGCCGTCACTACGCACGAGCCTTGTTATGGTCGTCTACTGTGGCCGCGTGGCAGAAAACTTGGTTACTTAGCAAGCGCGTGTTTGCTACAGTCAACATTGCTTCCTTCCTTTCTTCCTTCTTTTATTTATTTATTTATATATTTATTTCTCAAAAATGTTTTCCAGATAGGAGTAATAAGCATGTGAACTACGCTACGAAGAGCTGACTTTTGATCACTCGGGCTATGATTGGAAAGACAAGGAAAGATAACAAATGGGTTAGAATAACATCAACCTGCTTTGAAACACAGAATGGAACAATACCATTGAGCTCCACCTACCTCAGTCGGCGAGCGCAGCAGGAATGCTTTGAAAGTTGCCTGTTGAGATGGGGATGCTGAGCTATTAGGTACTTGGTTGCACCCTTAAAGACAGCTCGACTAAAGCGACAACCAAAAGTTACACGATCCTTTATTCATAGCTAGGTGAAACGGTCTCCTTTGCCTGCGCCGTCAGTGACATCCTTCATCTCTTCTCAGTCGCGCCACCAGACCCGTGCGCAGCCGTTTCAACTTACAGCTTCTACATGGAAAGTGTAGAAGCTGTAGTGTTCTACATACGGACGGCGGTGGCAAAAAGTCCGCTGCTATCGCAGCAATGAATAGAAAAGAAGAAAGGGAAAGCTATAGAAAACGGAGCACTCGCCGCAAGCGAGTCAAGAAAAAGGAGAGTAGAAATACCTAATATAGGGACACAGTCGAAGGAGTCCAAAGACTGGGCACTGATTGGCGAAAGCTATACTTTGGCGTCGGAGATTGCGGACGACACAACCATTCAGCCCGAAATCCACCAAGCGAGTCCCACGTAAAAAGGTGGGACATTATTGCGCCTTCAATAACACAAAGTCACAACGAATACATGGGGAGGAAATACTTTATTGCACACAATAGGCCGGCAATTAGGCTTCAGATGGTGACTCGGAGTCCCTGGACTCGGGTGGCATCCTGGGCCTCCAGGACTGCCCAGAGCTGGTCGTTCAGCTTCGAGCTTTGGAGGGCCACTTTGCAGTGGTGGCAGCGCGGACGAAGGTCCTCCGCGGCTCCCGCTGCCTGGGTGGCTTAGAAGTGTGGCAGCTTGGGCTAGTTGGTATGACATGACGATAGTTATAGCGCGAGAACAAAACGATGACACAGAGACAAGGACACGAAGAACGAGTGAGCTCGTGGCTTCTTGTGGTCTGGAATTGACGGCCGCTACAGGCACATCGGGGACGGTGGCGTTTTCATTAGAGTTGTCGCCGGTACAATCCCAGAGCATGTGGTTCAGCTTTGATCTGTGCCTGCATGCTTTACACATCAGTGGGGTAGAGGTTCAGGTATAAGTGGCACAAAATGGCCGGACTAATGTGTACGAGTGGGTTTGAAGAGTGCCACAATTAATGAAAAGAAATGCGAATATCCTACCGGCGTGAGCCGCGTCCAGTCTCAAAAATCTCCATGTAGAAAATAAAAGAGCAACTTTTATATTTCACGTATAACATACGGGTGCACTTGTGGAACTACACTTACTGGCGGTATACCATGCACGTGATTTGATTCTGTAGCCTTCGCTTCAATGCTAAGAAAAGTTGTCACCAAGTAAAAGAGAAGTTGTCTCATGGATATGGTTATTTAACATCGATCGTGTCCAAGTCCCGAAGCAAGGCGCAGTTCGCCCAGCACTGTCGTTAGCGCAGTTGAAAAAAAGCATAGTAGCTTCACCGCAAGGCTATATAAATAGGCCTCGTCGGTAACTCCCTTGCAAACACAGGTGCCAAATCTTTTTTTTTTCTTGTTCTTCAAAGAGCTCCCGAAGCTCCGCTCGTTCAACCTTCTATGTAGGCTGCGGTCTTATTAAGGCGCTGCTTGTTCCGATGCCTAAGGCTGTCCGGCCAGGGATCCTGAAGAAAAGGGGGTTTAATGATGTGCCTTTCGGTGAGCAGGGGAGGCTCTACGACGTATCCGAATGAAACGCCGGAAAAGCTTTCCGCGCACGGGCTTTCTTTACCTCTCACTGATGAGGGCGTCCCCGTGCTCCGTTTTTTTTGTCTTTATTTTTTATTCTTGTAGTTTCTTTTTTCGCCTTGTTTACGATGTTAACGCTGAGGATACTACAATAAGAAGTTAAGCACACGCTGCGTTCGAACGTTCTTTAACCCTTAATAACAGCGTATTAGCTTCCTAGCGGTCTGAACTTGGGATCTACAACTCCTTCGCTTTTGTGTTCTCAGGCGTGTCGTCGAGAAGCCGGCAGGTTTCACCAGGTGCACGGTCCGTACATTATTAAAGAGAATACATATACTTCGGGAGGCTATTGCAATTGTTTTATATAGCGTTTACGAGAGATGGATCAGCCTCGCGAAAGAGTATACACATATGCTCTCCTTCTTCAATTGTAGCGTCAAAGATTCTATGCTTTTGTTTCTCTCGCGATTTCTCTGCTCTCTCGCTTCGGTGGACACAGGAAACACAGCTTTCAGCCCGTGTTGTCCTCACCATATTATCAGTGAAAGCCACTTTTATCTGGAAGTCGTGGCATGGCTAGCCAGCTTTGTACTCTTAATGAACAGCTATTGTTTTGCGAATCTCACAGTCACCATATTTTTTATTATTATTAAAAGAGCTTTTTATTATTGAAAGATGTAATGCAGTCGTCGTAAGCACAGTATTTTTGTACCATGAACCTACTCAGGCAATCAGAAGTGGCGGAGGCATATCATGTCGCAAATAACACCACACTTTGCATAAGCCGGCCTTCATGGTTAAGACAACTAATTTCACTGCATTATTCGACTGTAAACATGCGTCTTCGTTGTTTGACTTTCTGTGCCTCTTTACGACACCCACGCTCTATCCCCATTTTAACATTTTTTTTCAAGCGTGTAATAAACCTTCAGTTGTGAGTGAATGCTAGGTGATGCGTGTATGCTTTTCCTTGTCCTATATTTTTCTTTTCTATTACTTTTTTCCCTCTAAGTACTATTCGAATCTTTAGTAATAGTGCCAACGAAAGCTAGTATATACACACTTATCGCCCTTTACATTTGTAATACGGGCGGCGCGCACACTGTTCAGTGAATGTATCTTACCATGCTTTCTAGTACTATACGTTAAGAACCAGAACCTCACATTGTACCCATTGACAGTGTCAATAGAGATTGGTTCCGAATGCATCCGCGAATCTAAGACCACTCGTGCACTTCGTAGACAGCTCAGCTGTATTTCTTTTTTATTTCATTTTTGCCGTAAGGCACTGCGTAAAGGTGAAAATGACGGGGGGGGGGGGAGCTTTTCAGCCGCTCAGGTGATTTACAGTGGGACCGACGGAAATCATTGGTATGCCCTCGCAGCTAAAGACTGCATGAAGTTTGTGATTGAACTACGCAGTATTATGTTGTTCCTTGCCCGAGCTCATGGTTTCTAAATAAAATTCCTAAAACGGTGCCAGCGGAAAGGTAAAGCGTTAGGCACACACGCTCATCACAGTGGCTGCTCCGGCACATACTTATTCCGTGAGCACTTGCACGCTCATCGGTGGCGCTATAGTGTGCTTAAAATGATCCATCAGGTTTTACCTCGTTCTCATACTCCCAATGTCCACGTGACCGGAAGATTGTTCCCTTGTTCCCATTTTACGCTTCTTATTATAGATTAGAAAGTCTCTGCCCAGCATCCTGGTACGCCGGACCAGTCCGTCTCTACCATCCTTATTCGCTCCCCACCAGGTCTGCTCTCTTCAGAGACGAGAAATCAACATCCATACTTGGCCAACTTGTGACATGGTCCAGCACACCACTGTCTGACGTGCTCAAGGGCTGCTGGTTTTCATGGAACAGCAAAAGGCGCTTGTATTTCGTGAAATAAGGCTACTTACTGAACGTTCTACATGCATTCGGTTTCCAGGATAATACTATTCACCTCACTCACGCCATGTATACCTATGCAGATTCCTTTACCTTATTCATATTGGAGTCACCCTTTTTAATCCCACGAGGGGTTCGTTAGGGGTTCCTCTTCTCTTAAGTCCTATTTATTCTTGCATGAACCCTTCCTAATTAAAGGCCCTAGAAGGCGACCCAAGTATTCGCGACTTACCACTACCTGCTGATGCTCAAGTAAAGATCACTGCATAAGCAGATGATATACCACAAGGAGGTTAAAAAAATGGTAAACCCAAGACCTCCATAATTAACAGTTTACGCTGCATGCCATTGGTACTTTCCACCATTTCAGCATGATCTCAGGTGCAAGGTTGAACTTTTCTAAAAGCCGGTATTTCTTGATTTGTTTTAATTTTTCTTTCTTACTACAGTTAGAATATTTTGCTCCCATGCAGAGTGATAGCATGTACAGTTTACCCTAAACTATCATAACGAAGGAGAAGGGCTCATTTCTAAACACCTAAATTACTTCCATAACGACGTTCGTGCAATTTTACTCGAAACCATGCAAACGAGCTAATTACAGCTGATCCCAGATGCACTCCGGCCGTCCGTTGGCGTCTCGAATCACCTCCTTTCGAACAATCAAATCATATGCAGATGTACGCGTTCTCTTTAGATACGCAAAGCACCGTCGTTTGCAACACTCAATGTATTTCCGGCTCGCCGGACAAATTCACACTCCCATTCATATCTCGCACAGCGGTCGTCGTGCTGTAGGCACAGGCGCTGCGGCAGCAGTACGGCGATTTCATGTATAGCAAACGAGTTAAGTGATACACACTTGCCTGCGGAAGCAGAGGTGTTTCGGTTATGACGAGCAATTAGCCCAAATGGCGCCACCGTTCACGCAGTTCTGCTTTGTCCAAGCGCCGTTGCATAAGCGAGCCACCGGAAGCATTAATTGCTCCCTGCGCGCTGCACTCACATTGTGGCTTGGGTGCGTATAGGAAGACCGCTGATTCCGCGCAACGCAACGCAGACTAGAATAAATTGGTGGGCATGTACTTTTGTTGTGGACAGGGCCACTTATCGGTAACGGGAAATCCACGTGTGCGCTTGCCTTGTGTACATGCCTTTATTCTATGTAATTGGTAGATATGTTTAACAGAAGCAAAAATCGTTTTTACGATGTAGTTCACACGTAAGTAGTTCGTGCGGAAAGGTGATAAGGGCACTGTTAAGCCAGTCATGGAAATTGTGTGCTTCACGTCGCTTAGCATCGAAATTGCACATCGAGTAGGAGACGCCAGCGAGAAATACTTTCTTTTTCCAGAATCGCCATGTCGTCGGGGCGCGCATGTGGTGGTCAAACCGCCCGCAGTGCTTTGCAACTGCACTCCGTTCACTGTTGAATTGACAAGAAAATTTAACAATATTATCGGGGATTTTGCGTCCCGATACCACCATATAATCATGAGAAACGCCGTAGTGGAGGGTACCGGAAATTTAGACTGTCTGGCGTTCTTTAACGGGCACTGACGTCACACAGTACACGTGCCTCTGTCGTTTCGCCTCCGCCGAAATGCGGCCGCCGCTGCCGGAATCGAACCTGCAACTTTCAGGTCAGCAACCGAGCACTGTCCACTGTTTCACCAAGGCGGACTAATCTCGACGTTTATGAAACACTGCGCGCGGCTTGCGCCGAGTGGTCATAAGTTTTTGTGACTTAAAGCCAATCACACCAAAATGAAAAGAGCGCGGGGGGGGGGGGCAGTATATTTGCACAAATCGGCATGGTACAACGCTGCTGTTCACGCTATTGCCACCTATAGGTACGATTGCTTGGCTATTAGTATAATAGTAAAAAAGATAGGTAGGACTAGAAAAAAGAAATCAACAATACCTAAAATAACATATTCGTTGTTTCAAGCATTCACGGTGAATAAGGACCGATGCATGATACGCCCCGACGCGGTGGTCTAGTGGCTAAGGTACTCGGTTGCTGACCCGCAGGTCGCGGGTTCGAATCCCGGCTGCGGCGGCGGCATTCCCGATGGAAGCGGAAATGTTGTAGGCCTGTGTTCTCGGATTTGGGTGCACGTTAAGGAACCCCAGGTGGTCGAAATTTCCGGAGCCCTCCACTACGGCGTCTCTCATAATATGGTGGTTTTGGGACGTTAAATCTTACATATCAATCAAACAGATGCATATTACAGGTGGCCCTCTAAATAGCTATGACATTTAAGCATGACGTATTGTCAACTGACCAGTTAAAGTAAGACAATAAAAAGTCATTGCTTATGTTGAATTGCCTTAAGTGGTTCCTTCGGAAAACGGACCATCTGTCATAATGTTTCTTGAATCCCCTTTGCAAAATCTTTAAGGTGGCTCTTAATCATTGCCGTTACAAAGGCGCAAACTTAATTTTGTAATTTTACCAGGAGTTAAGCAGAATTTTCGGTGCTGTACACTCAACGCACGCTCCCATGTCTGTTACCCAAATCGCTTTGGCAGAAGATTGATGATTGATATGTGGGGTTTAACGTATCAAAACCACCATATGATTATGAGAGACGCCGTAGTGGAGGGCTCCGGAAATTCCGACCACCTGGCGTTCTTTAACGTGCACCCAAATCTGAGCACGCGGGCCTACAACATTTCCGCCTCCATAGGAAATGCAGCCGCCGCAGCCGGGATACGAACCATTGGCAGAAGAGTAAAGCCAAGTGAATATAAATGTATAAGTAGTACCAAAAACAAGGCATACAATTAAATGTAAGGATAAAATAGAGAGCTTATTTTGGCTGTACTTTACAAAAGGTAAATTGCACTCACAAGACTGAAAAAATAAATACAGTTCAGAAGACTAGGTGATGTATGGTATGCAAAAGAACTACTGAGAAAGTACTTGTGCTAACAATCATAATATAATTTCAAGAGCTTTTTGAATAAAAACAAGAGGAATAAAGTGGCATCGCACGCCAAAATATTGTCTGATAATTAAGCGCTTGTTCTATTAAACACAGTGCAAGTACTGGCGGAGCTGTAGTTCCACGCTGGAGAGTGGCACCAGAATTCGTATTCTCATCGCCACACACATAGTGGTACGCGGCGCTTGCAAGTGGCTAAGGGTAAGGGTCAAGGCTCTGACAGAGCTAAAAAGGGAAAAAATCTGGAAAATAAAAGGCACGTCGGTAAGCACGTGAACGATATTTCTGTCGAGACTGCACGAGATCTGTCGTGTTGCTACGCTTCACCACAAGGGACGTGCCCATTTCATCGCCCCTCCTGACTGATGGAGGCGGACGAAAAAAATAAAATGGTGTTACTGTTTTTAGTTTTATTGAGGCGGCTTAGTGGCCATCGAATGTAACTGAATTACAGATCCAGATACTTCCCTTGCGAAACGTATGGCGACACAGATACGAGATACCCAAGAATTATCTAAGATAGTAGCTCAGAATACATGTATTTTCGATATCAGCCCTGGCCAGTTGCTCCTCCTCGAATTCTGGCACATTCAGTAGACAACGAGAACCATCGGCTGCCTCCCGGGGATATTTTCCTCCCTCTACTGCCAGTGGTTACGACCAGTCACGGCAAGTCCGGGCAGCGGTGACTACAGGGCTAGAGCGTCCGCTTCCGAGGCGGCAGTTGCGACGTTCGATTCCCAGCGCCGAGCTATAAAACCCACCGGTTAACCAATATATATATAGGAGTACACCAACTTGGCACTCGGTTGCTTCTGGGTACTCTTCTAGAGAGGTAGCCCTATAAGGTTCTGCGAAGGCACCTGGGCGTACCTTAACCCACCACAGCCTTGGTGAAATAGTTGAGCATCCACCACTGCTGCGAGAGGCAGAGAATTGCTACCACCACATGTACCTACTGGTTCAATATAGTGCAAGCGCGCTTCCGGCCTTGGTGCTGTCAGAACGAAGTTGTACTCGCTTGGGAGGCCACCCATCCCATTGTAAATTGGCGGCATGGGATCGCCAGACCTAAAATTATAAGGTCATTCTCTTTTGTTTTCTTTTTTTATATACGAGCGGGATCAGAGAGCAATAAACTGTTGTTGAAAGTTAGCGCTTTGTTGTCTTGAATGAGCCTTCTTTTGTCCGTGTCCTCAGTCCTGCGCTACCATTAATTATCGTGCTATCATACCAACAAGCCAGAAATCACCGCCCTCATTGACTCAGTTGGCATATTCTCGTCACAGAGCTATTTTTGAAATTACAGCATGATACAATTGTGTCTCTCGACGTTAAATAAGGCTATTAAGCGGAGCGTGGAGGAGAAGATGGCGTAGTGGTTTCGTTTCCACAGCTACCTAACGAGCTCCACGGTGCTATACTGGCCAAAAATATAAAAAAAGAATAACAGATACGCGAAAGAACGCCAGATGGACAGGGTCATTAGTGAAACCCAGAACAAAGCTTTTCGCGGGAAGTTGTAGTTTCTCACTAAACACAGCCGTTTCCGACTCTCTAACCTCCCCGACCTATTCATGTTAGTCTCTTGTTTGAGTGTTTCATTTGCCTTGAGCGTAACGAGAAAGGAAGGAATATAAACGGAAGAAGGCAAGTAGGTTATCTAGCCAGCAGTCCAGTTTATCTACCCTACGCTGTGGGAGAAGGAAAAGTGAAGTGGAAATATGAAAGATACACCGAGAGAAGAGCGCAGGAAAAACGAATGGGAGGTAATTGATCAGCAAGTGCGCTGACACTTAGGGAGTTTACATTGCACGACAGTCACAGACGCTCATAAAAGAGCGTAGGCGTGCTAGCGGAGTGATCGGGGAGAGCAAAGGGGAAGGTCGCCCCCCTTGAATTCAAACTGCAACAAAATTTGACACTTCGCAAAAAGTCATTATATAGGTAGTCTATAGCTAGTGGTAGTGCTGCCTGCCAAATGTCGCCTTCTAACTACAAGTGCTTGCCTTAGAAAAAAACTTGCAAACGACGGTGTTTCTAAGAGCAAAACTATAGAAAAAACAATGCCATTACGGCTGACCTGAAGTGACGGAAACGACAGAAAAATTGCTCCACGCTTCTCGAGCACGCACATCGCGAACGCGCCCCTTAGTGTGGGTGTTTTTTTTATTGTTAACTTAAGAAAGCTACATGAACATGCCTCTTATCGAATGCTTGTCCGGGCTTCCCACTGGTGGGTTTGCAGTATCTGACACCCGTATTCAGAAACGTTGCTTGACTTGAACATGACTTGCCACTTGAACATATGCTCTGACAGTGTACCAAATTCGCCTCATTTACCGAACGTCCCCTCTGCCAGATGGGAGGCGGCAATCCGCTGCTCGTCCTTGGCAGATCAGCTCTGGGCTGCCCACCAAGCCCGCGAGGTGGCTGAAGAGCTCGGCATCTCAGTCCTCACGTGGGAGGGGCCCACGGCACAGTGATCTGTGTTTTGGAGGCCCCATAAAAGTTTATCCAATCCAATCAATGCAGCACGAACGTGTTTCGAACGCGCTGTCTTTAGGCGTTGCCAAGGCAGCACAAACGCACATAGCGATTCAGTGGCAGATAGTATTGCTCACATGGAGCGACGCGGCGACGTTCTGTATAATCGTCATATCCGGTTCTGTCCGACTTGCCTGGGCCCCTGGGCACACTGCTAGAGCTCCGTGTCGTCTGCTTGGTGGCAATTAGATCACCAATTATAAATAAATACGCGACT
Source organism: Rhipicephalus annulatus (assembly GCA_013436015.1). Classification (NCBI taxonomy): domain Eukaryota; kingdom Metazoa; phylum Arthropoda; class Arachnida; order Ixodida; family Ixodidae; genus Rhipicephalus; species Rhipicephalus annulatus. The sequence goes on along the minus strand of WOVY01001296.1, from coordinate 255,568 downwards.
GCAAGATTTTTCACTGTCGTTATCGTAACTTACCGTAGCATATATGCTACGTATTTATGGCCGTCTCCGCCTAAGTAAAATTTCGTTTCAGTTAGCCTTTAATACGTACGTCGTCTGCAATGCACTCTGAATTTTTAACTTAGTGAGAGGGGGCTATAGATAGCAGGGAGGGGGGAGGCACTGTGCTGAAACTTCGCCCCCCGAGTCCTCCTCAATGGATAACTTTGCACATGCCTATGACCTCGAGCCACAAAGTGACTGGAAACCTTTCTACGTGAAGTTAGAAAAAGGAAGGAAGGAAGGAAGGAAGGAAGGAAGGAAGGAAGGAAGGAAGGAAGGAAGGAAGGAAGGAAGAAAGGAAGGAAGGAAGGAAGGAAGGAAGGAAGGAAGGAAGGAAGGAAGGAAGGAAGGAAGGAAGTAAGGAAGTAAGGAAGGAAGGAAGGAAGGAAGGAAGGAAGGAAGGAAGGAAGGAAGGAAGGAAGTGAGTGAGTGAGTGAGTGAGTGAGTGAGTGAGGGAAAGGACAGGGAGGTTAGCCAGTTCTCAAACCGGCTGGCTACCCTGTTGGACTGATTGTTGCATCAATGAGCACGTTCTTGAGCACTCGGCTGCGATAGTTTAACGTTTGCGTTCCAACTGCGATAGCGTATTTAAGCGAATACTTATAGGCTATTGTTGGTCGAGCCGAGACACGAATAGTGTCAAGCATTTCTGACTTGCTGGGGCGTACCGAATTATATTCCAACGTGATGGAAAGCGCATGCAGCAGCATAACCTCGGTGATTTTTTTAACAACGACGCTGTTCTTGGTCGAGCCCTCCATATCCAGGATTGGTGGTACATAACCCTTGTGGGTATCACTCATGCATGTGCCACATACATTGGGGTAAATTCTCTCACCGTGGGTGCGACTTCAAATGAAGGCAACAGTTAACTCAAGATGCCTTCAAGTGCCACCAAGATCTTCGTGGCCTATCAAAAAAATATCAAACGTGTATGCGGAACGGAAATATGGGAAGTCACACTGCACACAACTTCCACTAATAACGAAGTACTCTACAGTTCGAGCAACTAGTGGCGTGCGCGTAACCATAGTCACACAACTGCCCATCATATTTTGTGGTTATAAAGTGAGTTTGCGATACCACCACTCCAAAGTTTAGCAAAGAGTGCTTATTAAATGGCTGTGATACAACAAATTTGGAACGATTGAAAGTCTAAACATAATGTGAACATAAGGGCTCGTTTCCTTTATTAGCCACAATGTTAATCTCAACTAACAGACAATAATACGAGTGAAAGCACAGAGGATCTTATTGGAAGTAATTCTAATGTAAATGTGAAGTGGCCGAAAAGATAACTTGCCGGGCAGGGACCCAACCTGCGACCTTTGAATAACGCCTCTGATGCTCAACCAACTGAGCTACCACGGCCGTCCACCTTATGGGGCATATATGTGTATTATAAACGTTGAATCGTGAGTAAGCGCCACCTGTTGTCATGGCGGTGAGCGTGGAACAGTAATCTTTTCTGCTGTCTGAGCTGTCACCCACGTGATGTAACAAAAAAAAAACACGCACAGAAATTGAAAAAGAAGGTGAAGCGAGCGAGAAACAGGTAGAAAGAAAGAGAGAAAAACGGAAAGAAGAGTAGAAATAATATAAATACAGAAAAAAAGACAGAAAAGCCTGGAAAAAATAAGCAGAAGAAAATGGAAGAGCAAAGAAAGAGAACAATCGAAGATAAACAAAGATGGCTGCCAAGCTTCGCACTTCCTACAGGCTTGGCGCCATTAGTGCAAATCTGACTCATTAATTTTTCTTTTTTAATGTACAAGTACAAAGATGAGCGGAGGAATAATAAAACCGATATCACGAAATGCTGTTACCGTCACAGTTGTGCGCTTTCGTTTATTGCGCCTTTTATTTTAGTTTATATTGAGTTACACTAATGAAGCACAACTTTGAGTCTTCGAAAATTATTTTAGTTTATTTTGAGTTACACTAATGAAGTACAACTTCCAGCCTTCGAAAACAACTTTTTTTTACTTTTCCTGCAGGCTTCATTTGCTTACGCAGGCGCACGAACGACTCCGGCATCCCTGAGAGCCCTTGCGTACCACTACAGAAAAATTTCGAGCCAGCGTACTCTTCGAGTGCGTCAGCGTTAACTGCGGCCCCTCCTCCTTTCCTGTCGTCATCACTTTTGACAGTTGACGGGTGCTATCCTCTCAGAGTGCTCTTTAAAACGTAATTTGTTTCAAGAGATTGAGATGAAGCATGGTTTGAACGATAAGAAAGGAGCTGGTATGCAGTTCGGTCATTTATTCGGAATACTCTACTTTCTTTAAAAAGATGCATAGTTTCGCTTTCTTTTGTTTGTGTATTTCTGTTGCGTAGTAAATAAAGAGCCCATAAATGTTGAGCGTGAGGGATCAACAAATTTGCTCCTTTTTTCTTTTATCCAACATGATGAACTGCGTGGCACCCAATAAAACGAGGAACGCTTCGCCATCGCGTCGTGCTTAGCGAGCGTCACCGATGATCGTGGCTCGAGTGCCTTCTGGCGCGCTAATTATTTTCTCATTAGCAGGCAACCCTCACTCTTTCTCCTTCTCTATTCTTCCATTAAGCCGCACCCACTCCTTCAGCGAAGTCTTTTCCCTGTTAGCTTGGTTCCTTGATTTGCTTAACTCTCTTTTGTGCGTTCGTTGTTTTACCGGCCAGTGTAAACACCCCCGAGCCTGCTACTTCATTTTTTTGTACCTGAATCTTCTATTCCTAAATATATATATATATATATCGTTTACTTAAGTTCCTCTTGTTCGGGACTTTTCTCATCGGCTCCTTTTCCCTTTGTCATAGGAATTGGTGTAACACGAAAGTAAAACGGGCTTTTACAGGAGTAGCTGAATGATTATTGTATACACTGAGATAAGAGAGCTTGGGCAATGTCTATTAGTGTTGGGCACAGGTAGCACGTAATAGCCTGTATACATGCCCCCACGTTGACGTTCTGTGGTGCTTCTTCATCCAGACGACTTATGCTTATGATCATTTACCAAACAAACACTTGTCAGACTGTGATTAATGGGGGGAAAGTAATCAGAGAAATAGAGTAAAAGCTCGGACTCGGCGGGCGATCATAGTAAGCCGGTAGGGATGAGACAGCGCCCAGTTGACCTCTGGCAAAGCACTCTCACTCTGACCCTCACATCCGCTGAGGCACCGGATGGTCATATAGTCGGCGTACATCATGTGGTTAATGCTTGGTGTCTTGTTCAAGGCCCTTCACAGGTTGTCACGCAAATATTAAAGAGCGTCGGGGAGATCACCGCCCACTGAGGTGTCTCTTTGACCCTAATTTCTTGTGTAATTTCTCGTCTAAAAAAAACCTGTAAGTGTTCAGTTTTGTGGACCTCTATGAAAGGAAGGAGCGCACGAAATTGTAAGCTCGCTTGCCAACGAGATAGTCAACCAAGCTCTTCAGATTAAAGGCGTGCATACGTTGTCAAAAGCCTTTTCCAAGTCCAAGCCCAGAATCGCCTTGGTGTCGGCGTTTTTTGCTTTTAACAGGCAATTTCTGTTGAAAAAGAAAACGCGCGTGGGTTAGAGTAAGCGTTCTTTTTACACAAACTGCTGAATCACCCAACTCTGCAGCAGATTTGGGAGGACGTTAAAGAACACCCGATCGTCAAAATTTTCCTAACTGCAACGTCTTTCATAAACACATCTTGGTTTTCAGACGTGATACTAATACAAATAAACTTTTAAAATATTACATAAATGCAACAAAGATGAAATGATCAAACGGTCGTTTGGTATTACTGCTATGTATTAACAGTGCTTTTATTGTAAATGATTTTTCTACAATACTTCTTTTCATCACGATAACGATTTCTATGGGTGAGTGATAACCGCATCGTGTTGCTGCAAACAAGGCCACTTAACGTAACGCTGGCTCTAATATACAGGTTCGAGTATATTATACGCCGATATGACACAAACTATAGTTAGTACATGTGTTACTTAGCCCTTGAATTATTCGCCTTTCGATAGGTGAGTAGCGCACATAAGAGCGATACAACTCTTCCGTGGCACGACAGAAGTGTCGCGAATGAAATCTTTCGGTGTCAACATCTTGCAATGCCATGGCAGTAAAACAAAAAGCCGTGAAATCATTATAAAGGCAGAACCACAGATGCGCTGCTACGCAAGAGAGGGTCCGTTCTTAATGAAGAAAAACGAAGTAAATTTTCAGCAAGCGTTCTCCGATTGATTTCACATCTCCCTAATTAGCTTCCGGGAGTGTTCGCTTGAACTTTCGTGCACGTAAACTCAGATCCAGCTGCTACACTAAAAGGCGGGGCTCGCCACCTCTCACAGCTCATTTGCTGGCCCTCTCTATATTTGACGAGGTTTTTAGCGCTGGCACGTTAGCTGCAAGCTGTTACCGAATTTTAGGCGTGAAGCATGTCTATGTCTGTCGTGACGTCATCACGCTCAGACAGGTATGCGCCACAAAAGTCGAGTAAATACCACTACTAGCCTCCGGCCAATACTATGCATATTATGAGCGAAAGCTTCGTCGTTACAGCCAAAAAAGTCACATTTTCGCCAAAAAGGCGAAACAATGAATGCGATAGCAACATGTTAGAATATTTCGCGAAGCAAGGCTGGCATTTTTAGGAGCAATATTAATGGTAGTAAATATACGCTTGCTAAGTAACAAAGTTTCTTGCGGTGCGGCCAGTAGATGACCAAAAGAAGGCTCGTGCGTAGTGACGGCGTTGATGAGAAGCGCTTCTCGTAGGCAGCGCATGCTGGTATTAAGGGCTGTACGTCGTGTGTCGCCGTCGGTGGCTGTTAGTTATGTGTATACAGCGCATCTATATGTGAACGGCCACTCTAAGTACACTTTTGGCATTGTTTTTTTTTTTCGTGTTCAGAGCGCAGCCTGTAGAAGCTCCCCCCTGCTGTGACGGCAGTAGGCGCGCGCTGATCGTTGCCGCGAATCACTTTAATAAGGCGCTCGAGTTTCACATCCAAAACCACAGACACGAACATGCGTCCCCCCTACAAAGTCGTCTGTTTAAAGCAAACCATTTTGAAACATATATGCGAAGTGATGGTGCGTTAGTGGACAGGTGGTGAGCAAAGCTGTGAAAAGAAAAAAATTAGCTGTTAGGAACACCAGTGAACACTGCATGCTTCACCCTCTCGCAGATATGAAGCAGAATCAGCCTCTCTTTCTCACTGCGCAGTGCTTCATCCTAACTTTCATTCCGTGTTCCTCATTGTGGAAAAGGCCTACGACACCTAATGGCGTTTTGGCCTACTGCGAGATCTCTCACAGTTTGGTGTGCGAGATAAGAGTTTCGAAAGAAGCAGTACGATGCGTGTGTGCATGAACATAGAGTGTCGTTAATCGCGCACAAAAATGACATCGACAAGCACACACTAAACACTGCTACTAGATATGCGCGTCTTCAAAGATCGTTAATAACAGAGAGAAACAGCGCGGTGGGCACTCCTTAAACCTACGCCTGCGCTCACTCGTATACTGCGCTTCAACAACGCGGGACGCAGAGGTTTGTAGCGTGAGCCACGAACGTGCGGCGGCGTTTCACGTCTCGCTGGCCTGATCAGCACCGCTCCGCAAAGGCACGACATACGCCCGTTCATATCGTTGCCTTGCGGCAGTGCTTACTGACTTACTTAGTTTTACTAAAGAAGCTGGTGCTATATCACACTCGAAGTAGTCGGAGATAAAAAGTCGTTGGAGCATGTTCAAGTAGCACGACTTCAACAACGAGCTGTCACACGCTAACACAAAGCGAAAGGCAAAGGACATAACTGCGTCGGCGACTTTTCGATGCTCGCTCGGTCAGGGTTTTTCACTGCTATCGAGAGGCTTTAACCGTGGCCTCCAAGACCGCGCACTGGCGCTGGAGTGTACTGAAAGTACCGGCGCGCAATCTCGAACGCTATGCTTTAACTTCGTCATCCCGTCATTACTTCTCTTGGACACTCACAGAAACGTTGCTCACAGAGGGCGGCACCGCCTCGCTTCGCCAACAGGGAGCACGGAGCGAGAGAGAATGTGTGAGAGACATAAGGCGCGTTCATACAAAACTCACGAGCTGCTTTTAAAGAAGTCTTGGTGGACCCAAGCATTAAAAAAACTTTCGTGTTAAGAACTGCTTAATGCTGCAGGCTCACGAAGAGAGAAAGTAAAAGTTAATTCTCGCGGAGCAATCGTTCTTAAATCGCTTTTTAGGAATGCGATCTTATCGCCGGGCTTGCTTCTACGAAAATGCCACGCATGCATCTCTGTGTGGAGAACCGATGATACTTTACATCGCTATACTCACGCGCTACGGAGAACCATGGAATTCAGTCTCATTCCTAAGAAATTAGTCGCGGGGTGCTCTGAGAAGCTCACGTCTTTTCAGGATCCTGATTAATCATTTGTATAATGAAGACTACATTCCGTTTATTTTTCTCAAGCTTTATCTATCTTTCCATATTATCGGTACGTGATTCGTTCTTTCCGCGCGAACCACTTTTCGCACGTTTGCCGATGGCAGTGCGAGAAACGAATTAAACGTAAAGACAGCAAAGTCATTGGGGCTCGTTACGCCCGGGAATAATTACATCCGCTAATTACAACCCCGAGCACCTTGCGGCAATCTCAATCACCACCTTCATCTAAGTTTTGTAAGGGGCGCTCTGATTTTTGTATTTGTTGCTTCCGCCTGTGGTTCCCGAGAGAAGTCGGTGTTGTGACGTGCAGCGCACCGTGAGGATGCCATGACTGGTTCTGTCTTTCTTGATTTCATTTTTACCAATTGATTTCCTTTGTCATGATATAATCAAATCAGCGCGAATCAATACGGACAGAGAAAGACGACGGGGACAACTTTTCCGAGCATTTTTGTCTAGTTTCTTTTCCTGCTTTATTTATACTTTCTAGAGCATATATTCCCTCACAAGTGAAGGCTTATAGCTAACCGAATACCTTGAACTGGGTTAGAACTCTTACCTTTCCTTTTACCCTCTCTTTCTCACCTATGTATGTATGTATGTACGTACGTATGTATGTATGTATGTATGTATGTATGTATGTATGTATGTATGTATGTATGTATGTATGTATGTATGTATGTATGTATGTATGTATGTATGTATGTATGTATGTATACGCATGTGCATGTGTGAGCCCCTGTTTGCCTTCGTTGTAAAAATGATAAGAAATGGTATTATTTTTTTCACATGAACTTAATATGTCTCTTTACACCTTTATACTGAACTCTCAGCATCGATCCCCTTGTTTTTATTTCTTTCTCATCTCTGTCCCTTCTTTTTTATAGTTGTCATGTTTTTTTTCTTCGAAGAAAGAAACCGCGTCTTCAATTTGTTGTTTTATACTCTCATCATTAGTATTCTGTTGCTTCATAAGAAAAAGCAACAGAATACCAATCAAGGAGGGTGTAAGGCAGGGGGACACAATCTCCCCAATGCTATTTACCGCGTGCTTACAGGAGGTTTCCAGAAGTCTAGAATGGGAACAGTTAGGGATAAGAGTTAATGGAGAGTACCTTAGTAACCTGCGCTTCGCCGATGACATTGCATTGCTGAGTAACTCAGGGGATGAATTGCAACTCATGATCATGGAGTTAGACAAGGAGAGCAGAAAGGTGGGTCTTAAAACTAATCTGCAGAAAACGAAAGTAATGTACAACAATCTCGGAACAGAGCAGCGCTTCGAGATAGGTAATAAGGCACTTCAAGTTGTAAAAGACCATGTCTACTTAGGGCAGGTAATAACCGCAGAGCCGAACCACGAGATTGAAGTAACTAGAAGAATAAGAATGGGATGGAGCACATTTGGCAAGCACTCTCAAATTATGACAGGTGGATTGCCACTATCCCTCAAAAGGAAGGTATATAACAGCTGTATCTTGCCGGTACTTAGCTACGGAGCAGAAACCTGGAGACTTACAAAGAAGGTTCAGCTTAAATTGAGGATGGACGCAGTAAGCGATGGAAAGAAAAAATGGTATGTGTAACCTTAAGAGACAAGAAAAGAGCAGAGTGGATTAGGGAACAAACGGGGTTTAAGCATATCATAGTTGAAATCAAGAAGAGGAAATGGACATGGGCCGGGGATTTAGCGCGTAGACAGCATAACCGCTGGTCATTATGGGTAACTAACTTGATTCCCAGAGAAGGCAAGCGAGTTAAGGGGAAATCGAGGTTAGGTGGGCAGATGAAATAAGAAGTTTGCGGGTAAAAATCGGCAGCAGCAAGCACAAAACCGGGTTAACTGGCGGAATAAGGGAGAGGCTTTTGTCCTGCAGTGGACGTAGTAAGGCTGATGATGATGATGATGACTCTTAATTTTACAGCATTCTGTCAATTTTGTCTCTTCGAAATTAGCGCACTGAAAAGGTAATCAGGAGATGTCCGCTTCTGGGGCTTTGGGATGACGGGAAGACGTACAACGTTCTTTTTCGTGTTCACGCATCGTCGATAACGTTTTCACACGTCCCTCCAAATTACGTTTTGCATGCTTGCTTACACAGCTAGCCGAGCTGCTCCGGTTCCTCGTTCTGCTTTATATATTTGAGTTTCTTGATCAGGATCGTCCCCTTCCTAAGATCCTTCTCTTTTTAACCTGTAAATCACCAGTACGAGTGTATGAACAGCCCAGCATACATCGCCTTATGGAACTCCCATTTCCCTCACAGTAGTTTTCTCTCTCTCTCTTTAAATTGATGAAAAGAACAGGAGGGAGCAGTCATGCTAACCACCGCGGTGGCCAAATTATTACAGCTATTAACGGCTGACCAGAAGGTCACGTGATCGATTCCAGGCCGTTTCAGTGGCATCAAAATGCTGGAGACCCGTACGCTTGGATTTAGGTTCACGTTAAAGAACCCTATGGGAGAAATTCCCGGAGCCGTCCGTCCACTGTAATGTATCTCATGGTCATGTTGTGTTCTTTGGACGTAAAACCGCAACAGTTATTCGAATAGAAGAATAGTGCCATGGAGAACTTCACTGGCGCTCAAAAGGTAGTACCAAAAGGTGTATAAATTCCGACTCAAATGGACGTGAATATTCGCTCAGGAAGCCGTTTCTGCAAGTTTAAAACTCCACAAGATTTCCGGAATGCATAACAACGCGAGAGTTGCGAGGTCGTGGCATATTCCTCAATGTCCTTAGGGAAAGCTGCTTCCAAAGAATAGACTTGCGTCGTCCCGTTACGATTGACCAACCTGAACATGCATGTGGTACCGACTAAAGCAGAGAAATTTAGACGCGAACGAAACGTTAACGTGGTCCATACCAGCATTGCTTTTTTTTTGTCTCCGAAACTGTATCTGCAAAAATTGTAGCGAACGAGGTTTAACGAAGAATTATGTTTTCAATGTTGGAATAATCTTACAGCGAGTAATTCTTCTGTAGTCGCATTATAAAACTTGTTTTCAAATAAATATTTGAGATGGTGTTTTTTTAAGCGAGACCGCGTGCACCTGAAGGAACGCAATAAAGGCACTAAGGTTGCCGGCTTAAGTCATCTAACACCTATGTGCTTGTATCATGTTATTTAGTCGGGCGTGCTTCTAATCGTATCCCTAAGATCCTGAGGATAGAGAAAGAGAGAAAGAACTTATAAGGCAGCTTAGCACTAGCTGTGCTAAGCTTGAAAAATGTTTGGAGCTGGGCAGCCTTTTTTGTTGTTCTTTCGGCTTTATTTTTTTTTTGCCCCACCCCCCTCTCTCTGTCTCTCTCACTTTAGTTTTCTCTCTTTTTTTCGTTTGCGGAGTCTCTTGTTTTTCCTTTGATTTCATTTTAGATATTCCTCTTTCTGTGTCTTTATATATCCTTTTCTTGCTCATTCTCTTTTTGTTCTTATTTCTCTCTCTCTCTCTCTCTCTCTCTTTATTTCTCGCTTGCTGAATTCCTCTTTTACGTGGTTCTGCCTGCGTTACGCTATGAGTGGTGACAACGTACGACGGCATAGCGTGTAGCCTGTTAAGGGCTCCGCACTTAGAACGCTACAATGCTAATGCAGGTGTCCACTTTCTTTATGTATTTTCATCGCATCGCATCATAATCTGTAGGTTTTAGTTATATCCAGTGTACTCAACGTTAAGGTTTCTTTGTTTTTATTTGAAACATCTTATACTGCCTCTTTGTTGATCGATTACCCGCAGCTAACGTGTTTCAGCATATTTTAATATCTACATCCGCAATTCAACGATCATGCCAGAGGAAGTACACTTCGCAGAACGGCACACTACCTCGTATAAATCAAAACGGTGGTACAGATGACGACGAACACGATTAATTCAAACCTGCAGTGAATAAGTTGACTATACAGGGTGTACTTGAGTCAAGAATTTGAAAGTGAAAGGCACTTAGGAGACGAATTGAACCAAACGCATACTACTCGCACTAGCCTGTAGGTACTCAGTATATTTTTTTATTTCTCCCCATACAAATAAGTTATAATTTCTTGATTACCTGTTTCCTTAATTATGGGCTAGAAACCCAAAATATGAACAATGAGATGTAGAGCACTTTCACAAACCACTGACTAAATCATTCCTTGTACGATACGTCTCGCTCTGTTATTTTTTCCACGTTACAAACAAAGCCCGCGAAACGTGAAAAGAATCCGTTTGACGGACCGCGAGCGCACAGCTATACAGCTGCTATAAGCTTTCTTTACAACATGAAAAAAAATAACAGTGCTAAACGTATCGTACAGGAAACCATTTTTTCGGTGGTTTCTGAAAGTGCTCTACATCTCAGTGGTCGCATCTTAAACTTACAGCCCGTAAATGAAAAAAATAGGTAATTAAAAATAATAATAATTAGTATGGGAAAAAATACAGAAATTGCCTGAGTGTCTACAGGCTAGTGCGAGTAGTACGCGTTTGGTTCAATTCGTCTTTCATATTCAAATTCTTGGCTCAAGTTATATGGAAGAGAGAGAGAGAGAGGAAGGGCCGGGAGGTTAACCAGATATTGGCATCTGGTTTGCTACCCACGCTTGGGGAGGGGAAGTAGGGGCAAGAAAGAGGAGGTAGATAGAGAAAAAAAACGCACGCGCACTCATAAGAAAACAAAAACACACACAGGAAGGGCGTCCTAGCTACAATCTAGCTACAAAAAAGGTTATATGGGACACTCTGCATAGAGCACAGTGCATTCTGTCTTAACTACTACCGCTCAACAACACTCACCTTGCCTCGCCACGGTGGTCTAGTGGCTAAGGTACTCGGCTGCTGACCCGCAGGTCGCGGGATCAAATCCTGGCTGCATTTCCGATAGAGGCGGAAATGTTGTCGACCCATGTGCTCAGATTTGGGTGCACGTTAAAGAACCCAAGGTGGTCAAAACTTCTGGAGCCCTCCACTACGGCGTTTCTCATAATCATATGGTGGTTTTGGGACGTTGAACTCCACAAATCAATTAATCAACAACACTCACCTTCTTCCATAAGCCCATCCCTAAGCCATTAGCAGGCACTGTTACTCGCGGCGGTCACCAGCAAAGGAAAGAATCACTTTGTAATGCATTACAGACTGCTGTCTACCCCCCTTAGGGCCACTATCGGTCGATCTATACAATAATATCACAGAGATCACGCAATTGAGGTCGCTCTACTTTTGACAGTGAATTATGGAGGCGTTTGTAGCGAGGTGCACTTGCATTATGTATTCATCACGCGAGAAGACTGAACGAGTTTAAATATGAAGATGTACCTGAATATAAATTAGAAAAAAAGTAATAAGGGAGAAAGAAGCAATAGGGTAGAGAGAAATCCGATGTCAAGTACCAATCGAAGCAAAGAAAGTGCGAAACTCTACAGGGAACGTTGCCCTGGGGCGACTTGTGGCGCTCATACATCAGAGAGAAGCAGCGGAACGCCACATTCCCCCTTCCACCTTTTCTACTTTGAGAGCGAAAGATCTTCGGGTGCATTATATGTCGTAAGGCGAGACAAGATGGATGCCTCCCCTAGTTCCCGAGGTGCATCTTGTGTCTGCAAATTTATGAGCATCAAAACAGCGGTTCACTTCGAAACACGCTGACCAGTGGGGTGTGTGAAGGATCAGGGGCACAGGTACAAAACAATAACGTGATCACGGGCAGGTACACAAAACAATAACGTGAAAGAACGCTTCGCACCTCTTACCCGCATCATGCTAAAAGAAAAGAGGTGTAAAGTGAACTTCCGAGAGGCTGCGAACGATTTTGAGGACTGTTGATATTGCAACAGACAGATGTTCGTGGTGGGCTTCGTGTTCAGTCGATTCACCCCTCGTGCTGCGCCTCCAGAGATGGGTAAAATGAGGTGCGAGGAGGCCAAAAGGGGGAAGTAGGAGAGTAAAACTACCATTTCGCGTGTGTTAACAGCCTTCATTGCCGCAAAATGGGCAAACGGAAGCAGAATGTCTCATTGACAAAACATATACATAAAGAAAGAAGTAATGAACAAATGACTAAGCATCCGCCTCCAACGCAGCACGCAGTGGCTTTGATTCCAAGTTCCATCGGACCCTTACGCAGTTTTTTGGGGGGGAAAGGGTGACATGATAATGGCGCTGAGTGGTCCTGGCACTAAACTACAGATAATGGTACCCTTCTGCCATCCACCCGGACACCTTGCCCAACAAAAGGCGGTGCTGTGTTTTCTTACGCGTTTAAGAAGCAAGCGTCTTTCCCATTATCGAACTACTATACTAGTCCACTGCTTCACATAGTTGTAAAAATGCCTTTCACATCATTATCGAAAACAAGTTCATGCCACACTTTATAGTAGGCACAGTGTTTGATGGAGGTTTGTGTGCTTAGCTTTAGGCATACAGTTTCCTAAAATTAACTGGAGGGGACTCTGTCGCTGCGATTGTTCAGCAACCATGGAAATTATGGGTAGTACACACATTGGCTTAGTCTTCGTACTTGCGGGGGTGGCGAATCGTACTTGCGGCTTCCTTTATTGCTGTGTTTCGGTTTTGTTTTGAAAGAAATATTCAACCTTTTTTGAACTTCGTGACCCGATTTGGAAAGGTAAGTCAAAATGAATAAGGTGGTGAAGCGGAACCGCTGAACATTTGCCGATTTTTGTTTCGTGAGAAAACAGCTCCAAGCCACACGAACACATGCGGAGCCAAAAGCAGGCCAGAAGTACCAAGGTTAGACAAATGTGTGTACTACTCATCATTCCCATGCTCGCTGAAGCGCCGTGCGTTGCAGCTCCCTTAGACACTAGCGTCAGAGTTCCCTATAGTGTATATTAGGAAACTCTATGGCTTTAGGGGCATGTCAAAGAACTCCAATTCATCGAGTATTCCGGAGTGTTCCGCTACGTCATCTCTCATAATCACCATGGTTTGTCGACGTAAAATGCCAACAGTCCTTACTATGTTATTTTGTTCATAGTGCCAACTTCTTGCGTAAAACTGGCGGCCTTCTTCTTTCCTCATTCCAAGGAAAGAAAAGTGAGAAAGAAAGCTGTAATTAAGGGGAGTGTTGGCGCAGGAGAAAATGAGTACTTCGCGTGCTTACATCTAGAGCTTTTTGCACGAGCTTGCGTGAAAAAAGTGCAGGCGAGTTACTTATTTTAGGCAGCGTAGCAAAGTTTCTGATCGACATTAAAGCAACAGATGCAAAGAGTAATCCCCTCATGCTCAAGCTTCTTCGGCGTTTCTTCCCTTCCTTATACTTATTCCATCACTCCATCAAATAATGAAAACTTTCTTCGCTTTTCGTTTATTATTTTTTTCTCTTCTTCGAGCTCACCCTTCTCTCTCTAAAAAAATTCATTTTTAAAAGAACACTAAAATAAAATACTACGTTACTTTACATGAACAAATTGCTCTTAGAGAACTACACTGACGTTCTCACAAGCTCATATGGAAGCAGAAGCGCAGTTTAATTCTTAAATTTTGTCCCAGAATTTCAAAATATGACTGTCAGTATGACGTCGTGTGGGTGTGTTATTTTGGCAATGGTTTCCAAGCAACACAGGATGAAAACCCATTGTGCTACATTCCTGGCTCCCCTAGTACAAGATGTAATTTATTTTTACCAATAAATAATTATGTACGCTCTATGACGTGCCGCTAAAATCTATGACGTCAAAGAGGGTTAGAGCGCCTACCTCAAGGCAGCGTCACCACCTGTTATTACAGTTTTTTAGCATGTTCTCTCGCTTAGCAAGCGTCCTCTGGTGTCAAGATTGGGGCTCTTGCTATTGTGAGAGAGCAATTTCCTGATAGTACGACGCATTTCTTTATTACTTTTTAAAATATTTTATGTTCATTTCGCTGAATATTTTCGTTTCAATATACTCCTCGATTCCCTGATATAGTTATTGCATTTCATGTTAATTTCGGAAAATTCTTTCGTTCCTATACTCTGAGATTCCTTTATATAATTATTACCTCGTTATCATACAATTACAACCGAACAGCTAAACCTTCCACATAAATATACTTGAAAGCTGAAACACTAGAGAAAGCAAAGAAAAAAAACTGCACCAGGGAAAGTGATGCGATATTTTTTCTTCGTTGTGATAGTTTTCCTCATTAAGCGATGACAGCCGCTTAACAAAGAAAAAAATACTGTTTATTGAAGAAATATGTTAAGAGTTCGGCCTAAAAGCATGTATCTAGCCTGCATCATACCTCGCCAGGGAAAGAAATAAAAAATTGGAGGGGGGGGGGAGGATAAGATGATTCTACGATATAGTAGAATCAGTACATGCTCGCACAGGTTTTGTTATGCGAGGCTGTTCACATGCAAGTCTCCAAACAGTGTTCATGCTTTAGAGACTATCACCTAGACCCGATAAGGTACAGCGGGGACTTGAAGTTACGGGTCCACGTTCAACACGTTTCCATGTGCCTAGAGGGGGTGTGGGAAGCTGCTGGTCTGTAGTTTGCGCCATTGGACGGCCTCGCGTCTTGTTACTATATCGTGCTGTGCAGGAAGGTATACGCATCTTACGAGCCAAGGTGAAAGCATTGCTCATATCCGGAGACACTCATACATATGGTTTGGACGTGCACGCATTACAACACAGACACCACAAACACCAAAAAGTCGTAGGAGCCGCTCTTGCGTGCTTCCGAGCCGGAAGACCAACGCCGGCTCATCTAGCGCGCGGTGGAGGTTGCAGTATCGCAAGGGATCCCCGCCGACCTCCTCTGAAATAGCGCATCCAGTCTCTGTACTGGTCCTCTCATTTTTTTTTTTCATTTTTCGCGGGGAAAAATAAAGTACCCCCACCACCACGTGCCAAAAGCTTTCTCCTCGAAAAAAATTACAGCATATTCACGGAATGAAGGATGATGAGCGGGGTGAAGCGTCTGTCATTCCATCCGTCTGTGCGTCTATCCGTCCATCCGTCCGTCCATACGTACGTCCATCTGCGGACGGACGGACGTTCGTTTGTCGAGGCGTGTCCGCGTCAAAAACAAAGTTTCGTTCTTTTGCGTGCTGCTTTTGCACGCGAGGTGGGATGTAGGGTATGAGAGCTGCACGCAGTAAAGAAAGTATACAGTACAGGTATAGAGTCAACCACTGGATCATCTTCGTGGTTAGGTCGTTCCGTAAAGCACCAGTTACGCACTTGTAAGCGTGTTAGAGCAAATTACCCTTTCTGTGTGTGACATGCACAATTCAAGATTCTTGTTTTTTAGAGTAAAGGAGAGGGAGGAGAGTTATAGTGCAGACGTAGTTATTGTAGCTCAAAATAATGAAGAAAATGAAACGAGTAAAAAAGAAAAGAAAACACGTAGTGCATCATGGGCGTAGCCTTCTTCTGTCTACCTTCTCAAGCACAGTAACCCATCGTTCCGCTCGGAATAAATTAGGTAGCGTGTTTGAGCGAAGTACTTTCTCGCACTGCACCTGGCCTTTAAACCAATAGTTCTGTGCGTGTTTCTGTCGTTTTTCTGGTAAGCGTCCCCACCTTCTCTCTTCGTTTATCTCTTCCTCTCTATATATTTTCTATTCTTTGTGCAATTTTATTATTATAGCTAGTAGGGAGCTGTTTCCTTCGCTAAACGAAAACAGTGGGAGAATACTACCGGCAACAAAAAAAAAAAATCTCCCATCGTATAGTATGCTCATTTAGCGAAACTGTTTATTTTTGCAGGCGAAGCTTCCTATGCCGTAGGTCGTGCGTCCGCGATGTATGTAGTAGTAGTAGTAGTAGTAGGTAGCCACCTCCACGGCCGGACTAGAGGAGCGGCACACGCGCATCCTTTTCAATTAGGGAGGAAAACCACGCACATAAATCAAATTAAAAAAATTGCTGTTTCTGATGCAACAACGTACACAGACGAGTATCAATGACTTCTCCAATAAAATATGCCTTGCATTTGATGCTTGCTAAAAAAACTAGTATTAGAAGGACGCATTTGGAGCACTATCTGACCAGAAAAGTTGCCACGTTTAACTCGCTGGGCGTAATCTCCTTGGTTTTAGCAAGGTTTAGTGAGTATTGGGCCGCAGTGCCATGCATGATAGTTTCCTGATATACACTACAGGGAACTCTGTCGCTAGCGTCGATGGGACCTGCAACGCACGGCGCTTCGGCGAGCATGAGAATGATGGGTAGTACACACATTTCTCTAATCTTGGTACTTCTGGCCTGCTTTGGCTCCGTGTGTGTTTGTGTGGCTTGGAGCTGTTTTCTCACGAAACAAAAAATCAGCAAATTTTCAGCGGTTGCGCTTCACCACTTTATTCTTTTAGACTTACCTTTCCAAATCGGGTCAAGAAGTTAAAAAGGTTGAACCTTTCTTTCGAAACAAAACCGAAACACAGCAATAAACGAAGCCCCAAGTACGATTCGCCACCCGCAAGTACGAAGACTAGGCAAATATGTGTACTACCAATCATTCCCATGGTCGCTGAACGATCGCAGCGACAGAGTAGTTAATTTTAAGAAACTCTACGCCATAATTATGGTGAACTAGTATATAGCCATGAACTAGAGGCGGTGAAAGGTGGCAAGTAGACCCGAAGCGCAGGCCCGTAAGAAAGTTCGCGAGTGTCACCTCTCGGTACTTCTATATGCTAAACATATGATGAAAAGATGCGAGATGGCTGGTACTATGAGTGTTCGCTAGGTGGACGGACGGACGAACGGATGGACGGACGGATGGACGGAAAAACGGTTGGACGGACGGACAGACAGACAGACAGACAGACAGACAGACAGGACAGACAGACAGACAGACAGGACAGCAGACAGGCAGGCAGGCAGGCAGGCAGGCAGGCAGGCAGGCAGGCAGGCAGATAGATAGATAGATAGATAGATAGATAGATAGATAGATAGATAGATAGATAGATAGATAGATAGATAGATAGATAGATAGATAGATAGATAGATAGATAGATAGATAGATAGATAGATAGATAGATAGATAGATAGATAGATAGATAGATAGATAGATAGATAGATAGATAGATAGATAGATAGATAGATAGATAGATAGATAGATAGATAGATAGATAGATAGAGATAGATAGATAGATAGATAGATAGATAGATTCACGGATGGATGGGTGGACGGACGGATGGACAGAAAGACAAGTGCATGGATGGATGGGTGGACGGACGGATGGACAAGCAGACACATGCACGGATAGACGCACGAATGGATGGATGGACGGATGAACACACGGACGAACGCAGGAACGGACGCCCAGATTGGACGCAACGAACGGATGGAAGCAATTACAAAAAGACGGATGGACGCTTCGCCCCACTCATCATCATGCACTCCGTGGGTATGCTGTGATTTTTTTTTTTAAGCGCAGATAGCTTCATTTCCATTTCTTGTTTTCTTGACAGGTATGCTGAGTTAGCTTAACCTAACACTCAATGGCTAGTAGATTAGCTAGCAGATATGTTAAGATAACCCTGTGAAACTTAGAATATTGTTCTTATGAATGTGTCGAGGTTTTTAAAGGATAGAGGCATTTGTAACACCCATTTTTAGCATTGATAGAAGTGATAGTTTCTATTGTTTATTTTAATGTGTATTGCCGACTATCGAAAGAGACCTAACGACCTTTTTACGACCATTTAGTTACATCGGAAACAAGCACACCAACAGACAAAACAACTCGCCTCCTCCCCGTTTCCTTAATGTAATTTTTTTTTTATGAAGCTGCACGCCATATTCACCGCCAGGTCACTCTATTCTTTATTTCCGAACTAAAGTGTGTGTTCTACACCCTCTAAAAAGGCCTATAGATGTCACTGCCATTTATCATTGCCGTGTTGGTTTCTTTTCATCTCCCCGTGGTGATGCTGCCCAAACAAAACAGGCGCAGTGTCTAACAGTCCGGGAAAATAAGCAGCCAATTTCGCTGCGCACAAACGAACACACTCTTGCAGGCAATATGAAACCGACGTGGATAACCCACCAGAAGAGACAGCAAAGTCATAGGTGTGGTGGACTTCTACAAAAAAAAACAAGAAAAAAAGAAGGGATACAATATCCCCCCCGGCCAGCTCTTGTGCTCCCAATTGACGCTGCTTCGTGCCATATTGAAGAAGCAGCAGCAGTATGGCCTGTGCGGCGTTGTTCGATCGTAGAAAGACCAGGAAAAGCCATGGAGGGCGAGATCCAACGTTCCGATAGCTCACTGCCATCGACGACGTCGTCTCAAGGACGAGCTGCCTCGCCTACAGTGAGTGTTGGTCCTGAGATGCTCCTTTAGACAGAGCCCATCTCCGAAGCTATGATGAAGAGCTGGAAAGGCGTGGATGGAAAATAAATGTCCACATGAAGAAGCAGAAGGGTGTACGTGCGTGTAAGATCGCGGTATGACTGTGTCTGCGTGCAGGCTATATAGGGTCTATATTGTCGGTCCACTTCTTTTCTTTCAATCGCTTCTTTTTATTGCGCTTTTTCTGGCCATCTCGTTCGCTGGCTGCACCCCCGGGGCAGCCAGGGGGACCATGAAATCCCACAATACGAGGACCCAGACGCGTGCCTGAAGTGTACCGTGTATCGCCTCGTATAACAAGCGGATGTGGCTGTCATCAAGTCTGGAGACGTCAGCAAGCCCCCCCCCCCCCACTCTACCCCCAAATAAAAAGAAAAAAAAAGATCTTGAAGGAATTCGTGCATAGCTTGAAGATAACTGCGGTGAAAGCAACCATGTTGGTCATAATTCCTTTGGTTATAATTCTTGAAGAGTCTCCCGTAATTTGTCGCCTCACGTCGGCGAATTAAGACCATTCGACACCGGCTTATTTATATAGTTTTTGATGTGCGCCACTCTGAATAAAAACTTAAACGCGTGTTGCATACTTTGCGAACCCGTACTATAAAAGAAAAATGAGGATGACTTTTTAAATTCCCTAAACGTTACATGCGTTACAATTATGTAGTATAATGGTTTTCAAATATTGAAGTTGACCTGCCTTTTAGTTTCTTTTATGAATATTTTCAACACAGAATTCCAACTGCACAATAATGTGTGATTTTCATGCTTCACTTTGTGCGCTTGACACGTTGCAACATGAGCATGTTCCCCTGCATACCTACGTAAACCATTGCCCCCATAGCTACGTTGCTGCAAAGTAGACACCTCTTCAATGCTCAAGATAACCGACCATGCATATGACTTTCTTTGAATCCAGTTATTCGGAGGCGGAAATGTTGTAGGCCCGTGTACTCAGATTTGGGTGCACGTTAAAGAACCCCAGGTGGTCAAAATTTCCGGAGCCCTCCCCTACGGCGTCTCTCATAATCAGAAGTGGTTTTGGGACGTTAAACCCTACAAATCAATCAAATCAATCCAGTTATTCTTGTATCTACTTGACAGTAATGTAGTAATATATTCTTGAACTTAAGCAATTAAAAGCGTGTTGTGCATTTCCGATTGTACCATGTTCTTCCTAAATACCTTTCGACCGCTCGTGGTGCACATTAGGCATAGAATGGCACTGCATAGAGGGCGCTCCGCCGTTTGCAGATGTTTCGGGTGGGCGTCTGTCTACAGGCCGTAATTGCCAGCGCTTTCCGTGCGCGAGTGGTGTAACTTGGTGGTTAAGTTGGAGGGTAACCACCACTCCTCTTTTCTTCACTATAACATTGTCACATTTAGCGTAGACATATATACGCGCACACGCACGAATTCGCCCAAAGAAAAGCCGAATCCCCTCCCCCTGCTTTCACGAAAAAAAAATACAATTCGGCAGATCTGTCACACTCTGGGAGTCGATGTTATGCGAAGCATGCGTAAGGAAGGTGATCGATTGTGTTGTTATTTCTTTTATTGGGCGAAACGCTACGAGTGGCGGTTAAAATATGTACAAATGCACGCGCAGACATACATAAACATCCGCCTATGTTTTATATAGTCAGTTGTTTACAGTTGCGTGAAGATGCCAACAGCACCATGAATATTAGCAATAATAGAAGTGGTAAGCTTATATGAAGTGCTGGCGCTCGCGAGGATGATAGCCCTTGAGACTGCCACATAATTCAACTTCAGTGGATGATGTGTAACTACAATTGGCGTTAACCCGGCATGATGGCTGTATCATAGGAGTACATATGTAAGCTTTATAAAAATCGGATAGCCAGCACTGCAACCACAGTTGACGTTTCACGAACATTAGGGTATATATGAAACGTAATTCTGAGACCTGGCCTGGCTCTTTGGTAGAATACTTGATTGCCACTCAGAATTCTGGGGTCTGATTTCTTCTGGGAACCCTGACATTTATTTTTTGCATATGTCTAGTCAACGCTACCGATGTCAGCTTTTTTCTTAACGCTCACGCATTAAAATTACCCATGTATGTTCTCGCCATTCCTGGGTAGATGTAAACTGTGAATCACGTGGGACATATACCTGCTCGCGGGTGTGTACCACATGTCTAGCGGAAAGGGTTTCACGACGTACGGGACGGATAGTGACATTATGCATTCAATGACCAGAGATTCATTCTCTTCAAAACATCTTACCTTCGCATACTAATTTCGGTTTACCTCAACTTGAGGAGGTGATCACGAGAGCACCCAGACTAAGCGGCTAGATAGATAGATAGATAGATAGATAGATAGATAGATAGATAGATAGATAGATAGATAGATAGATAGATAGATAGATAGATAGATAGATAGATAGATAGATAGATAGATAGATAGATAGATAGATAGATAGATAGATAGATAGATAGATAGATAGATAGATAGATAGATAGATAGATAGATAGATAGATAGATAGATAGATAGATAGATAGATAGATAGATAGATAGATAGAT
Organism: Rhipicephalus annulatus; assembly: GCA_013436015.1. Classification (NCBI taxonomy): domain Eukaryota; kingdom Metazoa; phylum Arthropoda; class Arachnida; order Ixodida; family Ixodidae; genus Rhipicephalus; species Rhipicephalus annulatus. The sequence goes on along the minus strand of WOVY01001296.1, from coordinate 234,241 downwards.
AGATAGATAGATACTCAAAGGGCCTGCAGTACGCATAGAAATGCTTCACACTTAAATATTTCTGGCTTAAAAAACACGCTTCCACGCGGGGCCCGGCCATGGCCAGCAGGTATGCCTACGCCTTGCAACACTGTCCTGCTCGAGGGGAGATCATTCTTTGTGAAAGGCATATGCAATGCAGAGCGATCCTCGTAAGCAGCTGCCACGCTCTTTTACAAGCAGCAACAAGAATGCACAAGACGAAGTTTCACTTGGGGACAATGTCTGTAGCACGTGACGTGTAATCACCGTATGATTCCTTGCAGTGAAAAAACACGTTTGTAATTTACATGTTAGCTGTTTACTGACTTTTACTTTGAACATGTAATGGAAAACGAAATATTTAACAAAAAAAGAAACCATAAGGCTTTTCGATAGGTCCTTGGCGTAGTTAAAGTGCCCAGTCAAAGGCCGCATGAGCCGCCGCCGGATCATTCTACTATGATGTAGTGCGTTGCCATGTACCTTCCGTAGAGGAGGGATCTGCCTTACCTCAAAGCAACTACGTAATAACTCGAGTTTAGTGTCCCAATACAATAACGTGATTATGAGAGACCACCGCGTAGTGGAGGGCTCCGGAAATTTTGTCCTCTGAGGTTTTCAACGTGCACCTCCATCTTATTACATGGGCCTCGAGCGATTTCGCCTTCTTCTAGAGTGTGCCCCGCCGCGGTGGTCTAGTGGCTAAGGTACTCGGCTGCTGACCCGCAGGTCGCGGGTTCAAATCCCGGCTGCGGCGGCTGCATTTCCGATGGAGGCGGAAATGTTGTAGGCCCGTGTACTCAGATTTGGGTGCAGGTTAAAGAACCCCAGGTGGTCGAAATTTCCGGAGCCCTCCGTTACGGCGTCTCTCGTAATCATATAGGGGTTTTGGGACGTTAAACCCCACAAATCAATCAATCAATTCTTCTAGAACGTGGTCACCGCAGCCGGGATTTGATCCTGCGACACGCGGGTCAGACGTCGAGGCCCATAACAACTAACCACAACGGCAGGTCTCGGGGGAACTTAGTTGAGCGGAAGGTATACTTCTCCGTAGTAGGTCACGGTGCAATATTTTTCATAAATCCCCTTACTTAGAGAACTTTGAAATACCCTTGTGTAGGGAGTATTACATCGCACAACATTTCGATCTGTTGCTATTGCATTCCTTGTGATGACTTCTACCGTTTTGATCATTTCCTCAAGTAGAGGGAAGCAAACAGTGCTAACGACGGTTGAGCCTTCCTACGCTTCCTTACCCCCATCTGTCTCTATCTCTCACTTACATGCATGAAAAGGAACTATAAGCTTATTAGGAAAATACTCATGCATTTCCCGCAGGTGGACTAGAATCGTCAGGCGTCGCTGATTTCAGCTTCTTTCTTTAAAAAAAAGATAAGGAGGACCTTTTGCTGTTTTTTTTTTCTTCCGTGCAAGTCACTTACCATCACAAAAGACATGCGCGTGTGAAGGAGAAAATTCACTGCAGCAGAAAATGCGCTCAATCATAGAGCTTCCGATCCGTCGCTGATCACATCTCAGAATAATTTAGTCCACTTCGAGCGGCTCCGTGCGGCATCGCCATTGTTCTCGTAATCCTTGCGCCCCGAATAACCAATCCCCAAGGCGCGAAACTCGATCTGAGCGCGGAAGTTTTACTGCCATCTCGAAAATGCGTAGTCCCCTCTAAATGTACCGAATATTATTCTCGACGTCATAATTCTTGATTTCTGCGCCACGTGATCATTTAGGCTTGCGAGTACGTGGAGTGATTACGGAACTGTCGTACATTTACGTCTCAGTGGTTTTAGCAATGTGGATATCATAATTCATATTTATAGCCATGCAAAATTATTCGCAATATAACTGGGCATAATTTTCGTCTAACTAATATCAGGGATTATTAATGCCATACTTATTCCGATTTTCATTTTTTTCTTTTGATGTGAATAAAACACTGAAATATATATGTCGTGGTAATGGTGGTGGTGGTGGTATTAAGTAGCAGTATACTTGTTGTTGATGTCTTTACAAAAACAATCGCACACATCTCCCCCAAAAAAGAACCCACAGTAAGTATTCGAAGCAGCCATGGGTTAACTTAAAGTTCTCATCTTCTCATTATCGTAGACGACGTTCATAGTTGCGCTCCCAGCCGCTTTGCGAGCCTTCGCCTCCACCGAACTCATGCTCATGTATTCATTCATGATACTGCGTTGTGTGTGCGTGCGCGCGCGCGCGCGTGCGCGTGTGTGTGTGTGTGTGTGTGTGTGTGTGTGTGTGTGTGTGTGTGTGTGTGTGTTTGAGAGGGAGAGTAAGCACATTCATGTTACAGAGCAGCACAGTGCCGCTAGCAGTCCGCCCCCATACCGGAGTATGCGCCGGAGAGGAGCGAGCCCTCTACCGCAGAGCCATCTGGGTAGGGTACCGAGTGGGCACTCCGAGTACTAGAGTGGCTACTACAACGGAGAAGGGACAGGCCCCACCGATAAGCTGCTTCGCATCTAAAAATAACAGCTTAAACCAGGGCGTAGCCAGGAATTTTTCGGGTGGGGGGGGGAGGAAGAGAGGTCTCCACTGTATCGGCCCCCTTGTTGCTTGCGTTGCGGCCCGCAGCTTATGGCCCTTGTTACACGGGCGCGAACCCCAGCTACGATGGACCGCAGTTAATGTTTATACGTTTAATCGTGAAACTCTGTCACGTGACTTACTTCACGACCATGTTCTGTTCTGTTCTGTTTTAACTGATTTGCTGTGGAGAGGTTGAGGTGCATATTGCCTCGGCTACTCCATATCACAAAGTTCTGCAGCGAAAAAAAAAAGAATAATATAGAACGATACCCAAAAATTAACAATACGAAAAAGAAAAAAAAACATAATAGAACACTGAGACCAGCTCAAATATCATGCCAATGCACAGTTTTCTTAGAGCAGTTCACACAGTCATAAACTGTTTACACGCACACCTTTCTTTTCTACTGTCAGTATACACACTAACACACTTCATATATATCAATCCCTGGCTCTCTATCATAGGCGCTTGTCCAGTCCGGTCTCCACTAAAGAGTCTGTCAGGAAATTCCATGACCCAAACTAAGGATAACGGTTCGCGTGAAGCAAGACACTTGACACTCAGTGTCGCGATTAAAAATATAAACGCTAACTGGGGCTCATCGTAACTGAGGTTGGCGTGCCCACGGAGAATTTTCTTTCTCCGTGGGCGTGCCTGTGTAGTACCGCTGTAGAGTAGGCTGGGGGAAGGCATCTTAGAAAGATGGCGAAAACCCCAGAAATTTAGGCGCAACTTCTATGGTATCGCTTATCGGCCCATGGCACTCTACGTCACACGTGCGTAACCTACAAACAGCTAGTAAACCTTTTTTATTAGATTGTACGAATGTGAACACAGAGCCATGCATTACTTGTAGTGTACTACCGACTTCGTTCGAGTGTCGCTCACGCTGGTGTTACTAGCTAGCTCTGTCGAACACAAAAGAAAAAGACACACTCAGCGTCTCATGACTAGAAGGTGGAAGACACTTATTATTCATACTTTATTATTATTCTCAGTCGATGTACTCATTCAGCCCCGCCCTCCCTCGAAACGTGCTTTTGAACTGCCTTCCAGATCAGAAGCAACTCGTATGTTTTCGTATTGCCACCGGTATTAGACCATGTTTGAACAAGCTACCTTGTCATGTGATGGCGTCATCATTTAAGATTTCGTCACCTGACGACACACTTATGTCGTGATGACGTCATAATGACGTCTTGTGTTTTGTCAATCTACGACGTCATCGTGGCGCCTTGTGGGGACGTCATTCCCGTCACTCCTCCCCAACTCCGCCAACTGTCAAATTTATTCACTTTCTTTCAGCATACTGTTGGCCCTCAGGCGATTGCAGGGGGGGGGGATGAATAACAAGAGGGAAGGCAGGGAGGTTAACCAGGCTCATGCCCAGTTTGCTACCTTACGCTGGGGGAATGGGAAGGGGGGCATAACGATGAGAGAGAGAGGAAAGAGAAGAGAAAGGGGTGGGTGTTACAGTTACCATCTCAAAAACTGTTCTTAACTACATTTTAAACAACAATAATACACATCAAAATATAATATTCAGAAAATACAATATAATAAAATACAATACAAGGCAATACAATTGTAGTATACCATGCAGCTATGCACTGCACTTATTTGCAATTTTCACAATGTCAACATAGCAGGAATTAGAACATATCAAAATCAACAAATTTCGAGGTTTATGAAAGGGATAAGGCTTTAGATTTATTAAACACTCGCGTTCACTCCAACCACAGCGTAGTTAGCGACCATGCTGTATGTGCGTGCTAGACTTTGAAGCTGCGCCCCTTGCTTCGTGGAGAACTTGAAGCGTATACATTTAAACGCCGACATTCCAAGCATTCTAAAGCATTCCGAGCACCATTGTAAGCATTCGAAGTAGTTTTCTAAAAGGATGAAATGAATACGTACTTTCTTTTCTGCAGTAATACTTATCGCGTAGCTTGCAGGAGGAAGCAACAAAAAAGTAGAAGGCAGGGAGGTTAACCAGAAAGACATCCAGTTGGCTACCCTACACTGGGGGATAAAGGAAGGGGACAAGAAAGACGAGAAAGAAGGAAGAGAGGGAAAAAAGGGGGTGGGAGAGAGACTGACAGTAATTTCACTGCAGCGTGTAGAACTCTACCACATGTCAGAGGCGTTCACACAAGCCTGTCTTTCTCAGGAAACGCAGCAGGGCTTTCACTGCCTTGTGGGCTGTCGAGGCATGTGTACGTTGCTGTAATAGTAGCTTGCAGGAATAGCTATATGGATAGGCGGATGAGTTGCCCCTTTGTAACCAGGTCTAGCACAGAGGTTTTTAGAAGTATAATTATAAGTGTACACTTATTCATTTGATTTTATGACGAAAGCACTTGGAATGGCAGATGTACTTCCATGTCTTTTTTGTGCAATACTGTTCTTGAGCACGAGAACAGGCTGTCCTCACAGGTGAATGCAAAAACATCACCCTACACTGCGAATGACCCCCCTTGTTTGTTCATATAGCCTTACTGTTATTAAGTTTAATCATCTCGATCTTCTTGAATGTTCTGTCTTAGTTGTACAATTTTATATCGTACATCCACTGTATACCCAAATAAAGTTCTTTCCAGTGTATATAACAACTTGCATTGTACATACGCATTGATCATCATTGTCCATTTTTCTGTGTGCACATAAGCTATGTAAGATATATCCGGAAATAAAATTCTCTTAAACCATTCTCTCCCATATTTGACTACTAAGTACTCTAAATCATTAAGCACTTTTTTGCAAACACACCAAATCCAGCACATTCTCACCAAGTGTGAGGCCTACGGGACGGCTCTATGCTCACCCATAGTCAAGCACACAAAATCGTTAACCACTCTTTCTAAACATAATGAAGTACTCTAAATTATTACACACTTTTTTAAACACAGTACAGTACGCTACTTTTAGATCAGAGTTGATCACCAAGTATTCGAAATCGTTAAAAACTTTTCCTAAACACACACTCGGTTTCATTCTTTGGAGGCCGTATCTGAGACGGCTTAATTAGTGATCTCCCGTATAGTAGAGCATGGACTACTGGAAATATTTAAGTCATTTTTCTAAACGCACGCGGAACTAATAAGTTACTCTCGCAATTTCAGTTGGGGACAGTTTTTACTTAGCAGCGCACATAGCGCTCCAACCCATCTACCTTGTACAAGGCATAAGACTGATGTTTTTATGCATCAAAGTAATTGCTCTCAGTCCGCCTCTAGAGACACTTTTCTAGCTCATGCATTCATAGGTGCACATTATTATTTAATACCGTTTCGTACCTTCTCTTTTTTGCTATTTTGCTAATTTACTAACATATTTATTACTTTGAAATAGGCAGCCCTAGTGTACTTTGCAATCACATTCCACCTTTGCAGATCTTAATTTGAAGCGTTGTTAAAAGGACACTAAAGGCAATCAAGAAATCTTATCGGTGGGAAAGATCAATGTTTCGGAACACCAATAATGTAAAAATTATATGTTTCAACTATCTAGTCATCGTGAAATTAAGGTACACGATGGACAAGATATGCGCATTGCAGTTAATTTAGAAGACTCCAACTACCCATGTCAGAAGAGAACATCCCAGTGCATTGCAGTTACAGAATAACGTTCAAATAGTGCGCTTAACTGTAATTTATTTATAAAAGAAGAACCTCCTAGCGTTAGCTTTCAAAACAGTGTGAGTTCCTTTGTCGCCTGGCTGCATTCCGTTGAAGCCACTTGCTCCACTGCGCAGCAGCGCCGGCTGCTAAACAGTGCAGCGAATAAAGGTGGGACATAGCTATACCTCAGAGGACCGTTTTAGATGGCGGGTGGTTTGAATTGTGCAAATGGTGCGAGAACCTTGAAACCTGATAACTAAGCATTTCCTTGAAATGTAACAAAAACTGCGAGAATTCTAGAACGCTATTTCAACAACTCACATTCACTTATTTTATTTAGTGTCCCTTGAAGTATCAGTGGCGTCGCTCAATACAAAACCACGCAACCTTTCCCCATGTAACAATCTTGAGTCGTCAACGCTGACGTTGGTATCTCAGAAGCTAGACAATTAGAAAAAAATCACAGCATAATCGCAGAGTAAATGATGATGAATGGGGCGAAGCATCTATGCGTCCATCCGTCCATGCGCCTGCCTGCCTGCCTGCCTGCCTGCCTGCCTGCCTGCCTGCCTGTCTGTCTGTCTGTCTGTCTGTCTGTCTGTCTGTCTGTCTGTCTGTCTGTCTGTCTGTCTGTCTGTCTGTCTGTCTGTCTGTCTGTCTGTCTGTCTGTCTGTCTGTCTGTCTGTCTGTATCCATCCGTCCGTCCGTCCATCCGTCCATCTAGTAAACACTCCAAGTACCGCCACCTCGCGTCTTTTCCTCATATATTCATCATATGCAAGTACCGTCATCCAGTGGATATTCTGAGGGCTAAACGAGAGGTGGCTACTACAACGACGACATGGGACGTACGACCCACGGCGTAAGCAGCTTCACCCCTAAAAAATTGTCATGGTTCATGAAGTCATTTAGAAAAGAGGGCACTGGTATGCTTATTGTAACACACGGGTACTTGGTTTTCATACTAGATACGCAACAAGTGCCCCTGGCAAACTATGTAGAAAATATTACCATGCAGCACGCATGAGCGTAGGCACAGGGAGTCACGTCCTCCACCACCTTCCCTCTTCCAGGCTACATCAACACATCACTCTATCCAACCACACCAGCGATCCGCGCCACCCCATACAACACCGTTTTGCACCGCCAAGACAAAATATTGCCAACACTAACGTATGTTATTTGTATCTCACGTCCAAAGTATTGCGTTTTGTTACGGGAAACAGATATACGTCACGCGCATTTCATAGATAACATTATAATGATTTTGGGGTTGCAAAATGACGATATGATTATGTGGGTCGCTGTATGGGAGAGCTGTGAAAACTTCGATCACCTGGTGTTGTTCTATGACGTGCTCGTGAATCTGAGTGCACGGCCCACTGGTGTTTCACCACGATGTGAAAGAGGTGGTCGAGGCTATAATTTCATTCTGTCACTTCTGGGTCAGCAGTCGAGTATCATAACCACTAGTGGCGAATACGGGTGTCGGAATTGTTCAGTGGACAGTACTAATTGTCCAATAAAAAAAAGCTCCTCTATAGACCTATTTTAAATTAGCTTGGGCCTCTTTTCACCTATCGAAGCACACTCACACGCACAAACACACACACAAACACATTCAAACATTTACTCAGTTGCAGGCTGTCGTGGCCACAGTTTTAGTTCACGCCCATAAAAGCAAAATCATTCGATACCATTAAAGAACTAAGTACGTGGCTTCTTGACTTATTGATTTCCCGTGACTCAACAAAGTGGAAAGTTGGCAAACACTCATTATGGTGTCAGTCAGCCGTTTAATATTAATCTTTCATCAGCGTGCACCTAACGATAGGGATTCTGTGCCATAGTCCACAAAGCAGCTTCGGAGCCTCGAAACTCACCGTCTGCTTGTCACGCCATCCCGGTCGATGTGCAGTTAGGGAGAGGAGGAGGAGGAGGAGGAGGATATAAACGAGGACCAAGGGACGAAAGGAAAGGGTGTGTTCAGAGATGGCCAGCTTTCCGGAGGGGTAGAGGACTGATCCGCGGATTTGGTGGGAGAGAGAGGGCAGCACTTGGTGGTCACGTGGTCCTTCACACGACGCCACCTGAGCGCGGATTGTAATTACAGTGACGCGCCGCTGGACGACAACCCTGCGGAGGAGAGAGGCCCACCGAGTCCTATCAAAGGCGGTTAAACCTTGCTCCAGTCCTGTGGCCCTCGGCGCCACATCTCACTGATTCGTCAGTTTCCGGGGCAAGATGCGTTACGCACGATCAGCCTCGACTGAAATCATCGCGCCGCCATAGACCACCCGCACTCTGCGGAAGTGGTGTTGCTTGTTTTTGAGGCTTGTTTGATGTTTGCATGTGTAACACAGTGCAAAGACTATCAGTGGCATTGAATTGGTTCGCTTTTGCGATTCCCGAGTGTTGTGAGAAATTTCGCGATAAGGGACCACCCTTAACACTCAGTTCGCGAAAATGCAACAAACATATTACGATAAAGGCTGTTTCACCCTAGTGGTCCCAAGGTTGAATAAAATCTCGGAGCTGGGGAGCCTCCTTTGTCTGTCTCATGTCATGTCATGTCGCATGTCATGATTTTCATGTTAGGGTCTGTCGCTTGCGTTCGCCATTCAATCATGTCATACCCTACCAGTTTTGCAACATGACACGTGAACGAAACCACCGCAAGAGCTGCAGGACCATGAAATGTAAATCATGACATGCATGTCATGATTTCCATGTTATGAGTAGTCAAGCATTTTCTTCATGCAGTAGTGTTATGCCATACCAAGTTTGGTATCGATATCATTTTCGGAACGGCCACGAGAGCTAAAAGTCGTAGGTGGCTAGATAGATAGATAGATAGATAGATAGATAGATAGATAGATAGATAGATAGATAGATAGATAGATAGATAGATAGATAGATAGATAGATAGATAGATAGATAGATAGATAGATAGATAGATAGATAGATAGATAGATAGATAGATAGATAGATAGATAGATAGATAGATAGATAGATAGATGCAAGGTGGCCGAAGTTCGCTAAGAAATGCTTCGCATTTAAAATGCACATGTATACTTGATAATGTGGACGGGGAGATGGCGGCCACCTTAGGTCTGTGCTAGAGCGTCGGCGCGTTGTTTGAAGGTCACAGGTTCAGTCCCTGGTGGTGGTAAGTTATCTTTTCGACCACTTTTCTGTCTTCACACTTACATTACAATTACTTCCAATAACGTCCCCTCTACTTTCCCTGGCATTATTGTGTGTTAGTTCTAATAGTGTCGCGTCTAACGAGGAAAGCAAGCCCTTAAATTTACACTTCCTTCGTTCCTATATAGCCATAGTAGTAATTTACGCAATATATACACACCACCATCGAGGCACCCGAGGAACAAGGGGAGACGACTTCTCCTTGACGTGAGAGCGTGCTCAGTATACTTGCTATACTGCTGGCCGCCGTATTGTGGTTCTGCCTCCGTTACCCCAAGACAAAGTGACAATACGGCAGCCTGATCCTCTGAAGTGTTCCGCACTTAATGGCAAAGCTCTCGCGTTTACGTTGCGGTGTGTCTGCTGCGGTGGTGAAATGGCTTTGATGCTCGGCTGCTGAACCAAAGGTCGCTGGTTCGATGCCGGCCGCGGTGGGAACTTTTATCCCGTGAAACCCAACTTGCACCATTTCTCCACGATATTCATGTTAGCCTTGATTAAAACACACCCGTAGACACCAAAAGCTTTCGCTAAAGCTTTCGTCGAGGTGCCACATAAACGCTTGCTATTCAAGCTTTCGTGGCTTAACCAACGTCGCATTTTTTGTTTCAGCTGGATTAAGGACTCTCTCCCTAACCGACAGCTATTCAGGCATGCAAATAAATCATTATCAACTTCATCCCCTGTCTTATTCAGAGAGGCACTGTTTCGGGTAAACTCCTTTTCCTCATTTACATCAATGACCTGCCCAAAAACATTTCTTCCAACATAACGCCTGTTTGCCCATGACTGCGTCATTTATCGCCCGATCATGAACGTCGCCGATAACCTAGCGCTCCAAAACGACTTACTAAAATCACATGTGAGAGAGGGAGAGAAATAAATAAATGTAAGAATTACTGGTTTGCTACCCTGCACTGGGACAGGGAAATAAGGGTCGGAAAGAGGATAAAGGTAGATAGATATAAAAATAGGAAATAATTACACGCACAAACATGCAGGGTGTTCCGATCACAGTTGTTTGGAGAGGCTGGTTGAACGCAAGAAGCGCAGGAGCGTCTTCACAGCCTTAAGTTCTGAGCCTTCACAGCGCCTTCACAGCCATAAAGTTCTGTCGGTAGCACAGGATTCTTTCTTCCGAAAGAGTCTGGTTGTCCAGTTCGTCTAGTGCGTTGCTGAGTGACTGTCTCTGCGAACAGTAATGTGAGCATTCACACAGAATGTGCCAAGTTGTTTCGTCACTGCAGCAATGGTCACATGCAGCGGTGTCGGCTATTCCTACGCGGAATGCGTACGCATTGGTAAATGCGACACCCTACCATAACCTGCACAGCATAATAGCGTCTCGTTGGTGAAGTTCTGGAGGAATTCAAAGACTGAGAGTTGGGTCTAAGGTACATAATCGTGCGTTGATGAATTGTGACTCGTTCCATTGTGACGTGGTGCGCTTGCACGCAAGCATGCGTAGTTTCCATGCAGCATCGGTTCTGGAGAGCAGAATTGATATTCGATCGCTTTCAGTATGGGTAGAATGGGCAGATTGATTGGCCCATTCATTGCCAGTTATTCCACAATGACTGTGGAGCCATTGAAAGGCTATTTCATGTCCTTTCTCGATTAAATGGTGAGTCTTTTCTGCAATCTTGAATACCAATTGTTCGTACAGGCTGCGGCATAAAGGTGATAGAAGGGATTGCAGTACCGCCTTAGAGTCACTGAAATTGTCCATTTTTTGTGGCTGTTGATCGCTGATGAATTGCAATGCCGCACCAAGGGCTGCGAGCTCTGCTCCCGTTGATGTCGTAAGGTGGGAGGTCTTGAATTTTCTTGTCGGGTCTTTTATCGGTATAATAAATGATGCCGTTGAACTCTTCTGTAAAACAAAGCCGTCGGTGTATACGTGTATACAACCTAGCCGCACACTGGGTACCTTCGCACGTGGGCATTGCGGGCAATGAAGAAGCGGATCGCCTTGCTTTGTCATGCAACCGTGATGGCCGTGACTGTCCGAGAATTTTACGTACGATGGACAACGCTCGTCTACTTATACGCCGACACCTCCTAAAGCAGCACCCAGACCATCGTGTGGAAAATGGATTGTTCCCTCCCTGTTTTCGTGGCCGTGGCTTGCCTCGTCATTCCCGAACACTGTTGTACAAACTAAGAGTGGGCTCTGTGCTGGTGCGTGAACGATTACACCGTGAATGGCGTGTGGACAGTCCGTTGTGCGCAGCTTGTGGCACCTGCGAAACACTAGAGCATATCGTAGTACACTGTCCCACATTTGCTACGCAGCGGTCTTTGCTGATTAAGGAATATAAATTCTTAGCACTTAAGTGTGCGACCCTAGACGACTACCTCTTCGCGAGTGGTTGTGCTTCCAGATGCGACCAAGCCCACCGAGCTCTCCTTATATTTATGAACCAAACGAACCTCGCCACCCGTTTATAGATTATTTTTTCATTATTTTTATCTATAATTTTTTACTCATACTCGTCGAAATCTTCGACATTTTTTCTCCCTCATCTTCCTTCCTCCTTTTTCCCTCTAATCTTTGTTTCCTCTGTTTCTTCTTTTCTCCCGAAAGAGTGAGCAGGTGTTGTGCCCCTCCGGGTGGCAGTTGCCAGTTTACTCTCTCCCTCTTTCCTCGGTGTCATTGTGTATATGTGTATGCAAATCAAATAAATAAATAGATAACCAGAGCAGAGCAAGCTGTTTAAGAGCAGGTGATGACATATCTGCTTATTTTTTTGGATGCCAGGAAGAGTTAGCCTGACGTTAGCCTGAGTCAGACACCAAGGAGGAGTCGAAGGCCTGGCGGCAGGTGTTAAGCTTGTTGGCAAAGAGTCGCGATACGTGATTATCACCTGGCGAAAAGACAAACGTGGTCTGTCTCCTGGTAAAAAGGCTATAGGTGGTGGCAGGGTGTCCGAGCAATATGCCTTATATGTGTGTTGAATGTCTCAGCGTCAATATTGCCACAGCTCGAACATCGCAGAAGACGCTGCCACAATTCGCGTTCGTAAAAGCCGCCAAGCAAGTAGCAAGAAAGCCGCGCTATAGAACGCCGTCCTGCACGCGCCACGATGCTACGCCCCGGGACCGGCACGAGACTCGAGGGGCAGAGGAAGAAACCGACGAAGTTGGAGTCAGCGAGCAAGAGGCATTCTAGGCTGACCATTTTTAGCTTTGAGTTTACAGGCACAAGTTCGCCCTAAATAAAGAGTTTATATAGTACCAGGTGCTATAATTATTCGTAACAATCTGGTGGAGGTGCTGGCTATGATTCCAAGCCCACACAGGCAAGGAAGAGAAGCCCAGATCCCAGAAGATTGGAGCCAGCAGAATTGACACCTGTGCACCAACGCACGAGTCGCCGACTACGTGGTGAGCAGCCCGAGTTTGGCCCCCTAATTGACCCATCAAGACCTGTCGAGACCTCAAGCACAAGCGTCACTGCGATGGCCACCCAGTCGATGCCATCTCCATCTCACCTCATTGTGGATTCGCGACGTACACCAGACGTCTTCCACGGTGAGACCTTTGAAGATGCCGAGGACTGGCTTGAAGGCTTCGAGCGCGTTGCACGATTGAATGGTTGGGACGAAGCCCGAAAACTTCGTTACGTTTACGTCGCCCTGCAAGATTCGGCACGTACGTGGTTTGAGAACCACGAAGCGTCCTTGCTTTCGTGGGACGACTTCCGACGAGAGCTAATCGCAACCTATCCGAACACGGACCGCAAAGAGAAGGCAGAGGCTGCTCTTCAGGCAAGGAACCAACAGAATAACGAGAGCGTGGCCATGTACATAGAAGACATGTCGCGGCTCTTCCGCCGAGCCGACCAAAACATGGCCGAGGAAAAGAAGTTGCGGCACCTAATGCGCGGAGTAAAAGAAGAGATTTTTGCAGGCCTGGTGCGTAATCCACCGCGAACTGTGGCGAAGTTCCAGTCCGAGGCAACGACCATGGAAAGGACACTACAACAACGTGCGCGACTGTACAACAGAGACTTCAGCGTCTCTTCAGTCAGGGCGGAGTCAACAACCCTCCCCACCAACGTTGACGTCCTCCGGGAAATGGAGAGGGCTATTGTCAAGGGGGAGCTCCAGAAACTGCAACTCCCCCAAAGTCCTCCAGCGATGCCCTCAATCACTGACGTTGTACGTAAAGAAGTGCGACAAGCAATTATTCAACCGCAGCCTCAGGTGCCGCACCACACGCAACCGGAACCTCAGGCACAGCTGTCGTACGTGCAAGTCGTACGGCAAGACAAGAGACGCCCGAGCTTTGCACAAGCTCCCGTTATGCCACCGACCTTTCCTCGCAGAACGCCACCGCCGATGCCAGAAGCGAGACCCCGCAAAAGTGATGTATGGCGCACGGCAGACCGGCGGCCCTTCTGCTACCACTGTGGGGAGGCAGGTCATCTTTATCGGACATGCCACTACCGTCGGGTCGGGCTACGTGGCTTCCCAGTGAATGCACCCTGCCATCGTAACGGTGAGCGCCCTTACTAAATCGAAGAATATTTATCTTCGCGCTATGCATATCCAAACACTCAGCGACATGAATCGCGTTCGATTGCACCAATGCGCCATAGGTCGCCGAGTCCACACCCATCATCTACTTTCCCGAGGCGTCGTTCACCAAGCCCTCGACGGGAAAACTAAAACCAGCGACCTGTGGAGGCAGGGCCGCTGATTTTCGGAAAACTGAAAACCCTCCATCGCTAACCGGATCAGACGACGACACTGACACAATGACGGACAAGCGCAGTAATGGTGACGTGACATCCGAGCTACAAGTCAGAATCGACGATGTCGAAACCATAGCGTTAATAGACACAGGTGCAGACTACTCAGTAATAAGTAGCATGCTCGCAAAGAAGCTGAAGAAAGTGCTCACTCATTGGACCGGACGGCAGATACGCACCGCCGGAGGGCATTTAATCAGCCCCATAGGAATGTGCACAGCGAGAGTGGGAATAAGAGGCCATGTGTACGTCTGCAGTTTTATTGTTCTCCCCGAATGTTCCCGCGAGGCAATTCTGGGCATGGACTTCCTGCAAGCGAACAGTGCCATCATCTACTTGCAGAAATTCCAAGTTTCTTTCTCTACAGAGAACGCTGTTGCCGTGTGTCATGCAGAGCAACCAATTGTTTCGTCTCTTCGTATTGTGGATGAAGGTGTGAATATGCCGCCACGTAGCAGCGTGACAGTTTCTGTGAAAAGCGACGTTTTTCGTGAATATGCCGGACTAGCTGATGGAAATATCGAACTGCTACTCACAAAAGAGATACGCGTGGCGAGAGGTCTAGTGAACCTGCGGAACGGATACACTGATGTGCTATTGACTAAATTTACCAACGAGGTACAGCATGTGGCGAAGGGAGCAGCCATAGCATCACTTCACGACTACGTACAAGTCTCAGATGTTTGCACCTTAGGAAAAGTACCCACAATGCCCTCAACAGTGGACAGTGTCCTCGAGAAAATAGATATTGACCGAGAGCTTTCATCTCTGCAGAAAGACCAGATTGTGGAGTTGATCAAGGAATTCGCAGAGTGTTTTTCCTCTTCATTGAAAGTCGGACGTACACCTGTAGCAAAGCACCGCATTGTAATCGAAAGGCATGTTAGACCAGTATGTCAGCATCCATACCGAGTAGCCCCGAAAGAAAGGGAGGCGATAAAGAAGCAAGTACAGGAGATGCTTGACGACAATGTCATACAGCCCTCCAAAAGCCCATGGGCATCGCCGGTAGTACTGGTGAGGAAGAAGGACAACACCATGCGGTTCTGTGTGGATTACAGAAAACTCAACTTCGTCACGAAGCGAGACGTGTACCCACTCCCACGAGTCGACGATACGTTGGATATACTGCGCAATGCTCACTTTTTTTCATCGTTGGATCTAAAGAGCGGGTACTGGCAAATAGAAGTCGACGAACGAGATCGGGAAAAGACGGCGTTTGTGACACCCGACGGACTCTACGAGTTCAAAGTACTCCCATTTGGTTTGTGTTCTTCTCCCGCTACCTTCCAGAGGATGATGGATACTGTGCTCTCCGGCCTCAAATGGCAGTCATGTCTTGTCTATCTTGATGACGTAGTAATTTTTTCCGCTACGTTCGAGCAGCACGTACAGAGATTGAGAACGGTACTGGACGCTATTCGTATGGCTGCACTTACGATAAAACCCGAAAAGTGCCACTTTGGATTCCGAGAGCTTCGGTTCCTCGGGCACATTGTCATTTCTCACGGTGTCCGCCCAGATCCGGATAAAATCACGGCGGTTGAAAATTTCACAAGGACAAGAGACAAAAAAGCTATGCGACGTTTTCTGGGGCTTTGTGCCTACTATAGGCGCTTCGTTGAAAACTTCTCCAAGATTGCGGAACCACTGACACGGCTTACGAAGGAAGGTGTATCATTTATCTGGCACCAAGAGCAAGAAGACGCCTTCTCTGAGTTACGACGGCGTTTGCAGTCACCTCCCATACTCACTCATTTTGACGAAGATGCCAAAACAGACATTCATACGGACGCCAGCAACGTTGGCCTCGGTGCTATTCTTGTTCAATGGCAGAACGGGGAAGAAAAAGTTATTGCTTATGCAAGCCGCACTCTTTCGAAAGCTGAGTATAATTATTCAGCTACGGAAAAGAAATGTCTCGCAGTTATATGGGCCATCAGTAAGTTCCGTCCATATTTATACGGTCATTCCGAGCCATCAGTGACCATCATTCATTGTGCTGGCTTGCGAACCTCAAAGATCCTTCCCGAAGACTTGCTAGATGGAGCCTGCGTCTACAAGAATATGACATCACCGTAGTCTACAAGTCTGGCCACAAGCACAATGACGCGGACTGCTTGTAACGAGCACCAGTCCAGACCTCGTCTCCTGAGCATGAACAAAACTCCGCATTTCTTGGAGCTGTGAATGTGTCGGAGATGGCTCATGATCAGCGAATGGACCCAGAATTACTTCTGCTCATTCAATACTTAGAGGGGCAGCAAGTCGAAGTACCGCGAGTTTTCGTCCGTGGACTACGTTCCTACGTCCTCCGCAACAACGTTCTCTAGAAGAGAAACTTTCAACACACCGGTGAAACGTTCCTACTGCTGATACCATCATCACTGCGAGCGGAAATTTTAGAAGCGTGTCATGATGACCCATCGGCAGGTCACTTGGGCACTAGTAGGTCTTTGGAAAGAATCCGCCAGAGATATTACTGGCCAAAATTGATGGATTCAGTACAGCATTACGTAAGATCATGTCGAGAATGCAAAAGACGCAAAGTACCACCCCTGAAACCAGCAGGTCTTTTGAAACCGATAGAGCCACCGAAAATCCCGTTTGAGCAGGTCGGAATGGATTTCCTAGGACCATTTTCTATGTCATCGTTTGGGAAGCGCTGGATAGTTGTAGCAACCGACTACATGACCCGGTATGCCGAGACGTCATCTCTCACAAAAGGAACGGCAAATGAAGTGGCTCAGTTTTTTGTGACCCAGATAGTGCTGCGACATGGCGCACCTAAAGTCCTTATAACTGAAAAAGGAACTGCGTTCACTGCCAGGCTAGTACAGTCTGTCATGAAGCTTACGCACACCGACCACAGAAGAACTACCGCATACCATCCGCAAACTAACGGGTTAACTGAAAGGCTGAACAGGACGCCTGCTGACATGATCGCGATGTATGTGGACGTTGAGCATCGGACTTGGGACATCATATTACCATATGCTACATTTGCGTACAATACCGCAGTACAAGAGACAACCCACTTCACGCCATTTCAACTTGTTTATGGTCGTACAGTAATAACGACATTAGACGCGATGCTGTCTGTCAACAGCACGAATGAAGAGGACCCTGACATAAGCGAATATGTAGAAAGGGCAGAAGAGGTGCGACAACTAGCACGGAACCACATCATTCAACAGCAGGACGTCGACGCGCACCGTTATAATCTAAGACGAAGGGATGTTCAGTACTCCCCTGGAGACCAAGTGTGGGTCTGGACGCCTGTACGTGCACGTGGCCTATCAGAAAAGCTTATGCGGCGCTATTTTGGCCCTTACAGGGTTCTTCGTCAGCTAGGCCCATTAAACTACGAAGTGATCCCTGAAGGTCAAGTATGCACAACACGACGCCGGAATCTCCCGGAAGTTGTACATGTAGTACGGATGAAACCGTACTACGACAGGAACTCAACAAGTGAACTGACTCACGTCGTCTAACACAAGGACCAGACCTATTGTTTAGAAACTGTCAACCGACTCTACGCATCGGGGCGATGCGTGCTAGGAGGGGGACTATTGCCACAGCTCGAACATCGCAGAAGACGCTGTCACAATTCGCGTTCGTAAAAGCCGCCAAGCAAGTAGCAAGAAAGCCGTGCCATGGAACGCCGTCCTGCACGCACCACGATGCTACGCCACGGGACCGGCACGAGACTCGAGGGGCAGAGGAAGAAACCGACGAAGTTGGAGTCAGCGAGCAAGAGGCATTCTAGGCTGACCATTTTTAGCTTTGAGTTTACGGGCACAAGTTCGCCCTAAGTAAAGAGTTTATATAGTACCAGGTGCTATAATTATTCGTAACAATATGTGTCGCGATGAGGTGGTCACCGGCGATTGCTATTGAAGCCATTGTCGACGCACTACGAGGCAAGACGAGGTAAATCCGGAGTGCCTGGGACTGAACGCTCTGTAACGTTTGTAGGCTTGTCTTGCTTGCATTGGTCAGTGCCTGCAAGCTGTACCACAGGAAACAAAAAAAATTGCCCTGTACAGCTGTAGCATTGCACTGGGTGACATTCCTCAAGTCTTCCCTGCAAAGAACTTCAGTAGATTACAGATGTATATTAACCGTTTTTAGATGTGGAGCATCTAATACTCGAGGCTTGTAGTGCGGCGCCGTCCACAAGCTTCCTCCTCCTTCTTCCACCATCTGTGCATCCCTTCCTCCTCTACACACCGCGCGCGCTTCACTCCTCCACCATCTGTGCACCCTTCCTCCTCTACACACCGCGTGCGCTTCTCCTCTTCACGAACATTCGCTAGCTGTATAATGTAGCGCGCATGCGCCGTCACGCTTCGAGAACATCGGCAGCTGACGCGCGCGCATGCGCCGTCGCGCTTCGAGAACATCGGCAGCTGACGCGCGCGCATGCGCCGTTGCGCTTCTCCCCCTTCTCGAACATTCGACAGCTGACGCGCGCATGCACCGTCACCCACCATCTGTGCCGCGCACGCTTCTCCCCTTCGAGAACATTCTACAATTCTCCTGATTCTCCAGTGGACGCGCATGCGCCGTCGCGCTTCGAGAACATTCAACAGCTGACAGTGCATGCGCCGTCGCGCTGTATATATACTCAAGGTCGGCGCTCGCTCGCTCAGTTGCCGCTCGTCGGTTGGTTTGTACGGCGCGTCGACGTCCAAGGTCGCGGTGAAATGAATTCCAACGAATCCACAAACACAATGATCGACGTCCCTTCGACCAGCGCCACCCTTTCGCATTTGTGTGTACGTGTTCACTCATTTAACACCCCCTCCTACAACCACGTTAACCAATTTAGCCATCGATCCAAGTAAGTCGCAATTTAACACCCCATTTCACAACCACGTTAACCAATTTAGCCATCGACCCAAGTAAGTCGCACTTTAACACCCCGTTAACCAATTATATGCTCCGCATCCTCCTCAGTGTTCCCCCGAGGGAAGCTGCGGGCAATTTTTTTCCTCTACGCACGTGACGTACATAAAGTCAGATAAATGGTGCAGTGACTGGTTAATGCTGGTGAATGACTTGATTTCATTTAATAGACGGCCAGACTACCCGGTATTCAAATATTCTCTGAACGGCAGCGTCATTTCCTCCGAACCTTGTGTTAAGTACCCTGCAGATAATACTTTCTGTGTCGACCTCACTTGGGCCACTCACATAAAAAACATTACTATAATATCTCTAACCGTATTTAAAGCTATCTTAAGCGAAGTCTTTCGCACGCATCTCCTCCTGTCAAATTACTACCTTTTAAAACACTAAACCCACCCAAGTTAGGGTATGCTTGTTCCGTGAAAGATCCCCCTGAACGCCTTCCAACCGATCTAATAGAATCCATACAAAACCGCGGCGTTATGTTTCATGTTGATTATTCTTAGTCTACTAGTCTAACAAACCTAAAAAAAGGCAAGTCGGCATAGTCTTCAGATGTGCCGCTAAATTGCAAGGCTTTCACTCTTTCATTAATTTTTCTCGTGTTCTGCATAAATGTTCTTCCATTCATCCAGCTCATCGCACCTCTCAACGCATTGGCCATGATGAAGCCGCATACCTTCCCCGTGTCAGGCTTTATTGCTGATCATGACAATGAAGGTTGGGAATGCGATATCATCCACAAAATAAACACTATTGCCTATGTACTTATGAACGTTGCGGCACTTCATCTTTTGTTGAAGTCCTTCAACTAATCTCGTACAGCAATTCCTGTTTTACACGTGTATGATTCTTCGCTTAAAAGATGCCCCGTTTTTTTTTTATATTTACCTCTCACTCGCAACATGTGGGGTCGATTACTTATTAGTTCTCTCTTTTTCGGCATGTGCGTGATTGCGCCGGGTGTTACTACCATGACAACTATTTCTTCTTTCATGTGAATCGTGTCTGTGTATTGAAAAAAAAACACTTAACCTCTGAATGGGCAGGGAAGTTTATTGCGTACTAATAACTGCACTTCAGGTGCATAGGTGTCTGGTTTAACAAAATCACTTCATGAGCACATACAAGCAAGAAAACATAGACACGTTGTAACTTACAGCACTACAATGCACTAACAGACAAAATGAAAAGGAAACGCAAAATCTCTAACTTTGAACAGCATCACATGTTTCAAGTGTTTAGAAAAAAATGTTTAACGATTTCGAGTACTTCGTACTCAACTATGGGAGAGCACTGAGCCGTCCCGCTAAAAGCAACCGTAAACAATGAGTAAACTGAGGAACGGTTTTTTGGGTTTAGAAATAGTGGGTGTAACGATTTCGAGTACTAAGTACTGTACCATGGGAGAGCGTAAAGCCGTCCCATGAGAAGCAGGAATAAACATCAAGTACCGGAACTGTGCACTGCTGTTACAGTAAACATCATTCCTTTCGCGGTCTGAACGTAATTAATATACAGATCCACATATGTGTCACTGCTTTCAGTTCAAAAAATATCATTTCCTGATAAATTTCATTCGATATTCTGACAGTCCTGATTAGTTCCCTATAATAACGTTGACTGTAACGACGAACCTTTACCTAATAATATGCGTTGTACTTATATTCACCGACCAACTGTAATTGCAGTTTGAAGGAAAACCAGCTTGTGCGACTGCTTTCACTCGAGATGGGCGGGCGCGCCAGAGAGCGATACCATGGCAAGTGGTTTGGAGAAGCACCCCGAGAATGTGGGTTCCCCCATACAAAGAAAAAAACTAAAAAATTGACATGGCATAGTCAGTCGAATGGTCACAAGCTTTCATCAAACACACTCTGGACTTCCCAGTGTATTTCAATTGGTTTCATTATGAAGAAGGACGGGCGACCGAAAAGTCGGTAATAAAGTATTTGAACTTAAAAAATCACAGCTTTTCCACGGTGTGCATGATGATAAGTGGGGTGAAGCATCCGTCACTCCGTTCACGCTTCCGTCCACACGTTCGTTCTTGCTTCCATCCATCCGTGCGTCCGTCTGTGCAACCATCCGTGCGTCCGTCCATCCGTACGTCCGTTCGTGCGTCTATTCGTCTGTCCATCCATCCGTACGTCCATAAACCCGTCTGTCCATGCATCCGTCCGTGCATCTGTCTGTCTCACCATCCGTGCGTCTGTCCATCCGTCCGTCCATCTAGCGAACACTCCAAGCGCCACTTTCTTATATCTTTTCATCATATATTCATGATATATATGCACCATCATCCAGCGGACATTCCAAGGACTGAACGAGAGGTGCACGGCCGGACTATATGAGCGGCACGTGCGCACTTTCTTACGGCCTGCGCTTCACGTCTAGTTCCCATCTTTCACTGCCAGTTCATGGCAGTGTGGCCAAACCCTCGCTGATCCTTGCTAAAACCAAGGAGGTTATGCCCAGCGAGTTCAACGTGGAAACCCTTTCTAGTCAGATAGCGCTCAAACTGCGTCCTTCTGATAGTTTTATTTAGTAAGTATCAAATTCAAGGCAAATTTTATTGGAGATTAAGTCACCGATACTCGTCTCTGTAGGTTATTTCATCAATCACAACTATCTTTTTTATTGTTCAGCGAACTGGAAGCGCGGGGGTAAGCACAGACACGAAGCAAAGAGGAGGCACAAAGCAAGTATCTTTTGATTTACGATTAACGTGCGCGGTCTCCCTTCTCAATTCACATGAGTGCGCGCGTGCCGCTTCTCTAGTCCGGCCGTGGAGGTGGCTACCTATTACGACTACTACTACTATCGCATGCGCCACGTGCTCGTGTGCCTCTGGTGAAAGAGGACAGCTGAACGACATCTTCAGGATCCGACTGACCCGCACTTCGGCGACCACAGTAACTTTGAGTTGTGGACACAGGTTGTTCGCCCCTCAATAGATCATTATCATCATCATCATCATTATCATATCATCATCATCATCATCATCATCCTGACTACGTCCACTGCAGGACAAAGGCCTCTCCCATGTTCCACCAGTTAACCCGGTCCTGTGCTTGCTGCTGCCAATTTATACCCACAAACTTCTTAATCTCATCTGCCCACTTAACTTTCTGTCTCCCCCTAACCCGCTTGCCTTCTCTGGGAATCCAGTTAGTTACCCTTAATGACCAGCGGTTATCCTGTCTACGCGCTACATGCCCGGCCCATGTCCATTTCCTCTTTTTGGTTTCAACTATGATATCCTTAACTCAATAGATATGGTCATTTAATTGGTCTGTATGGCTCAGTACCACTACAATATTTAGAAGAAAGGCACAAAGCATGTTACAGTAGAACGTAAAATGGGCAAACACGGTGTAGTCCAACAACACGTGGTTCGCAAATAGTCGAGCACCAGTTTAGGAAGGTTGAATAAGTTCACATGCGTGCGTTCGACGTATGGTACTCTGTGCGACTGGACATACTCAGGAAAACACACAAAGAAACACATACTTACACATAACAATAAACACACGACCACAGCATTATAATCTTCTGAACACGATTAACTTTTCGCAGACTTCTTTCAGTATAAAGTGTACCTTAATACATTCATGAAAGAACTGGGGGGCTCTTAAGCTTCGCCTTTAAAAGTTGAACGCGAAAGCGATATCCTGTCCCTATATAGGGCGTATTGAGCTGAAATGGTTTGCGTCAATGAAACTTTCGCATATGCCTGCGTTCTGTGTAATAGGTATACACATATAGCATGCTTCAAACCATTGGCAGTTCGCGTGAATTTTGTTCGAGCTTGCTATGCACCCACTATATGTGGCCTTAATGGGAAATGCCGCAGTAACGTGTGGGCCTTTTGTAGTGAGTGGCACGCTTTAAACCATGAGTTCATGATAATCGCATGTTCTGACGCCCGATCACCATGTACACTTGTACGACGCATTATTACTGCGATAGTACATGTTTCATTGTGAAGCATGTGTACAGGACGCGCGTGCTTGCCAAGCATGCAAGTTGTTTTCACTGCATTTCCAAGCAGAGGAAGCTATTTTCACTGCCTTTCCAAGCAGATGGGTTTATTTTCACTGCATTACCAAGCAGAGGAAGTTATTTTCACTGTATTTTCAAGTGGACTCGTAGCTATGTGGTATGGAACACCTGCTTGCCACGCCGATGACCCGTGGTCGATACTCACTCACGCCCACATTTTTTTATTATTTATTTTATTTGCATCTTTCTCGATTTTTTGATCACGCACGAGATCATGATTTTACAGCGAAAGCTGTTATGAGATCACTTTTCGGGTCACGCGCAGTTGCATCTTGTCCACCGCCGCCGCCGCCACCGCCACCGGTGTCCGTAATCACAGCGCGAGAAATTAGAAGAAAAAAAAAAGAACCTTGCACCAATGACACAGTGGAGCTTGAACCCGGGTCCTCTGGGTACCATCCCAATATTCTACCACTAGGCTACGCCGGTGCTTGTAACTTGTCAAACTTGCCTTAGGCAGGCAGGAACTAGCACCAATAGCACAGTGGGGCTCAAACCCGGGTCCACTGGGTGCCAGCCAAGTATTCTACCACTGAGCTACACCCTTTTTTGTGCTTTATTGCCTGTTCATAGGCGCGTACAACAAACGACAAGCACAACAGAAACAAGCATTAACAGTCTGACACAAACTAAAATTCCCGAAGTGCTGCCAAGTGCTCTACCCTCGACAACCACTCAAGTACAATCGCCTGAGTTTTCTGCAGTTCAACAAACTTGGCCATAGATTCACAGAAATCAAGTTTGACAACTCACAAGCACCGGTGAAGCTCAGGCCGATCAGGATGGACGGCCTGAGCTACACCGGTGCTTGTGAGTTGTTGTCAAACTTGCCTTAGGCAGGCTTGATGTCGGGAAAGAAATCGCGTTAATACGACTTATAAGCGTTTTAAAAACAGCGAAAGAACAACCAGTCGTCGCACAATGCGAATAGCGTAACGAGTGGGCCGTCCAATTCTCCAACCCATTACAAAATCTTGTTCTTTCCCTATTAACTGTAGCGCATACCCACTTCAGCCTTAATTCCTTATCGTCGTCAGTCACTGCATGGACAATCGGCACAAAATTCCTTGCAAATGTTTACCCGATACCACGGTTCTCAAAAGAATGACGAAAATAGCAGAGAGAATGCCGGCCTACTACCCAAAAGCATATTATTAATGCCCTAGTGGGTACCAAGCAAGTGTGCTTGCAGTAGTTACCCAATGAGTGTTGTGAAAATGCTCTGAAAGGCTGCTCTTTTAGCTTTCGCTTTGACTGTGCTGCACCTACCGCGCAGATCTGGCGTTTTTTCGCTCACAACCAACGACACCGACGCCGACACCAACGCCGATGCCAGAATTTCTGCGAAACGAGCTTTTTAACGCTATTGCATTAAACTATTTGTTTCTTCGAGAAACTTCAAGGCGATAAGTGCTTTTCTGATTGGTGGCTAGTTTTTTCTTATGATACCTGCCAGTGGTGCTCTATAGTGTTGTGGTAATCGACTGCTGGTCCGAAGGTCGTGGAATCGAATCCCGGCCGCGGCTGCCGCATTTCGATGGAGCCAATATGTTAGAGGTCCGTCTACTCAGATTAAACACAAAAAATATCCTGAGCTCTCTGTGTGCCGCATAAAACCGCAGTCTAAAAACCACAACGATCACAACAAATTGTTATGAAATTTCGCTTAAGTAGGCACAGTTCAAACTCCCTGTCCCCACCGCAAATCACGTTATACACGCAATGCTTTCTAAGTCCCCCCAGAATACGGGGTGCCTAGCTCAAAAACAATCCACGACTTCAGCCCAAACTCCGGCGATCAACAGCTGGCGACGTAAAGTCCCGAGGGCTGTTATGCCAGCGAGTCCTCAGCAAAGTCCGTGCCTCTGAAAAAGGCAATCTGGGTCAAGGCCAGCCCGCAGTCCGCCTGACGCGAACAACTCAACGGCGTAAACACGCGCGGCGCCTCTCTGGCGCCACGTGCAGTGAGTCAGCAGCGCACGTGACAGCGAGCCCCGTCGAGTAAACAACGGGCGTCTTCATGTCTGGGGGTCTGACGTGGCCCAGCGGCGACCCCATTGGAGGAGTGTGCCCTGACGACCAGCGGCGCTTCTAATTGGACATTTGGTTGGACCCGGTGCAAATAAAAGAAGCCCTGCGGCGCGTCGCGATCGGCGGTCCTATGAGAGAGGAGTCCCCGTGTCGGAGAGCCGACATGTGTGTGAGTCGGCGGTCTTAGGCGAAAAGCTGACATATGTGTTAGAGAGGAGAGCTCGGCTCTTCGAGTCTCTGTCGGCCCCAGTGCCGAAATTGTAACGCCTCTGTATATATGCTGTACATAAACCTTGTTTAACTCACCGTCGTCTCGTCCGCTCGTCTTATCAGCTCTGCGCAGAAGCAGTCGCGAGCTGAGAAACATACGCTACCAAACGGCTGGTGACCTTCCCGGCGGAGTTGAAAGCAGTGGTGCCTTCGGGACCGTGTTGGCGTCGCCGTCTTTCGCAACAGTGGAGGTCAGCGGTGGGATTTCGGAGGTGGCTTCGCAACAGCGTTTGGCAGCTGTGGGATCGGCCGGCGTCAGCGACATCGATGCGGTGAGTGCCTGATGTTTTCCCCTCAGTTCACCAGACTACTCTAGCTCAGGTTGTAGTAGTTTAGAGAAGGGCTGTGTGAAGCATTGAAGTGAGCTTTGATTGTTTCAAGCCAAGTCGAAGCGCTTTGAAACCAAAGGTAATGCGGAGGGTGTAAACACGGGAATGTTAAAATTTGCTTGCGCGTCTTGCTAGTAGGCTTATAGTGGGTACGGCAAGTAGATTCTTAGATTCTTAACAGGGGCAAACAGCAAGAGGCTAGTGTGAACGATGGAGAACCTTAAAGTGAAGGAACTCATCGAAATTTGTGAGGAACTCGGCATTACTTTGGGCCGTGCGAAACGAAAGCAAGCGATCCTTGAGATCATGAAGGATGAGGGAGTGTCGGCGGAGGAAGTCGATGAGGCCTGGGCGGATATCAAAGCACGCCGCGAGGAGGCTGAAAGTCGAGAAGCTCGCGAAGAAGCTGAAAGGCGCGAAGCTCGCGAAGAAGCTGAAAGGCGCGAACGTCGCGAGCGCGAGGAGGCCGAGAGACAGGAGCGCCTTGAGATGAAAAGACTAGAATTGGCAATCCTACAGTGTTCGCAGGCGCCTAGCGTAGCTTCTCCGACGATTCAGGTCAGCGGTTTTAGAATTAGGGACCAATTGCCACCGTTCGTAGTAGGCGAGGACATGGCGAAATATCTCGTCAAGTTTGAACACGTCTGTGAGCGAAACGCTTTGGAGCGGCCTCTTTGGGCGCGGAACCTGTTAGCTCTTCTTCCCGGCGAAGTGTCCGACGCGATAACTTGCTTGTCGAGGGAAGCGTTTGAGAGCTATGACGAGGTTAAGGAAGTGCTCTTGAGACGTTATAAGTTGTCACCCGAGGCTTTCAGGCAAAGGTTCCGGCATGCTGAAAAGGGGAATGAGTCACACGTTGACTTCGCGTTTCGTCTTAAAGCCGATTTAATCGAATGGCTCAAGGGCGAAGGTGTTTATGACGACCGCGATAAAGTGGTGGAATGCATTGCATTGGAGCAATTCTACCACTGCATCGAGGATAATGTCAGACTTTGGCTGCAGGACAGACTTGGGGAAGTACAGCTAAACAAAGCAGCAGAGTTAGCTGAGGAGTATTATACTCGCCGAAAGTTGCGCAGCAGGGCAGTGCGCATTGAAAGGGATGAGAGAAAAGAGGGCTTTTCAAAGAAACCGGATCAACGGAAACCCGCTCCGCACCGTAATTTCAAGAAGGACCCGTCTCTTACGAAGGACAGTGTAGGGGAAGGGCAAACAGAAGCGGAGAAATCGAGTGAGGTTTCTACCACACAGGCATTTGAATCGGAAAACAAATGGAAGCCGCTAATTTGCTACAACTGCAAAAAGGAAGGACACATCGCGAGAAACTGTCAGGAAAAGTTTGCCTTCGCAACAATCCGAGAATCAGAAAAAAACATGCGGTTGTTGGAGCCGTATCTCCAAGAAATTAGGGTGAATGAGAAAACGTGCCGAGCGCTTAGAGACTCAGCGGCAACCATGGACGTTGTCCATCCTTCATTGGTGTCTCCGGATGACTTTACAGGAGAATGCGCGTGGATCAGGCAAGTCGCCGAGGAGCAGAGTGTTCGCTTACCAATCGCCACCGTTGTCATTGAAGGCCCGTTCGGTGAGCTTCGCACCGAAGCGGCTGTGTCTGCCGCGCTAAATGATCGTTTTCCTTATCTTTTCTCCAACAACTCAGAGCAGCTTCTCAAAGAGCAGGGCAAATCGTTCTTCCCCAACTTAGCGCGCATGGCTCTCACGCGATCGCAAGCGCGGAAGCTATCGCGGCAGCTTGATCTGGTTCAATGCGGTGAACTCTCAAGTGACCTTGTCGGCGGGTCGACGGAACCCCAGAAAGGAAATTTTCCGCATGAGTCATGTGAGCAGTCACGCGAGCGGCCCGTCGCGGAAGCGGCCGGCGCGGTATGCGTTGGGGGAGACGACATGGCGCCATTGAATCAGAGCGAGAGGGCTGAAACGCTCTCGCCTGTAGCGGAAAGTTGGAGCGAGCTGCCGAGAGTTGATCGAGAGACGCTCATTCGAGAGCAGAGTGAGTACCTCTCGATTGAAGCGCTAGTGGAAAGCCACAAAAACGCGGCACAAGTGCTGTCGAAGGAGCACTACGAGAAATCGGTGAAGAAGCGTGCTTTTGAAGTAGGAAGTCAGGTAATGCTGTTGCAGCCGTCCAAAAGGAACAAGCTTGAGGTTGATTGGGAAGGGTCTGCCAATGTAATATCGAAGCTTCCCGATACGAATTATGAAGTGAAATTAGGAAGGCGGCCGAACAAAATTTATCACAGTAACTTGAAAGCAGTCGTAAATTTACTTTAAGTGCGTCAGAGGAAGAGGGAGCGGAAGTTTTGAGTTACAGTGAGGTAATCGAAGGGGGACCGAACGTAATCTGGGAGCAGATAAACCTAGAGCCTAGGTTAAGTGAAGTCCGGAAGAAGGACCTGAGAAGGATTGTTTCCGAGTTTGGAGACGTGTTTTCGAACCGTCCCGGAAACACGAGGGTGATCGAACACGATATCGAGCTAAGCGGTGAGGAGTCAATCCGTAGCAAGCCGTATCGTTGTTCCCCTGTGCAACGTCGAAAGTGTGAGCCGCTCTTGGTGCCGCATAGGTATCGTCGCCTAAAAGTGGCCGGTTACTGAGGTGGAGCATGTTGCTCCACAGCGCAACTTTGACGTTCGCTATCAAAAAAAAGGAAAGCTAAACGCTAATGCAGGTGCATTGAGCAGTGCGTTCTAGCTATTACCTTCTCAACCTTTTGGTTTCTCGCTGGCGATTTGGGGCAAAATTTTGACCTCATCACGACCTGGGCTGAGCGCTCTCGTTCAGAGTGATCTCAAGGGGCCAACTTTATGTGGTATTCTAATTCGTTGCGTTGTTGTAAGTGTGAAAAATTCAAGTTCTTACTTTAAGAGTCTTGTGTCCCACATGTGCCTCTTGATGTAGAGGGAACTAAATTCCGATAGACACGTAGATAGGTATATGTTGTACTATACTTTGTCTGGTGTTCTGTCGGGTGACCGAGGGCACTTGCTTGTGCCGTGTGTTGTTTGTTGTCGAACCGTTCTTAGCAAGTTGCAGAACCATCGACAAGTGCTGAAACCGAAGGTGGTCAGAAGAGACGAGTGAAGTTGGCCAGCAAGTTGTGGCGACAAGCCAGTGGAGCTGGGATCAGTCGTCAAGAATGGGATGTGTTCCCGGAACAGTCTGGAGCTGTATTCTCCCCATGGCCCTGGAGGCGAACCTGGAGGGACCTGGCGAACGAGCGCACCTGACATCCGAGCCCCGTGGAAGCAGCTCGTCTTTCCGGTGCATTGTCTGGCAGCGGGGGTGCTGTTATGCCAGCGAGTCCTCAGCAAACGTCCGTGCCTCTGAAAAAGGCAATCTGGGTCAAGGCCAGCCCGCAGTCCGCCTGACGCGAACAACTCAACGGCGTAAACACGCGCGGCGCCTCTCTGGCGCCACGTGCAGTGAGTCAGCAGCGCACGTGACAGCGAGCCCCGTCGAGTAAACAACGGGCGTCTTCATGTCTGGGGGTCTGACGTGGCCCAGCGGCGACCCCATTGGAGGAGTGTGCCCTGACGACCAGCGGCGCTTCTAATTGGACATTTTGGTTGGACTCGGTGCAAATAAAAGAAGCCCTGCGGCGCGTCGCGATCGGCGGTCCTATGAGAGAGGAGTCCCCGTGTCGGAGAGCCGACATGTGTGTGAGTCGGCGGTCTTAGGCGAAAAGCTGACCTATGTGTTAGAGAGGAGAGCTCGGCTCTTCGAGTCTCTGTCGGCCCCAGTGCCGAAATTGTAACGCCTCTGTATATATGCTGTACATAAACCTTGTTTAACTCACCGTCGTCTCGTCCGCTCGTCTTATCAGCTCTGCGCAGAAGCAGTCGCGAGCTGAGAAACATACGCTACCAAACGGCTGGTGACCTTCCCGGCGGAGTTGAAAGCAGTGGCGCCTTCGGGACCGTGTTGGCGTCGCCGTCTTTCGCAACAGTGGAGGTCAGCGGTGGGATTTCGGAGGTGGCTTCGCAACAGGGCTTAAATGGTGCTTCTTGATACCGTTGAAGTGCCGGCGTTTAACTGGTCGTTACCTGTCGCTCCCATATTATACGGGGACGTTTCGCCAAAATTGAATCCGGGGTCGGTAAATCGGTTTGCATAGGGACGCACGCACACACCTGTCAGTCAAGACAGCCGTAGCGTCGCTGTTCTCGCCTACCGAGTCCCGCGTCTCACCCACTGGCGCCGCAGCTTTCACTTACAGCTCCCTCGCGTAGTCTGTCCACAGCGGCACCATAAAGAAGGGGGCCACAGAACACCTACCAGAGATGAGGGGGTCATGCCGGTCAAGAATGATGACGTGTATAATCGCCGAGTTCCGAGGAAAGAAATCTGCGATAAAAAAATAAAAACAAACAAACAAAAACTATGCGTAATGAAGTAAAGGGGAGGGCTGATACCATGGTAACCATTTCGTGTTGCTCTATTTTCATTAAGCATAAAATATCCTCTATTTTTTATATATAGCAAGAAAAATGAAAATATCTCGCTACATTCGTTTAGCGCAACTGAGGAGACGCTGCAGGCCTCGCGCTCAGCAGAAGGAGCAGGTAAATCAATGCATGCTCATCAATCATTCCGGTAAAAGCGGTTTTTTTTTTTGCGAGCTCCGTATATGGTGCTAGCTACTATGCCTCGATTTCCTCAGTTGAAGCGTCTGCTTCTTTGTTTTTTCTTAAATATATTTCGGTAGGCTACGATGAGTGAAGGAAAATTTATTATGAGCGTGGTTGGGGCAGCAAAATATTAGTAACGTTAATGTCGAGAATGTCAGAGAGGAGACAAAAAAAAAAATAACAGGCTGAAGCTATGGTGCACTTACTGAACAAAAGAACTAGCGTAGCTTGGAAGGGGAACAAAGTAAATGTAAATTTTGTGTGACCATTTTTTTATAGAACCTATTGTAGAGGAGTGAACTTGAAATCGAAGATTAAGTTCGTGAAGCGTCTTCTCCGTTGGTGGTGCAAGATGGAGGATTAAACTTATTTCTTACTTTTAGATAAAGTCGGCCTTATTGAGGCAATACCTGATAGTATACATAATACGAAGTGTGGTAGAAAAAATAATGTATACATGCAACAAAAAAACATGAAAAAAAACTTCGCTGACAGGTGGAAAGTTTATCGTCGGTATAGGTCACTCGGGAATGGCCCTTCAGGGAAAAAATAATAGGGTATGAAATCGCTATCTCAGGGGACCAGTGATGAAGGAATGAAAATAGTTAAACTAAAATTGAGCATCTTCGATGCCAAAATGACTGAACATTTGCTTTTCATATACGCTGTACGTGGTCTGGAGATTCTGCGTGGCAGCTGCAGCCACACTTTTAAATAGAAAAAGTCTTTGAAGGAAGAACTTCAAGTCAATCTTACTGTTGGATGAGTTCGTTCAACAGGAATATATCAAATGAGATGCAAACACGTAGAGTGATAAACAGAACATGTAAGGCACGAACCTATGTATAAGCGCATGGACAAAGACGACTATCCCAACAAAGCGTCACCTTTGTTACTATTGTCTTCTATAGCCACCACTGTCATTAGTGCTCTCTCATAGTAGAGTACGGTGTACTCTAAATCGTCGAACATTTTTTTTTCTTAACACACGTCCGCCCACAGTTGTGCACCTGTTCGTGCCTTATTCATTGTATTCACTACACATAATAGATGGCGGGAGAAAGCAGGGCTTTTCGGCTCACGTCCGCGTCAGACATCTTCAGAGGCAGTCGATGTATTAGATCTGCTACTTTCCGTGGAATGATTTTGTAATCTTTGCTGGGTTTACTCGAGGTCGGGCTCCTACGTAGACCTAAAACACAATTGGTTGACGCTTCGGCAGCCGTCGATGCTGTGCCAACGTATATTGTTAGCTGATCCTGGAAGCGGTGCCATACATCAATAATGCCAGTATTGAAAAAAACAGCAGCATGTATTTTCGTGCCGTGGGTCATATATATGAACGCTGTCAGAAGCGGAAGCATGCGACGTGTAAGACCGTTTGTGGGAGTACAATCACTTTAGGTTCCTCACGTTTGAACAGAACGGAGTGACTTAAAAAGCAACGATGCACGTACATTTCTACATATTATTAATATTATTTTTTGTTGCTTATTGACAGCAGCGTACGTTAACATGCGACTTTGTCGCCAATGTATTTTTAGCGTCGGTCTGTTTTAGCTGTAATGAATAACTGTTGCCTGCTTCAATGCATGGAATCCAGTAGGAAGGTGAGGTACGAAAAAATGATATAAACTGAGAAAGTACAGGAGATAAGCGTTCTTCCGCATCTCATTAAGTTTCACGGCTGACGATACGATGCAGCACCCTTCAAAAGAGATGTCGGTACGTGCGTGAATAGCTCGCTTTTTTAAAAAGAACGAACAAACAAAAAAAACTTTTGAAGCTGGCCCCTCCACAACGAAGCTTTTCATGATAAGAAGCCTCTTTACTTTGCTATTATCTCCGCATATTGTACTAGATCAGACCGGTGCTCTGAAAATATATCCATGTGTGCTCGTGGCTGAGCACCTCGCTATTGTTACGTGGCGTATTTGCTGTTATTTAGGACTTTATTTTGTGCATTAACATTAAGTTTAATCTTGAACTGGTGACCATGATTCACAAGGAAAATGAATAGTAACAAAATGTACGGGGGTGAGTAAGTAAATCAGAGAAATAAGCGCGTCTTATCTTTGCGTTAAGCTCCAATTTTAAGTACCGATAACACATTTTGTTGAATTTGGAGGCTCACCCAATTACAATGTGCTTGCGCGGCATGAATTACGCGCACACGTCAAGAGGGTGAATGGGATCAATGAAAGGTAAAATTAATTAATTAAATAATTAATAATCATTTACCTTAACGCGACACGCGGATGCCTTCGGGCATTAGAAGAATGACGGGAGTGACATCTCTACTAACATTATCCCCACGGAACAGCCTTATACAAGTGAGTTCGACAATGAGTTCGTCGCGTGATTCGCCTGAAGGCGTGTACAGCCAAGTCATTAAAAGCGCACATTGTCTTCGGCCTTTGCTTATTCGGGATTCGGTCTACATCGAAACACACCAGCAGCAAGTATGCAATATCGGAGCGGCTGTCGGTAAAGAAGAAACACCACACACGGTGATTTGTCCTCTGTGAGTATGCTCTGTCCCTCCATCTCTCTGGATGTCTCTAAATGTCTGAGCATGGTCCCCATGTATGTAGACCTACAGAGGAGTCCATCTGAAACTAGTTCCGTCATACCAGCACGTCAGCAGCGTGAACAGCTCCAGCTCCCCTCTGATTTGCTTCCTTTTTGGTTCATGACCTCAGTCAGCGATTGCAATAGGGCGGGGAAGGATATGAAAGAGCATATGCGCAGCGTGTGGTGTACTTTTCTCATGTCAAAAAATGTAGCCTACGCAATTATTGGCCGGCTGCTTTACATGACACCGATTCTCATGAGGCGTGCGATCCGCCGATATTTTTTCTTTGATTGTGCGTTCGAACATGAGAACATCTGATACAATTGTTCAGGACATAGCTGTCTAGCGGTTTCGCTGAGCGTAAGCGTCTGCTAGCCGCTTGTTTAACCTATTCGTGAACTTCTGTGTGGTACAGCAAGGGAAAAGGTTCAAAAGCTCCTGGTTGAACGTGTGCACACTCATAAACGGACACAGTAAACCAGTTCACACTCATAAAGTGTTTACTGTGTCTACACTAAACAGCCTTACACCTTAGGAAAAGTGTGTTTTGATAAATAAATAACCTGTCATAAATCAAAATACCATAATATGTGTGATGTGGTGAATAAAAACATCCATATTGTGAGAGGCTGCCAACTGCCTAAACCACAATACTTCCAACACCGTGGTCTAAACACCCTTTTCACATACAAAAAAACGCAAACAAAAAAATCC
Source organism: Rhipicephalus annulatus (assembly GCA_013436015.1). NCBI lineage: Eukaryota > Metazoa > Arthropoda > Arachnida > Ixodida > Ixodidae > Rhipicephalus > Rhipicephalus annulatus. Next base: position 200,518 of record WOVY01001296.1, on the reverse strand, counting down.
TTCTCGTCAGCGTACAACCAATTGCACATAACTCATGAATCGATGATATAGGTGTAACTTTAAGAGACAGGAAGAGAGTAGAAAGGGCCAGGGAAGAAACGGGAGTTAAGGACATCATATATAGCAAAAAGAAGAAATGGACATGGGCAGGACACATAGCGTGTAGACAGGATAACCACTGGTCATTAGGGGAACTGACTAGATTCCAAAAGAATGAACGGGCTAGACAGAAAGTTGAGTGGGCATATGAGATTAGGAAGATTGCGGATATAACGTGGCAGCAGAAAGCACACGACGGGGTTGATTGGTGCAGCAGGAAAGACCTTTGCCCTGCAATGCGTTTAGTCAGGATGATGATGATGACGGTGGTCGTGGTGATGATGATGATAATGATGATGATGATGATGAAATTAACATAGATGGTGCACGTATGCGCCGAACTATGCAACACAGCATATGTAACAGGTCCCGTTAATTAGGGAGGCAATCGCCGGGCTAATTCCAAGTATCGAAGTATCGGCCCTTTGAACTGTTTCACGAAAGCGCGGGCAATTCAGAAGTGGTCCTATTTGGCGCGCCAGTGAACGCCGGCTGTGGTCCAAAGAACGAGTCAGAGCCGAGAGTTGATAAACAAAACAAAATTATATTCTCAAATGTCACAGATCAAACGATACACAAATATGCACACTCGACAATAGTTGAATACGATATCTCACCAATCAAACAACGTACTACACAGTGCAATCAATGTCACGAAGCCCGTTAATTAGGGAGGCGATCGCCCGGCTAATTCCAAGGGCCGAAGTACCGACCCGCCGAACCGCACCACGAAAGCGTGGACAATTTAGAAGTGGTCCTTTTTGGCACGCCAGCGGGCGCCGGCAGTGGCCCAAAGAACAAGTCAGAGCCGAGAGTTGATAAACAAACAAAATATATTCTCAATAATGGCAGATCGAAAACAATACGCAAGTATGCACACTCCACAATAGCTGAGTACAATATGTCACCAGTCAAACAACGTACTACACAGTACAATCAGCCACACTCAAAACAACGGACACAGACAACAATATGCACTACAATGCAGTCGCATGCATTGAACAACCAAGACACTTAAAGACTAAAGAGATAGAAAACCTATTCAGTCCAAAGTTCTTGGAACAAAAGTCTGGATGATACTCTTCCGAGAATCACTCACTCAAAGTCCAGCGTTGTTGTCGTTCCGCTGCCCCTGAAGTTTCTCTTCCAGAAAACCTCGCCGAAGTTTCTCTTCCAGGAAACCTCGCGTCTTCAATTGGCCACTCTCCAAGCTTCAAACTTCTTCGCCGGAAACACGTCGGCTTCACACACGCAGCTGTTGCCACGTGTCTTCGCTCAATAGCGGTAAACACACACTCTTGCTTGTAGCTCGAGTCGTCACCCCTCAGGTGGAAATCATCTTCTTCTCCTGCTTTGTCTCTACGGGCAAAACCTTCGCCGACTACACGGCGGAATCCCTACGCGCTCTGGCACTAACTTCCGTCTTCTCCTGATCTCTCATTTCGGCTGCTCGATTAAATACCTTCCGCGCGAGATTCCAGAAAGTTCTCATCATTTCGTCGGCGCCATGCGCAGCGAAGGCTGGGAGAAAGGTCGAGACGATACGAGGGCCGTCCGCGACGGATGACTCAAGCCGGCATCACCACGCCTCTTTCCATCGAGAAATTTCGAGTGCTTGCTCGGCCGCTGATGTGGGGTGAGGAGATTCATCGGCGAAGCCACGCTTCCGAGGGGAGAGGCGCGCGCCTGGGGGTCTTTGGATGTTTGTTTTCACTTTCTTTTTTTGTCGTTGACCTCGCGGCGTCACCCTGGCGCTTCATCACGAGACTTTGGCGGCGCGCCGTTTTTGAGCGCTCGTTTTGTGACACTGCCCCCCCTCCTTTAAGAATATTATCTCATAATATTCAAAACCACACAAACGAGTGCGAACAGTCCCCACACACTTAAAGACTGGAACATAGTCCGTTGCTCACGACACGTCACATTCACAATAGATCACTCTATTCAATTGTCCATTGTAATTCAATCTCACACACATGAAATATAACCACAGGTACATGAGTACAACACTCCATCATATATTCCAGACAATACAAATGTACAAAGTTCTTTCATTACAACAATTGTACAATCACATCACCGTAACAAGCATTTTGACTCACTCGACATACAGTTGTGACACAGGATAACAACCACAATAACTTAACATAAAGCACTGTCAAACGCATTCCGTATCGACCTCGACACCTATCCTGTGCATTTTGAACGGCGCTTGCGCCCTTTCTTGCGGTGCTCTCTCGATCTCTTCTTATGTTTCCACGTTCTTTTTCGGCGAGCCCTTTCCAACGACGGTATCTGAGGCGGCGTCTCACTCATCGCTGTCACTTCTGACACTGCTAGCGGATCATGACGCTCAACCGATCCTGTCCGGTTATTCACCCGCTTGTTCATGTCCCGACATTTGGCCTGGCTGGCCAACTCCGTCATTTTTACATTGTCTGTCAGTTGAAGTCGAGTGGACGTAAGCCCAGTTGCCCAGCACGTGAACTCATTTGATACGATGATGTTCTCATTCACTGTCTCTTGAGCCCAGGCTTCACCTTGGGCTCGAGTGAAATCCTTCGCGGGATTGTTCTCCGCTGTATCTCGCTGTCCCTGTGTCGGCGGGGGCTCCATCTTCGGGTCTTCCCCCAAACATTCTGAATCATTCGGCCCTCGCTCCCCGTCGATGTTTCCAATGACGAGGTCGTACAGGGGGGTCGTCATGCATAGAGCCGTAACCTTCCCGCTGAAGTACGGGGTTTCAACCTCAATTTCTGCTTCGGGAAGCATCCGAACCGTACGGTCAATTAGGCAAACCGGTTTCGTTCTGCCTGTCAACTCACTTTCCCATACCAAATTTCTCCGCACGATAACAATGGAGCTGCCGGTATCTCTTAACACCGTAACCTTCTTGTCCGCAACTTTTCCAGGCAGCGTTGGCATTCCCTTCGTGACACCGATTGGCTGTTTTGTCATTACAGCACCCACAATAGGAATTTTCTCCCCATTTTCAACTCTACGAATCCATCGGTGACGGCATTATTACCGGATTTTGGTGCCGCTTGCACACAGGATACCTGGTGAGTTTGACTCGCTCCGTTTCGACATGCGTCTGCTTTGTGCCCAGTCTGACCACACTTAAAACATTTTACTACCGTAGGGCTCGTAAAGTTAGTACGACAGTTGCTCGCGTGATGACCCACTCGGTTACACATAAAACATCGCGGAACACTCTCCGGTGCACGCTTCTTTTGTTCGGGTGCCGAATTTTTCGAATCTTCGGGACACTCCTTCTTGACCTTGGCCAAATTAGTGCCACCTTGCGCTTCCAAGAATTGATCAGCTAACTCAAGCATGTCTTCAAGTGACTTAGCTCTCCTCTCTTTCAAGTACAGCGACAGGCTTGGGTGGCAACTAGTAAGAAATTGTTCTCTAATTAGGAGCTCTCTAAGCTCATCGAACTCCTGCGCTGTCCCTGAAAGTTTAATCCATCTGTCGAAATAATGGCAAAGTCGGGCGGCATACTGCGTAGCCGTCTCACCATCAGCTGGCTTTCCTGTCCGAAATCTGTCCCGGAATCCTTCCACAGTAAATCTAAATCGCTTCAGCAAAGCAGCTTTCACCTTGGCATAGTTGGCTGCATCGGTCGGCGTCAGCCTACCGTACACACTGAGTGCTTCACCACTCAAGCAGCTGCTCAAAGCAGTTGCCCATTGATGTTCCGGCCAATTCTGGCTCCTTGCAATCGTCTCAAATCGGTGAAGGTACGCGTCAAGGTTGTCCTTCCTTTCATCAAACGCTACGAGCAGCTTGCTTGGGTTCAAGCGGAAGCCATGATCTTCCCGTTCGCTGCTTTCAACTCTAGCTTGGACGGGAGTTTCACTTCGCTGTTGCAAACGGAGCCGCTCGAGTTCCATCTCGTGCTGCCGCTGCCGTTCCCTTTCAGCCATCTCCGCTTCTCTTTCTTCTTTCAGCTGCCGCTCCCTCGCTTCTCTTTCTTCCTTCAGCTGTCGCTCCCTCGCTTCTCTTTCTTCTCTCGCCCTTTCGGTTGCCAACTTCTCTCTCTCCAGCTCCAACTTCAATTGCTGCTCTCTTTCTTCTTTCAGCTGTCGCTCCTTTGCTTCTCTTTCCTCTCTCGCCCTTTCAGCTGCCAACCTCTCTCTCTCCACCACCTCTTTCTCCTTCTGGTTTACCCATTTCCGTAGTTCGGCGCCAGAAAGACCCATCTTCTCACCAAGAGCAACTAACTTTTCGAGATCCATGGTGTCTCGCAAATAAAGTCTTGCCGCGTGTAAAAAGTATCTGCCTAAATCAGTCTAGTGGAACACTCCCCTGCACTCGTTAACGAGAACACTGAGCAACACACAAAATCGTTCCGATAGCACTATCAACAACTCGAGGCTCTTTCTCACTACTTTGGGCACACTGTGCACCAAAAGGTCCTGTCGCAGATGCCAGATTAATTGTCACGAGTCCAGTTAATTAGGGAGGCGATCGCCGGGCTAATTCCAAGGGCCGAAGTACCGACCCCCCGAACCGCACCACGAAAGCGTGGAAAATTTAGAAGTGGTCCTTTTTGGCACGCCAGCGGACGCCGGCTGTGGCCCAAAGAACAAGTCAGAGCCGAGAGTTGATAAACAAACAAAATATATTCTCAATAATGGCAGGTCGAAAACAATACACAAGTATGCACACTCCACAATAGTTGAGTACAATATGTCACCAATCAAACAACGTACTACACAGTACAATCAGCCACACTCAAAACAACGGACACAGACAACAATATGCACTACAATGCAGTCGCATGCATTGAACAACCAAGACACTTAAAGACTAAAGAGATAGAAAACCAATTCAGTCCAAAGTTCTTGGAACAAAAGTCTGGATGATACTCTTCCGAGAATCACTCACTCAAAGTCCAGCGTTGTTGTCGTTTCGCTGGCCCTGAAGTTTCTCTTCCAGGAAACCTCGCCGAAGTTTCTCTTCCAGGAAACCTCGCGTCTTCAATTGGCCACTCTCCAAGCTTCAAACTTCTTCGCCGGAAACACGTCGGCTTCACAGACGCAGCTGTTGCCACGCGTCTTCGCTCAATAGCGGTAAACACACACTCTTGCTTGTAGCTCGAGTCGTCACCCCTCAGGCGGAAATCATCTTCTTCTCCTGCTTTGTCTCTACGGCCAAAACCTTCGCCGACTACACGGCGGAATCCCTACGCGCTCTGGCGCTAACGTCCGTCTTCTCCTGATCTCTCGTTTTGGCTGCTCGATTAAATACCTTCCGCGCGAGATTCCAGAAAGTTCTCATCATTTCGTCGGCGCGATGCGCAGCGAAGGCTGGGGGAAAGGTCGAGACGATACGAGGGCCGTCCGCGACGGATGACTCAACCCGGCATCACCACGCCTCTTTCCATCGAGAAATTTAGAGTGCTTGCTCGGCCCCCGATGTGGGGTGAGGAGGTTCGTCGGCGAAGCCACGCTTCCAAGGGGAGAGGCGCGCGCCTGGGGGTCTTTGGATGTTTGTTTTCATTTTCTTTTTCTATCGTTGACCTCGCGGCGTCACCCTGGCGCTTCATCGCGAGACTTTGGCGGCGCGCCCTTTTTGAGCGCTCGTTTCGTGACAATCAACTACACTCAAAACAACGGACACAAACAACGATACGCGCTACAATGCAATCACATGCATCAAACAACCAAGACACTTGAAGACTAAAGAGTTCAAAAACCTATTCAGTCCAAAGTCCTTGGAAAAAAGTCTGAATGATACTCTTCCAAGAATCACTCACTTAAAGTCCAGCGTTGTTGTTCTGCTGCTCCCCAAAGTTTCTCCTCCAGGAAACCTCGCGTCTTCAATTGGCCGCTCTCCAAGCACCAACTTCGCCGGTAACACGTCGACTTCCCGCACGCAGCTGTTGCAACGCGTCTTCGCTCGCTGGCGGTAGACACACTTTTCTGCTTGTAGCACGAGTCTTCACCCCTCAGGTGGAAATCCTCTTCATTACCTGCTTTGTAACTAAGGACAGAAGCCTTCGCCGACAAGGCGGAACACCGTACGCACCCTGGCGCAAATATTCTTCTTTTCCTCCTTTGTCACTGAGGACAAAAGGCGTCGCCGACATGGCGGAATGACCATACACACACTGGCGCTGACTTCATTCTTCTCCTCCTTTGTCACTGAGGACAAAAGGCTTCGCCGACACGGTGGAAAGACCCTACGCACACTTGCGCAAAACTTTCATCTGCCTACGCACACGTGCGCAAACTTTCTTCTCCTGTTTTCCCTTCTTCGCTGCTCGCTTAAATACGTTTCGTGCTAGATTGCAGAAAATTCTCATCGTTTCCTCGGTGCGATGCACAGCCAAGGCGGGCGAAATAGCGAGACGTTTCGAGAGCCGTCCGCGACACGTGACGCAACTCTGCATCACCACGCCCCTTTCCTTCGAGAACCTTCCAGGGCTTGCTCGGCCGCCGATATGAGGAGGTTTTGATTGATATGTGGGGTTTAACGTCCCAAAACCACTATATGATTATGAGAGACGCCGTAGTGGAGGGCTCCGGAAATTTAGACCACCTGGGGTTTTTTAACGTGCACCCAAATCTGAGCACACGGGCCTACAACATTTCCGCCTCCATCGGAAATGCAGCCGCCGCAGCCGGGATTCGAACCCGCGCCCTGCGGGTCAGCAGCCGAGTACCTTAGCCACTAGACCACCGCGGCGGGGCGATATGAGGAGGTTGGTCGGCGAAACTACACTTCTGAGGAGGGAGAGACAGCGCGCCCGGGGAGTTTTTGGATGCTTGTTTTCTTCTTTATCGATGACCTTGAGGCGCCTCTCTGGCGCTTGGTCAACAGAATTCGGCGGCACGCCCTTTTTTGAGCGCTCGTTTGTGACAGCATATCGAGAAAAAGAATGTATCATGAATGAAGCGCTATAGAACGCTACGCAACCTTACACGAACTGTCTGGTATAGGCATGGTATCTTGACCACCATTCACTGCCGCTGGGGTTATTTATGTTTCGTGCAATTGAACAATAAAAAATAACAGAAAATCTGTAAGTTTAAGATGAGCTTCTAGACAGGCCTGACATACTCATACCTTTAATTCTAAGTTCACCGAATAAATGCGACATTTTATCAGCGAGTTCCAATTATCTTTTGGCATCTTGTGGGTCACAGGTGTTTCAATAACCCCATAAAACTTCTATCTCCTAAAATGTGTTTTAAAATAAAAATTTCGCCTCCATGATAACTCACTTAAAGCATAGTTGCGGAAAGAAATCTCTCATTTCGGGAGATTCTGGTTAGGCAAAATGTAATTTTTGCAAGCTTGAGATTGTTTTAATATTTCAAAGTTGTTTACACTGCACTCCCTGCACTATGGGCAGCACTGTCTCTATATGTTCCCACCCGCTTGTTCGCGCCCAATGCATGCAGTACACCAGTACAACAACGTTGTCTATGTACTGCAGTGGTTTTTGTAATCCTTGATGCGCAGTCATGAATGTTGGAGCGAATGGGCTATAGTGAAAGCCTACGTGACCTAGTTCAACTGCATACTGCACTGGAAGGCTCCGTTTTGATCACAGAAACGTGGCACGCTCAGGCGCACCAAACTAAGCAGGACAGCCGGCAGATCACAGAGAGCCAAATACTCTGGTATAAAAGTACGAAGACTTCAGCGCGATGTAATAATATGAAATGCGTTGCTTTGCCTTGCAAAAACACTGGATCGACAGCCTGGGACATTTACATCGAATAGTGTCCTTTTGTGTTAGTTGGGCTCTGAATTTGAGCTACTTACATTCACAGGCTCTTCTACTCTTTCGTTCATTCGTACCCGGCATTCTGACTTGGGCAGTCCTGCGAAACTGGGAGGTGGCGTTGTGGCAAAACTTGAACTAATGTGCCTCGATGCGTGCAAGGTCGCATCGAGGCACGCTATATAGCTTTGACGTTATCTTGTTAGATGCCTGAACCGGGGTTGCGTAAGAGCTTGACGGATGTTTGAGAAAGTTGTATCCATCTACACATTTGGCATCTGACATCGTCGTGACCTGAACTAAACGGCCAAAATAAACGAGATTACGAAATGACGAGTCGTCTCGCTCAGTTTTGAAGTTTAATGAATTCTCGAAAAGTGGCTTTATCTCTTTTTGTTTTTCTGTATTTTACTGCGTCTTCTGTAAGAACATTCGGTTCGTGCATTTGCAAAGAACGAGCAAAGTGTCTGGTTAGAACGGGAAACTGGGCTATCTGTACTGAATCTGGCATGACCCGAACCGTTAATGTTTTAGGTTTTGCTTCACTGAAGCCAAGTGACAGTTGCCAAGTTCTAGCGGTGATGTCAAAGTGATTATAAATGGAATTGTTAAAATAACTATAAAACAATTCAGGCCACGAAGCGAGGTAACTACTAAAAAGTATTATTTAAATTCATTGTTGCAGTTCGACGCCGGCACTCCAGCGTAAGCTAAAGGTGTACGATGAGAACTGGAAAGGAAACAAACATAAATGCAGAAAATCTGCAAAAGGTAGCGAGGTTAACCATAAAAATGTCCGGTTGTCTACGCACGCTAAAGAATGGGAAAGGAGAATTCAAAGATGAGAGAGAGGGGGAGGGACAGAAGAACAAATCAGCAAAGCTAGGTAGGAATAACTCTGCGCATAGCACTCGATCTGCTTATTTACAATAATGGCGCGTGTTGCTGGGCGAGTCGGTCGTACGTAATTACACAAAGCCAGCTTTTTCGCAAAATAGAGAGGAGGAGAAAGAAAGTAACTGGTAGCGCAGACGGGAGTAAAATTAGAGAAAAGCCAACATTCTTGCTATAGCGTCCAAAAAGGCGGAATTGAATTCATTGATTAAAAAGGATGGACTTCATTACATGAGAAGCTTATGCACATTGTTAAAGAAAACCCGCTTGTTGTAAATTTTTCGAGAGCCTGTGGCTTCGCTACAGATAGCTGTCTGACGAGACCGCCATTCGTTATTTCAGCCCACTGCGAAGATTGGGAGTCTCTCAAAAATTACGGCTACCCCCCCCCCCCCCCAACAGTGCCGAATAAAAATGAAAAAAAAAACAAGAAAGGAACTATCTGTAAGAGGAGAAAAACGAGTGACACTGAATCGGAGAGTACCTTGGCAGCTAGCTAGGCTCTGGCCCTGTGGCTTACTGGAAATCGATGGCACGAGGCTTCGTTCCTGAGGGGCCGGCTTTGCACAAACGACACGCTTACTCGGCGCGATGCTCGCCTACAGACTATCTGCAGTCTTAATTAAGGGACCACATGCGCTCGCTAGTGAGGGGCGATTGGACGAACGAAAAATAAAACTAGAATTTCATGAGCTCGCTCCGTTGACGGATCAGACCGTTCTGTTTGTGTATTAAATAACTGATTCTTTATAAAAGAAGCCGAAGGAGGCGGCTCATTTGCTGTTGATTTTGAATTCATTATTACTAAATAAGGTACATGAAAATAAAGGAGCGAAATGAACAGGGAGTGCATCTGGTAGTGAGCGTACAGCATAAACGTGCGTGAATGAATGCGGTATTCGGTTTGTTCGTCGATCGGTCGGTTTGGTTTAATTTGGTTCGGTCGGTTGACTGGTTGGTCGGTCAGTAAGAAAAAAATTTCGAAGAACGTCGCACAATATTACTGATTAATATCGCCAATCAAGCACGTGCATTCGGCTAACTGTGGATGAGGTTCGTGCTCATTTTTCAATATCAAGCAATGAAGTGAACCTGGGTGACAGATACAACCGGTGGTTGCTGTTATTCTCCGCTGCCATCCACAACTATACCTAACCATTGATAAGCAACTCCTCTGTGCTCTCGGCCATGACTCCGTTGACATGTGACGATGGTTGAGGCCCATAATAACAGTGAAAGCAGCATTGATCGAGATAACAATGTCAACAGCCGATTTAGGCGCCACCGCTGGTGTCAGCGACCGGTACGCTATCGAGAAAGACAAAAATAACTGTATTTGAAAATTTTCTAGGAATAGATGGGCTTTGAACCCGGAACCTCTGCATGCCTGTCGACTATACACAGATGAGGCACAGCACACAGCCATGCTGGTTTTGGAAATTCACTGGCTAAAATACGCTATGAAAGTGTCATGCGGTGTCGTGTGGTGTAAAACATGCTATGCAGTGTTCTCAATGCAGTGAAACTTCGCTCAGAACTTCAAGGGACTCGGGAAAAAAAAAAAGGTTAATGAAAGTTCACTTGAATGAAATAACAATGTTCCCATTGAATAAGGGGCTAAAGAAAACATTAGTTGGTAAAATGAAACTTGAACGCCTTTATCAAGGCTGCTTGTTAGAATGTGAACATTGGAACAGCTTTTAATCACCTTGGATAAAGCCCAGGCCTTAGCGCCCAGTCCTTTTTTGGCGCCACTTGGTTTGCATCGTTACTTATGCTTGTGGCGTCATCGTACGGCTGAAGAGATAACTTCGACGTGTTTGCAGTGATCACGTGGTTTTGTGTGTATGTCACGTGGCACAGGGAACATCCTTACATCCACTGTACACACGTGCTATTAACGCGTTGCACGTGTGGATTTGTACGTACCTGCTGAAACGATGTCGATCAGCGACGAAGCTACTGAGAACGTCAAGAAGCCGGGCAAGGCGAGAAGCCCTAGCACAGTTGAAATCACAGGTGAACGAGACGATGGCGCCCTGTCAGCCGTTTGCAGCACATTATTATGGGATATAACCGTGAATCCAGAGCCCCTGGTCATGAGGAAAATCGTGCGAGAAGGCCTCGATCTAGACTACATAAGATTTTTCAAGAAATCCACGGCTGACTATGTTTTCCGAAGGTTGGAGTCCGAAATCGAGTACTTCGAGGGGGACCTGCTCAAGATCAGAGTCTATGGCAAGTGGCGCACGATACCGCGGAAACAAGTGAGTCTGTGAAACGAATCCTTCGCATATTCAGTTAATCGACCGTTTCAGCGACTTGTGCATATTCCTTTCAAGAGTTAGGTGCACGTAGGTGCTCGCAGTGTGCTTTATTAGATGGGGTGGGGCGGGGGTCAAAGTTTCGTGATTTTCGTCGTAGGAACCCCTCCGCGCCCCGTTTGCTCAGTTCAAAGAACATGTTTTTACGTGACGAAGAGGTGCGGCGGGGCTGGTCGCGTTCTCACCCTCACCTCCCTATTTCTCTCTCGATTTCTGTCTCATTCTTGGTCTTTGTCTTTTATTCTTTATTTTCCCTTCTCTCTATCCCTGTATTTCTCGCTTCCTTTTCTCGCATATGGAGACTAGCGTACAAATAGAAACAGACATTGGGCCCTTCATAACCAATGCATACAAATGTACTTGCACTTTGTTACATATGGCTAAAGATGATCAATTATCTACAATGTCACGTCGGTCGTTCTCCTAACAGCGAGCAATGGCACAAGATTAAGAAAAAAATCTGCTTGTGTCTTTTTCTCGTAATAATTGAATGTAAGAAGCAACTTGTGCATTTACTCTGGGTATGTCATTCGTTTTTGTAAAGCAAAGGCACAATAAAATGAATATTCAATTAGTCCGTCATGGATAATTAGAATGCACATGTATCAAGTCAATCCACATTATACTACATTAACCTAGCCAAGCTATCTTGCAACAAAGTGTACAGTGCCTTGATTACATTGTTGATAGTTTACAAACTTCTAACACCTTGGTTTACACATACACAAACCCGCGTAATGGATGTGATATTTCTAATGGAATTTTCATTCTAATGACCATATGGTATTATTTAGACTTTTGTGCCATGTGAACTTTTGCGGTCTTTTTCTAGGTTACCTATGGTGACAAAGGAATGTCCTATGCATTTTCTGGCACCCGGCTTCCGGCCAAATTGTGGACTCCTCTTCTCCAGCACTTGAGGGATCTTGTTGCCAATCAAACTGGCCACCGTTACAATTTCGTACTCGTCAACAGGTGGGGGAGCTGTATTGAAATATCTAGTGGCATATTTGGCAAATCGCACAAGTGAACACCGCAAGTACCCTCGTGAAGCATTTCGTTCAATCGTTGTAGCGCCAGGGTGCAGTGGGCTGGTTTCTCGAGGACAGCATAAAGTTTGGCCTATGTCAGCACTACCATTTGGAAATAAACACGCATTTCTATTGCTCTGATAGCACTAGAAGTTGTGCAGTGCGTTTTGTTGAACAAAGCGCTTTGTTCTTGCCGCAATATAATGTAGAAGCTCAGTGTAACAATAAAGCTGCCACAGAATGCCATGTCCTAGTGCTTTCTCGTCTTGCACGTCCTATTGGAGCACCACCCGCCACACGTAGGTCAGGCAGGCAAATTTACTACAGGTGCAACTTGTGTATAACATCTCGCACCACGTGTATGTTCGTCACAACAAGTCGCCTGAGTTCAGATAGGTGTGGCAGTTCAAAACAAGGCACTTAGCTGGTTGAAATTGGCTGGGTACTTACTGGCTTAGGCACAGATTAAGCATAAAAATAAGGCTGTCTGTTGTAAGCGTGTAGCGTATTCTTACACATATTTTTTTGGCTTATTGTTATGTACCCTACCTGAATAACCGGTGAAGACAGCAAAGTGATAACTTCCTAAAAATATGTGCAAGAGGATCACCATTGTGCACGAGTTCTATTGCTGGCCCATGCAGGAATTTTGCATGCAAAAACAGTTTCTGATGCAATGCATGGTTTGAAGGGGTAGTGAGATCAATTTTCTTATGCAAGTTCACTCTGCCGCACTAAATCTCTGAATACAGAGATGGCTGTGAGAAAGCCTGATGCTCTTTAAATGCTGATAAGATAATTTACATTGGCACTAAAGTCGATTTTTGCATGGCACACTTTCTGACATCGATACTAGCATGACATCAGGCTACAGTACCAATTTTAGTCACTCGGCACTCCAGTATGGCTAGTTGTACAACTTCAGATATTCAAAATGGCCACTTGTGGGTCACTAAGAGAGTTGTGGAGCTCAGCAACGATGGAAACTTTACGACATCCTATGCCAGAATGTGACAAAAAACTTGTATTATGTCCTGACATCAAGATACAGTAGGAACCAAGACAAGGTTTTAGAACCTGTGTTGCAATTGATTTTTCAGGGTGGACTCATGTCTACTAGTACATTTTCTTGGCATTTGAGGGCTTGGCCTTTCGTCTGACTTAGAAAACAAGCAATGGAAGATTTTTGTGTCATTGCCTCTTCAACAACAGGGATTCACGGAGGGAATTCGCTCTGAGCAAGCTCAGAGCCAAGTCTTTTTTTTTTTGTTGTTGTCCAAGACAAGTTGCCATGGGCTGCATTATTATTAAACTAATGTCATCATTCATAATAACAGTTTTGCTGTATCTGGTATAGTTGTAAATGGACTCAACTGTACTTGAATGGCAAACATGACAGAGTTCATAGGCACAAATGTTCTTGAATATAAGTTAGAACGTGTTCAGAAAAACGCTGCAAGATTCATCGCGAGAAAGTATGATTACAAAATTCGAAGTTCACAAATAAGGGAAGAACTAGGGTGGAAGTTACTTTCCACACGCATAACGATAATCAGGCTAAAACATTTGTACAATATTTACAGAGGTAACACGGGAATCGACACAAACATATATATAAAACAGCCTCATTATCATTCTAGGAGACGCGACAATTCAAGAAAAATAAAGCCCTACCAGTGTCGTAATAACATTTTAAGTTCTCATTTTTTCCTAGAACAATTGAAGAATGGAATCTGCTTCTCGATGATTAGTATGTGCATCAAACTTTTCTTCGGCCATGGACAACTTTCTATGAATGTAGTCGCTAAAATAAATGATGAGCGAATGTCTTAAGCTTTGCCCTCTCGCAAAGGGCAGATATATGCTCGCCAAACGAGAATAGCTTGAATAAAGGAACCTCAAAGCAAAGTTTTTTAGCCTCTCTATTTTCGTAATTGATGGTCTTGCGCACCTTTTGTTATTATTATCACTGTTATGTCTCCATGTACCAACGTACATTCTTGATCATGATGACTTGTTACATTCCATTGCAATATTATATGTAATTGATTCCCTGCAATAATGCCCAACTCAGGTGCTGTAGGTATGTAATAAATAAATAAATAAATAAATAATATCCTGGTAGTTTTTGCGAATACCTTCACTTTTTGACAGTATCCTAGGACATAGATTCAACTAAAATTAAAAAGGAAAAAGGCCATTGCAAGGCTTTGGCTAGAGACCTTACTTGCTTTATAAAATTCATGTGAACATTGACCCTGAACATTGACAACACTGGGCTTTTTGAATATTGGATGTAGTTATCATTTTTGTGAGGGCCTGTTGGTATTCACTCAGTGTCATTTGTAACATTAAAACGTGGCTATGAAATCACCCTTATAATTCATTTTCAATTATATGGATGGCTCAGCAAAAAATTTAGCACCACTCATGAATTTGAACAGAAGAAATATAGATAGTGTAGTTCCCCCTCTTCTTTTTAAAGATGATAGTCTTTCTTGAGGACCTTCGATGCAAAAATTTTGGTCTGTCTGTCTGTACATTTGTCCGTTTGTACACAACGGCATCAGGTACTTGAAACGGCCGACCCCATTTGCAGCGCCCACCTACGTTGCTGAAGGTCGAGCGTTCATGCTTGTGCAATTACTGCGCATGTCTGGGGCACCACAACAACACGTATATATTCTGCATGTGCGTCTCTAACTAGAAAAGGCATACATAAGTAATTTTAAAGACCGTAGCGCTTATCACGCTGCGCTGACCATGCAACACTTGCAGGGAAAGGCGAGTGTTTGAACGCTTTGCTAAAACGAGATGGTGGTGGCACCTACCCGTCGCCTTGCATTCTACACCTTATCACCTCTGAGATGGGTACACGCACCCGTCTCAGAGCTACGCGTTTTGTTTTCTAAGACAATTGCCAGATGGCGCTCATGTCTGATGTGTGACGTGACTTGATGCGCTCGTTCACCTCTGCTGCACGCTCGAGGCACTCTAACGCAGTGCCTCCAGAATATCACTCACCGATTTTCTTGCACAGAACATCAAATAAATGTCTTGTTCACTCTCTCCACACGCAAGACTATTGCCTTTCGACGACATTCGCAGATTACATGCAGATACGGGCCAATGTTTTTGTTCGGCACTACCGTATGGCTAGCTGGTGGAACATTGCAACGTGACTAGTTACCAGATCCCTCTAGCTTGTCAAGATCCCCCGGATGAAATTGAAAAGCGCTTTTTTTTTCTGGCACTTCTACTCAAGTTTACAGCCAGCTTACATATATTAGCCAAATAACTTCCTGGTATTGGAAACTAATACGCGCTATATCTTTCTCCTGCACTTCTTTCAGGTACAAGGATGGCTCCGATCACATGGGCGAGCACAAAGATGACGAGAAAGACCTCGACCACGCTGTCCCTATTGCATCATTGTCATTTGGGCAACCTCGAGACTTTGTGCTGAAGCATGGAGATGCAAGGCGCAAGGTACGTCACGTGGAGCCCGTGAAGATATGCCTGGAACACGGAAGCCTGCTGCTGATGAACCCACCTACAAATAGATACTGGTATCATTCACTCCCGCCACGTAAGGCAGCTGTGGGACCTCGTGTGAACCTTACCTTTCGCCGATTGCATGTACTGCCAAGTCGTTAGTGATCACAGATGGGATGTGAACTGGCTGTCATTGCTGTTTTCACTTTTACAGTTCCTATCATTATGGAATTGTTGTTAGCACTAGCCTTCATTATAACAAAGTTGCATCTTACTTGAAAATAAGTTAGTTTTGTCCAATAATTTGTTATAGTGCTTTGTTCGTAACACTAAATCTATTGCACCACAATTTCTTACTTACTTCATTATAATCGATATTTTGTTTATCTGGGTCCGTTGTATTGAGGTTTAACTTTAATGCAGGATAGGTGTGCAAGGCTATTTGTTGCTTTGACAACTAAATAAGTAATGTAGTATTCAGTATTTTTTACACTGCAGCATCAGGATATTTTAGCCGTTGTTATAGATAAGAACATGAATTTATTCCAAATGTGAAGGACCTTACAAGCAGACGATTTTTATAGTGTGAAACAGGCATGGCTGACATGAAAACTGGCATAGGCTGAGCTTCTGCACCACATCTAGAGTTGTTAGGCACAAAATAGCTGTGCTTGTTTTTTTTTTCTATCTTGAAGCATGGAATTAAACGTGCAGGTGTGTTCATTCAGACATCAAACAAGATGTTGGCATCAACGATATCTTTATAGCTGGTTGAAGCAAATCCAGTGAAACATAGTGCAGCCTTATGGACAATACATCAGGTTATTTACTTTACACTATATACAGATGCATGCATTGACATTTCTGTTAGCATCTTGAACTGCTGACAGAGCAGCCATTGTATATATACTTGTTCGCTCCACCAATTCTTTATGCTCTCTCTTCATCTTACAGTTGCATTCAGTGCTCTCGAGTGTTTTTCCCTGGTATACCGCTAAAGTTGGCAAAAGTGGAGGAGCAGAGAGAGACTCCTAAACTTTGACGAGGTGTCCAGTATTCTTCACTGTTACATGACGAAACAAAAATGAAGACAAGTGCAATTCAGTTATTGGCGTAAACTGAAAATAGTCATTGTATTTATTGAAAATTGCATTTGTTTAGCTGAAAGAAAAACTTGAATCTTGCATCTTTTCAGAAGCACGGGCATCCCTGTTGCATCTTCCCCTCTCACACGCATCACACCTACAGGAGCAGGCTCACTCGGGGTTTGGGTCTAAGTTACAAAGCAGACTTGCATGCAAAGAACACTTACACTACCAAACATCATACTCAGAGTTACTGTCCAGTATAGGTGAAATTGTACAGGTTCCTTAGTCATTGCTTCACTCTTCATATCCGCTATGTATTTGCAAGGTCATTTTCTGTAGTGCTGTCGGCAGAACAGTCGCAATACTTCTCGATGGGTGGACAGAGTGTTGCAGGATACTCTACAGGGATGCTAAAGCCTGTTTTGAAGCTCGGGTTCGCCTGTTCATTTTGTTGAGCGGCACTGCAGTCTCTCATATTGTGTTGGCTCTTAGTCGAGGTATCGGACCATTGTTCGTGGGTTTTCATGGGGAGTTTGTGGCGCGAAGGCATGTCTTGTTTGCTGCCTCCAAGTTGACAATGCAGTGCAGTATACAATGTTTCCACCCCTCTTGGCACCTAGGTTGGCCGTCCGCAAAGACATCTGCATTGTGTTTACTGCCTGTGGCATAAAGCTTAATAAATTCAATGTAGTTTGGTGAAGCCACTGTCGATTACCTGGCCTATAGGGTGCTTTGGAAAATGCGGGGCTTCAGCGTACTGCAGTGTGTTGTCACATTGGCTCACTTTATTTTCTTCCTCAAAAATTTTGAAAGGTGTTTCATCACCGCAAAATTATAACGTGAGGTTGGTTGGTTAAATGCTCTTCTGCAATAAATGATCTCACTTGTAAATTGTTCGGCGCTATCAGCATAAGAACATCAGCTAGTGCTTGATCAACTCTTATGTTTGCATTTGCCTCACCTCGTGGAGCCATACATCCTGGTCTGTAGCCTTTGATGACAAGCTGCTTGTCTATTATTGTCTATTGAGCCTGATTCCTATAAATTGAAGTGCTTTGGAAAATGCAGGGCTTCAGCGTACTGCAGTGTGTTGTCACATTGGCTCACAATATTTTCTTCCTCGAAAATGTTGAATGGTGTTTCATCACCGCAAAATTGTAACGTGAGGTTGTTTGGTTAAATGCAGTTCTACAATAAATTACCTCACTTGTAAATTATTCCGCGCTATCAGCATAAGAACATCAGCTAGTGCTTGATCAACTCTTAGGTTTACATTTGCCTCACCTTGTGGAGCCATTCATCCTAATCTGTAGCCTTTGATGACAAGCTGCTTGTCTATTATTGTTTATTGATCCTGATTCCTTTGAATTGAAGTATAGGAAAGGAGCCTTTCCTCGTGCCACATTGGTGCTCACAGTTTTTACATTGAACTTTGTCTGGTGCCGAGAACCCAGGGCCTGCACAGGGGCCAACTTCTTGTGTTGTGCTGTACGGTATGGAGGGTTGGCTCATGGGGACGGCTTCCAATTTGCACTGTCAGGCGACGTCTTTATTTGGTACAAATTCACTTTGACTTTGATTATTGAACGAAGTCTATTTGTACCGTACCGTATTTACTCGCATAATCCTCGCACTTTTTTTCCCAAAAAACCCATGGAAAGTTGGGGGTGCGATAATTACGCGGAGAAAATTTTCCGCAGAAAGTTACAGCGCAAGGAAAAAAAAAAAAGAAAACGGCCACAAATTGCAGTTTTTCCACAAGCATCTAAAAGCTTCAAAAAGTGCTGATACAAGGCTTACCTTTACAATGAAACTACATGTTCAACCCAAATCAAGGTTTATTTGCACAGACAAAGGTCACTAGCTAATAAATTAATCTCTTCGGCGAACTACTCGGAGCCCGAATCAAGACTGCCATCTTCGTCGCTCATAGCAGCGTCATCGGACTCATCGCCAGCTTCAGCGTGGTCTCCCTCGTCGTTTTCGTGGACCACGTCGTCTTCCGTCCCGTCCAAGGCATTGGAGATCCCAGTCTTTTTGAAGATGCGGACGATAATTTCTGGCGAAATCATGGACCATGCCTCGATTACCCACGAACAAAGGATCTCCACCGACGGCTTCTTTATCTTGCCCCCGGGAGTCATTGCGTGGTCACCTTCGGCCATCCATTCCGAATACAGCCTCCGAACATTATCCTTGAACGGCTTGTTCAAGGATACGTCAAGAGGCTGCAAAATCGAAGTCAGACCGCCTGGAATGACAGCGAGGTCAGTCCGCAGCTCCTTCAGCTTCGCCCGAACGGAGTCGACCAGGTGACCGCGGAAGCTGTCGACAACCAGCAGCGACGGGTAAAGAAGTGCTCCAGCGCGTCGTCCCCAAACAGTTTTTACCCAGTCGACCATAAGGTCGGCGGTCATCCACCCTTTCTCCTGTACACGCACGTGTATTCCAGGGGGAAACTTGGCCTTCGGGAGGGTCTTCCGCTTAAAAATAATAAATTGGGGCAGCTTCCGCCCGTCCGCTGTTACGGC
Organism: Rhipicephalus annulatus; assembly: GCA_013436015.1. Classification (NCBI taxonomy): domain Eukaryota; kingdom Metazoa; phylum Arthropoda; class Arachnida; order Ixodida; family Ixodidae; genus Rhipicephalus; species Rhipicephalus annulatus. Next base: position 181,312 of record WOVY01001296.1, on the reverse strand, counting down.
AAGCATGACGGTGCACCTCTGCTTCTCGGCACCCGTCGTTCTAATATGCACGCTCCGCACACCCTTCTTCTCCACCGTTGTGCTTGGGGGCATGTCGAAGTTGAGCGGAGTTTGATCCGCGTTTCCAATTTGTGAGAGCAGGAAGTTCTTTTGCTCCCGAATCCTAATCACAAATCGATTAAACTCGATGACCTTTTCATCGTACGCCGAAGGTAGCCGTTGACACAGAGTCGTCCGTTTCCTGAGCGAGAGTCCACTTTGGCGCATGAACCGTCTGGCCCACCCGTTGCTCGCGCGGAAATCTCGTGCCGGGATGCTTTCCTTCCGGGCAATTATGCGCGCCTGATTTCTCAGCAGCTCGATCGAAACGGCACACCCGTCCGCGCGTAGACTCTTGATGTATTCGAGTAGTGCCGCCTCAACCTGTGGGTACTTTCCAGTCTTAGGCCCACGGAAGGCCTTGCGTGACTTGTTCGTGGCTTTAAGCTGTTCTTGCTGCCGTCGCCAGTAGCGCACACAGAACTCGTCCACGCCGAAGTGCCTGCCGGCGGCCCTGTTGCCGTGTTCTAGAGCGTGGTCGATGACCTTTAGCTTGAAATTAGCTGTATAGCTCTTGTATCGGCTCATCACGTAGCTGCAGAAAGGACAATGCTAGCCACGGATCACAAATGCGCTACCTCAGAACACCGCACCACAGACCGCACTACTAACACTAGCGCCATGCCACAGAACGCCGTCACACGCCGTGCCACAAGTGCTACTACGCAACCTGTGGCTTGGTTTGGATTAGATTAGAGCTCCGTTCTAGCAAGTTAGTAATTGTTTCTCTTCCCTTTTGAAACAGGGCAGGCGTATCACGCGCCACAGGAATAAAAGTAAATAAATAAATAACTGGTCTATTCGTCCACTGGCCAGGCGTCAGTTTCCTTAATGCGCGTCAGAATTTCCTCAAACGCTCAAACACACACACAAGCAAGCGCCCAATAGTTCGGTGTAAGTCGAGCCGAGCCAAGGCTAGCCGTCTTCCGCACCTGCTCTATGGAGGAAAGAAAAACATGACCTGCTCCACTTTCCTTCCTCCGTGACCTGCTCCATTCACGTGGTTTAAAGTTATCTCACAACGGCACTTGGATGTTTACTCTGATAACGGCACATGTTGGATCACTTTAGTTTGCCCCCGACTCATCGAAATCGAGTGATGGGTTGCGGGTGCGCGGGGTTTAAGAAGAGGAGGGTGTGTGGGGCGTTTTCCTGGCCGATGTGTTTTCTCGGCCCCTCTGTTAAGCTGGTCCCAGCGTAGCAGGAGAGTCTTCGTGGAATTTACCCGGTTTTAATGGGTTTCATCAGCATGCATGATGCATAAGAGATGGCGCTACGCTAATGGGTGCTATTATCATCATTGCTCAAAGCAACAGACGACATCTGCTGCTGCGATTTTTGGGTTGCGATAATTACGCGAGGAAAAAAAAAATCACATTTTTGTTGGCCGATGTTGGGGGTGCGAGGATTACGCGAGTGCGAGGATTATGCGAGTAAATACGGTATATACTCGTGCAAGGGCCACACCTTTTTTTCCAAAAATTTTGCTAGGTGCGGCCCTTACACGAATCAGGCCGATGACATATCACCAAAGGTTTTTACTGTTTATGCTACAGTAGCAGAGTGCAAGAGAGTCACAAATGACATGCCAGGAATGTTTTTATGCAGATTCCATTTCGCTGTCGCTGTCCTTGTTTTCAGTGAAGCTCGCCTCGGCGACCCCGTCTTCCCAGAGACCGTCATCTTCGGAGCCATTCATGCTGTTTGAAGTTCCTGTTACCTTAAAGCTTTTCGCAACTACTTCTACTGACATGGCACCCCACGCATTCAAAATCCATTCACACACCTATTGGAGCGACGCCCGCTTCAGCCGTCCTGTAGGGGTCTTCTCATGGATGCCTCCAGCCATCCATTCAGAGTAACATCGACGAAATATCACTTTAAATGAACGGTTAACGCATACATCGAGCGGCTGCAGCACACTCGCCAGGCCTCCAGGAATAACGGCCAAGTCCGTACGAGTTGTGGCAAGTCTGTTCTTGACGTGGTCGATCAAGTGGCCCCTGAAACTGTCCAAAACAAGGAGGGCTTTTCGTTGAAACAGCCCTCCAGGTCTGTTTGCCCAGACGGTCTTAATCCAGTTAACGACCAGTTCCTCGGACGTCCAGCCCTTCTCTTGAGCATGTAGGACGATTCCCTGAGAGAACTGAGGGAAATACGGCGTACGGCGGAAGCTTCCTGCTGTCTGCCGTAATGCACAACATCACAGTGCACCTTTGATGTTCTGCACCGGTCGTGCACACAGACACACTTTTCGCACCTTTCAAATCCACTGTGGTACTTTCCAGTGCATTGAACCACACAGTTGTGTGGTCCGCATTCCCAATTCGGTACAGGTCGTATTCATTCTCCCTCCTGAGAGCATTCACAAAGCAATGAAACTTTATGACGTGGTCTTCGTGTTCTCGTGGCAGTTTTTGGCGAATCGTCGTTCGGCGCTGAATAGAAAGCTGGTTACAGTTCATAAACTGCGTAGCCCAGCCCCGACTTTCCTTGAATTGTGCTTGGGGTATTTCCATGTGGCGAGCGATGTTGAGGGCTTTGACGCGTGTCATGTCCGTCGATGCAGCGTAGCCGTCGCTTCCTGTGTCGACGACGTAGTTGAGGAGCTGGCTTTAGAGTTGCGGGTACTTGCATTTTTTCCCGGGAAATGCCTTTCGGCTCCTGTTAGTAGCGGCGAGAGCATCTTTTTGCTTCATCCAGTAACGCACGTGCTCCTCATCGACATTGTCCTTCCGTCCAGCTTCCTGTGCTCTTCAGCATTGTCAATCACTTGTAGTGTAAATGCAGCAGCGAATGATCTCAGATGCCGGCCCATCGTTCGTCACGTGCGCTGTCTTTTGCAGGGCTCACTACTTACCAACAAAGTGACACTGACGACACCGATCTGAAGTCCCGCTGCCAACATATCGACACGATGCTAGGAACAATACCAACAAAGAGGTGGCACAAGGCAAATATGGCGGAGCGCTGTCAACTGCGTGGTTGGCATGTCAATAAAAATAGAATAAAAGTGAAAAAGCTTGCAGCGCCATCTGGCTGTAAATGAACTAACTACACTTTTCTGGCGGGGCTTTTTGAAATTTATTATTTTTTGTTTAACAATTTCAGCTTTCAAAGTTTGGGTGCGACCCTTACACGAGGTGGCCCTTACACAAGTATTTACGTAGTATATGCACATTCGTGACAATATCCCCTCTCTTAAGAGCTTTATCATAAGGGAAACTACTCAATGTCAATACAACAAATACAATGCATATGTAGCGACACTTCAAAGACAGAACAACACGCAAATTACACATTCCTCAAAAGAGTTGACTGTTGGGCGAGTTGGTGCTTTGACATAGAAATCACCGTGAGGGCGCAACTAAACACAACACACAGGAAGAAATAATTGAGGACAGGCGCAAGCTCTGAACTCTGGCAATGCCTTTTTACAGGAAGAAAGTTCTTCTTGATAGCCTTTTGCAGTTTTTTCATTGAACATGGTTTTTGGTAATGCAACAAAGCTGCCAACCTTATCTGCCTGCAAGACACACAGGTCATTCTGCCTAAAATACTTAACAGCACTTTCTCAAGAGTCTTTAGCAACACTAGGCACAGCCCGTTTAACGTTCTTGGCGAGACCGTCCATTCCCTCTAAAAAACAACATTCACGGTCTTCATGAGGTGCCTTCTCTGCAATCCGACGATTCAAAGCCGTCAATTCATTGGGTGGAACACAAGGCTCAAGTCTGAACTTGAGATCATTCTCTAAAATATTTTCAATATTGGTGGGAACTCTGGGAATAAAAGCTCCTCCTATGATGGTTAGGCTGCCCGTGCGTCGCTCTGGCTTCTTAGGCTTCGCTATGGCTCCAAGCAGCCGCCTGAAGTTGCAACTCCACCAGGATTCTGTCAATCGCATGGCTTCCCCTTTTAGAAAGAAGAAATGCCTCTCCACCAACCATGCAGGGTACCGGGAAAAAGCAGCCACTCTCAACCAGTCGAAGTACAAACGCACTTGCCGCCAAAGTTTGGATCTTAAAATTTTTACCACTCTTTTCACATGACCCCGCGAAGGCGCAATAAGTATAAGTAACAGGCCTTTTTTGACACAGCTTCTTCACCATATGTTTAGTAGTGCCAACGAATGTTTCTATCACTACTAGCCCCGCCGTACACATGGAGTACTACGATGTCGTAAGTAGTTGCTGAATAGACATCAGCCAGTTGAACGTTCTCGTTAGGTCTCATGTAAAGTACGACCCTCGGTTGCTGAGTACCTTCCTGGGAACTCTATACCAACCGAACATCTGTAGTAGTGTGTCGGTGATCTCCTTGCTATCGATAGTGTTAAGCACCATGGCAGCCAGGTACCTGGTTGCCTTTCCTTGATGAAGGAGAGCTGGGTTCGTTGAAATCTATCACTACTCTCTGTAATGAGAGTGCAATGATGAGCATTTCGAGGCGCACTCTTCCCTCTTGTGCGTTTGGTATAGTTCGTTGACATATGTCGCATGATTTGACATATTGTTTTATGTCGCTTGGCATGCCGGGAAAGAAAAATTATTCTGTTATTCTTGTTGCTCTAGTTTTTGTTCCTTGGTGTTCAGCCATGATTGCATGATGCCCGAGACAGCACAGCAACTCCAAAATCGTCCAATACTATGAGTCGCAGAATTTCTTTCCCGCTGCTAAAAATGCACTTTCTGTACAACAAATTGTCTGTAAGGAGATACTAAAACATTGTTCGACCGTTCTTACTTTCTGAGCTTCCTTCACTTCTTTTTACTTTTTCATTTTTTTAGTTTCTTTGAGGGGCTGTTTTCCAGTAGCCTGCAGTTCCATGTATTTTGTTCGGTTTCATATGTCACCCACCATTCTAGATGTGGGTCATCTACCTGTCTTATGCCGGGGATACTTCCTAGAACTAATTCATATGATGGCTCTTCTAAGCACTTCTCTGCCGTTTCTGAATATAGTACGGTGAGCCCCTCATTCTTGACAAGACTTCTTTTTACTAGGACAATATTTATTTTACCGTCCCTCAAAACTGAGATGCGCTGACCGCGTATATCTCCATCTACCACTTGCATGCTCAGTCCGCAGCCAATAACTGGCTTCGCTACTTTGCTTCCTCTCATCGTGTCACCTTGAGTTTTATCATCATTTGTGACATCATTGCTTGTCATTCATTCCTGCCTAAGACTCACAACGTATGTGGCCTTTTCTGGGTTCTATGCCTACATTCTACAGTACTGTGAACCATTCTGTTGCACAATACTGGCAAACGAGTTTTGTTGCCCCTTGAAACGGACAATCTGCCATACAATGTCCTGTTGTACAGTTAAACCTTGTTATAACGAAATTGGAGGGCTGCCGTGATTTGCTCGTTATAAGCAATGTTTCGTTATAGCGGCAGGTGGTATTTACTGCAAATATTATGTACTGTACTTACCCAAAACAAATAACAGGCAAATTTGCATCTCACCTGACGGTGGCACGCAAAAAAATAACCGCATTCCGCAAATAAAAAGGAAATGTCCTGCACTTATCTTATTGCACTTCAAACAGACCTAGCTGCAAAGAAATCTGTAATCTGACGCCGGTGCATCTTCGTAATGCGAATGATGGCTCGCTCAGCTGCTGCCACAATGTTCAAGCCATCTTCTCCCCCCTCGTGAGTGCCAAAGTAGCGGCGCAGTACGCCCATTGCGTCTAATGCCTCGGATGTTGCCGGAACGTTGGTCGCCCGCACAGCGGTCTCCCGTTCGTCGACAGAGTCATCGTCGCTGATCTCATCCAGATCGTTGACAGCGCGCACAATGTCATCATCGGGGAGCTGTTTCGTTGCCACCACTTCCAAGTCCGCACTCACATAGTCGCAGAATGACTCGCTGTCGAGCACGATACCGGCTTCACGAGGTGCCGTCCATAATGCCGAGACTTCGTCCAATGTGGCGAAATCGTCCGGCGCAGCAGGCTCGTCTAATGATGGCTCATCGCTGGGGTCTGGTGCGGCGGCAAATGAAGCGTGTCGAAAGCAATTTGCAATCATGGTCGCCGTCACACTCATCCGCGCCGCTCGAAGTGAGAGCAGCATACAAGTCAACATTGGTGTCCCGCTTCAACCTCATGTTGAGCAGAAGCCTGTCAATCAAGCACTTGTGGTAACCTGCCTTCGACGACATAATCAGGCCTTGGTCAAGCGGCTATATTTTTGCTGTGCATTTGGTAGGGAGGAACAGCAGCTCGAGGTTATGAAGCGCAGATGCGGTGTGGTGGGCGGTGCAGTTATCTAAAACAAGGCACACCTTGCGGTTTGCTTTTGCCAGTTTCTCGTTCTATTCCAAAAGCCATTTCGCAAAAATCTCCCTGGTCATCCAGGCTTTGCGATTGGCCGTGTACTTGACTGGAAGGTGCTTCTTTCCCTTAAAGCAGTGGGGGTGTGTACATTTGCCAATTACGAAAATTGGCAGCTTCTCAGAACCATCATGTTGGCACAAAGTAGCGCAGTGATCCGCAGCTTGCTTTATGTGCCGCCCTTGCATGGCTCACCTCTGAGGGCTTAAGTCTTGTGCAGCAACATCTTGAAAAGAGAGTTCTTTCGTCTGCGTTAAGGATGTCCTCCGCGCTGTATTTTTCCAGTAGCCGCGCGATGTTCTCTTTCGCCCACTTCGTAGCCGCAGCATCGTCGACAGATTATGATTCGCCGCAGACCACTCTGCCAACGATGTCGTGGCGCTCCTTGAAATGTTGGAGCCTACCCGAACTTGCAACGAAGTTATCATGGCCCATGATGCAGGTGAAGTGCCTTGCTTTTGTTTGTAGCATGGCACTGCTCGCCGGCAGATTTACGACCCGCATGTCCTAAAACCACTTAAAAATGGCCCTTTCGACTGCTTCAAAGGCAGCAGTCCTCACCCTCTTAACGTTTCCTTTTACACCACGCGGAACAGCGTCGATGATGGACTTCGGCTTGCTCAAGATCGTGGACAGTGTACTCGTTGGCACATCAAAGTCTCTTGCCACTTTGCTTTTTTTTGTTCCCACCTCAACGGCTTTTATCATAGCCACCTTATGATCTAGCGTTATACGTTTTTAACGCATTCAAGTTGCTGGAATTACGAGCACAGCACGATCAAGATAGGGCAGAAGCATTAAAAAAAAAAGAAAAGACGCATGCAAAAATAATGCGGCTAATGTCGGCGAGTGACAACACTTGCAGTGGTTGCAGGCAGGCGTTCTGTGGCCATGCTTACTGAGGGGAAGTGGGAAGTTGCGAGTGTGCCCGTGGGCGCAGAGAGAGAGAGAGAGAGATTAGAGTGGAAAGGGTTCTCTTCACTGCAGCCTGTTATGGAGCACGACTCAGCGCCGGGAAGAAGGGGAGAGGAAGAATATAAAGAAGACAAAAAAGAAACGAAACGGGCGAGACGTTCGCGGAGTTGTGGAGTCCTCGGCTGTCGACGGTTGTCAAGCGGTGCACGTGCAATGCTCGTGCAACACCCTCTCCTCCAGCAACGCGCGCCTCAGCTTTGCGCGCGTTGCTGGAGGATGCGTGACGGGGGTTTTGAACTGCTGAAGTTGCCGCGTTGCGCACCGTCTCAAGTTCGCCTTTTGCACTGTCATGACGTTGGCTAAGAATTCCAATTCCTAACAAGATTTGTTCGTTATATTCCATAAGCAGCAAATTTTACCTCATTGAAATGAGGTTTTGAATACATTGGTTTCTATGGGGACTTTCAAGGGGAAATGATCTGCCCGTTATATCCATTGTTTTGTTATAACCCATCTCGCTATAACGAGGTTTAACTGTATACAGTCAACGACCGATTTTTTTGACCCTCAAGGGACCGCAAAATGTCCGAAAAATGTGGCAGTCCGAAAAAGCAAATGTGCCCCCAAAATTCTCACTTTATTGCTTACTATTGAGCTGGAGGGCGAAAAAAGTTATTTATCCTCTTCTGGACCATGCTTCGCTTCCGTGCGAGCTTGTCCGCCCGCATTTTGGCAGGAGTTGTTGTGTCGCTGTAAACTGACGAAAGAGTTGCAAGCGCTTGCATCAGCTCAGCTTGCGTCGGCTGTGTTGTTGCAGGGAAGTTGTCGTCGTCATCGTCGCTCTCGGACTGGGCAAGCACTAGGCAAATGATTTCCTCATCCGTGAGGCCAGTGCAAAGTTCTAACTCGCTGTCCACACACGCAAACTTGGAAAACGACACATCTGATGGAATCTCGACGCCCGCAGTGCGAAGGTCGTCGATAAGCTGCTTGCTTTCCAACACCTGGTCAACGACACTGTCCTCGTCCACGACGGCCGACTCGCCATTCAACTCAAATCCTGCGTGGCGGAAACAGTTGCGAAGCATTGTTGATGTCATCGACTGCCACACATCGGCGAGCATGCTATGTGCCCCAATCAAATCGACCGAGTACATTTTCCCGCTGTCGAGGCACACCACCGCACGCGAAAGCAAGTGTGACCGATAGTTCACTTTGAGAGTGCGTATGACACCCTGGTCTATAGGTTGTAGGACACTTGTTGTGCTTGGTGGCAAGAACTCAATGCGCACAGCCTTCAAGTTGTTTACATGTCTGTGCACAGCGCAGTTGTCAACAAACAACACAATTTTGTGGCCTTCTAGATCAAATTTGCGATCTAGTTTTCTTACATAGCTTTCAAAAATCTTCTGCGTTACCCAGGCCTTTTTGTTGGCCTCATACGAAACAGGCAGGAACTTCACACCTTTAAAGCACCTCGGAGCTTTCGACTTGCCGATGAGGAGCATTGGCAGTTTTTCTGTGCCTTACATATTGCTACCGATCAGTAGAGTAACTCGCTCCTGACTGTGTTTGCCACCATGACAAAAGTCGCCAGCAAAGGCAAGAGTCTTTTCTGGCATCAGCTTGAAAAAAAGTCCAGTCTCATCACAGTTGAAAGTACCGTCTGGCGAGTACTGCTGTTAAAGGGACTGCAGCTTTTCAGAGTGGTAGTTTGCAACGATGCTGAGGTGAACAGCTGCACTTTCACCGCACAGTTTTTTCAAAGTGACGTCAGAGCGCTTCTTGAAGTTTCTGAGCCAGCCGTCACTGACCTTAAATCCTTCAATGTTCATTTGAAGCGCCATCATCTCAGCTTTCTGTTTGAGGAGGCCCCCGGAGACGGAAACCTTGCTGGCCACTGTCGACTTCAGCCGTACGAGTAGCGCCTCCTCGATTTTAGGGTAGGTACCTTGGCTGACATTTTTCTGACGACATCCAGTGGACTTTTCCGCCGCCTCCGATATCTTCTGCTTGTTCTTGATGTAGTCCAAAAGAGTCTGTTTGAAAATTTGGAACTCTTTCGCAGCGTCTGGTCGCAATCGGCCACTTTCAGCAAACTTGATGATGGCAGCTTTTTTCGCCATCGAGATCGTGACATACTTGCCGTGCTTTATCGAAGCTCTCGAGGCCGACGACAACATCGACAATTCCTTGTTCATTATGAATCAGCACAGCTAGCTAGGCAACACACGCGGAACACATGGCACGTGCACAGGCGAACAGTCAGTCCATGCATTCCTTTCAATCCAACAGTCACAGCACAGAAGAAAGAAAAATTTTTTCGGCAGTGACGTTGATGTGGAAATAGCCTCGATCCAGCAGTTCGAGCTAGCCACTCTAGCGGCGCTAGCAGCCGTGCGCACGGCCAGCACCGGTTCGAGGCTACTGGAGAAAAAAAAGTAAACAAACAATATGGCGGCGGCGCGAAAAAATTCTGGCAGTCAGCTCGACTAACGCTTGGAAAGTCCGAAATGTCGAACAGCCCGTCCTAATGTGTCGGAAAATTTTGAGCTGTGAAATACATTGAACTCATAGGGTACGTCCTGGTGCCGGGTAAATGTCTGAATTGTCAAGCATGTCCGAAAAATTGGGCGTCTGAAAAATCGGTCGTCGACTGTAATGAATATAATGATTTGCTCGTTATATCCATTATTTCACTATAACCCATCTCACTATAACGAGGTTTAACTGTATTGCAAATCAGGCACTTGGGAGCTGGTCTGGGAGAATTTTTCTGTCATATCCACTTAGTTGTATCGCTGCCATGCGATTTCAGTGCCGCTTTTTTTTTTTCGCCGTTTCCAAGTTTTTCAGGCCCTGTGCTTACATTAACTGGTCAGTGATGTCTGTCAAGTCCTGCGCTGTCCTAAGCATATTCTTCCACTGCCTAAAGTAATATTGCCAGTTTTGGGCGGGCAGCAGGACAAAAACTACTCCTTCACCATTAGTGCTTTGATTTCCTCGTATGATTTCTTCGTACCGGGCTTCCTATCACGATCCATCAGTCGAGATAACCTGAGAAGTGGGATGCAAATCGTCCCCCTGTCTCTGAACCATTCGGCACGCTGCCCTGAGACCTTTCTCAGAATCCTTTGGCTGTTGATCTGAACCTCTGTAACAAGGTGACCTTCGATTTATTTATCATAGTCAGTGGACTCCATCACAGGCATCCTACCGAACACCTAAGAGCGAGAGCTGTTGCTTATACGCTTTGTGCCCATCCTTGCCCCGAGGCTATTTTTTCATACAGATAGAATAGCAGCAGATGCACTGATATTGCCCGTGTTGAAGCACAGCACAGCTTCAGCGACAGCAGCTTGCAAGGCAAAAAGTGAAGCATGCTGCTCCTTTGACATCAAACTCCCAATCATGGAGTGGATTCTTTCCTTGAATATGAAGTCTTGCCTCGCTGGCATCTATGGAGGAGGGCCTTTTCGGACAGCTCAGTGTATACTGACAGCATTGCTTCAGCAACCTCTTTTGGCAAATTATAGCAGTGCCCGACTTCTGGCTCGCTTTTTGCCTTCGCACCATTGTGGAGGCACCACGATCAGCACTGGCTGTAACAAATTGCTGTCTGAACATTTATCAGTGGATGTGACATGCTTGTATGATGCCACTGTGGCCTTTTGCATGGTGTCCTCATCACCTTCATTAGACTTCAGTGCCCAGCCATAATATGTGCAGAGTCTAGCAATCGCAAAACTAGTCCGCCGGCCTCTCCCACCAAGACTTTGCTTGCCCTCTACTTTTTTGTTTCTGCACTAAATTTCTTAGTGCCATCCCCATGCGCTTGTGAACTTGATTGACGCAGTTCTCTTTTTTACATCAACGAAGCCGTATACTTTGTGGGGATCGAGAACGCCCTCCCTACCTGGCACCTCGTTTCCCAGGTGCCGTGCGCGCGCCAGCCGTGCAACCCGGGCCCGCATAAGCACCGGCATTCGCCAAGATGGCTGCCAGAGTGCCTCTTGGTCTTGGCGAGTCAAGCATCGGCTCCGTCCCGCGCTGCCATGTCCGAGCACGCTACGCTGGCACGCTGCGCGGGCCTACGTCACAACGCAGCGCCGTTTCCCTTTGGACCGCGCGTGACATCCTTCTCTCCTACGAGCTATGTTGCGCTCGACGATTTGCTCGTCGCGGCAGATGCTCTCAGGCCTTCACGAGAGGGTTGACGCGCTGCTCAGCAGGCGGGTTCTCGTTCGTGCGTTCGACTTCGGCCCTTGTGCGGTAGTCGTCGCACCGTAGGCAAGGGTACTTGCTCGGTCTTGCGGAGTTTCCTATACGGCCTGCAAGCCTGTGAGCGTCACACTGTGCTGCATCTTGGGTTAATAAACCGCTATTGTTGTTATCCTGCTTCGTGCGTTGTTTCTGTGCCATGTCGTAGAAAACGACGAACCCGGTCGCAGCGTCGTCGCACGCAGCGGCAGCCCTATCCTCCTCCATGCCATGTACTGGCCCTTTTCGGTCGGACGCGCATGTTGGGGAACAGGCGCGCACACCTGTTACAGCCGTGCCCTGCCTCGGAGCAATCACCGCTGCACGCAACTGTGGCGCAGCTCCTAAAGGTTTAGTTGGAAGTGGTGCGCTCACAGCCTTGTGCTTTAAAGGGAGACCCCGAGTCCCCTCAGCCAAGCGTACCGAGTAGCTTAAGGGTATCTCTGCCTGAGTACAGCGGTTATTCGGGCCGCATCAGTGCCACAGAGTGCCTCGAGGCGCTGCACCACTATCAGTAGGCTATGCGGCTGAGCGACAGCGTTATACTAGGCTCTGTTTTGCCTGTGTCGCTGACAGCCCAAGCGGTGAGGTGGTACCAGCTCGTCGGCCACCAAGCTCACTCGATGGAGGAGTTTAAGGCGCTCTTTCATAGCTAATTCTTTCCTCCTGAATATGAGTGCCGCATGCGTTGCGAGCTAGAGCTTCGCACACAACATCCCGATGAATCTCTTCTCGAGTACATTCGGGCATTTGCAGGAGCTCTACCTCCTCGCCGATCCTACGGTATCAAACGCCGAGAACGTGGAGCGAGCCATATGTCAGGCTCATCCATCCTTCGCCGCTTACCTTCAAAGTGCCCGTTATCGTGACCAAAACGAGCTGGCATCCGATGCGAAGCGTATTCAGGGCAACATTTTGGCGGCGCGAAGCCTATTGCTCGAGCCTCGTTGCGCGTGGGCTAGTCGTGACTCGTCACACTGGGGTTCCCCCGAACCAAGCGGCCTCTGCCGCGAGAGGCCGAGACGCGCTCGACGTGTTGGACCGCGCTCTCGACCCGTACTTGTACGCCTGGGTGGCCACCGTTGCCCGGCAGCGTGAACAAGAATGGAAACCCCGTGCTCCAGTGCACGAGGGGATATCCAATCGCGGAGCCCCCATTGCGGCTAGCGAACGGACACCTCGTAGTTCTAAAGGATCGCCAAAATGCCCCCCCCCCCCCCCCTGTTGAAGGAAAAGGCGCTCTCTGTTTTCGTTGCCGAGAGCACGGTCACACCGCGCGTGAGTGCAACGCGTGTGACCGCCCAGCCAAGCGTCGACGTCGACAAGCCAAGCATTGAGTAGCCAGGAGCTGACAAGCCAAGGTTCAACTAGCCAGGAGTTGACCAGCACAACGAAGGAACCTGAGCCCAAAAAGCCGAAACTCTCGGCTTCTAGAATGCTGGAAATGAATCACTTCTTTGATGAAATGAGCAAAATTCAGGAAGAAAAAGAAAAAAAAAACGAACTGAACGCGAGAATAAAAGAAGGAAGCGTCATGAAGAGAGGCAAGAACAGAAGGAGCGCATTCGGCAAGAAAAAGCAAAACAGCATGAAGAAAAAATGAAGCTTTTGAGCCGCTTTCTTGGCTTAGACAATGAATGATTCCAGTGGCCCAAAATAATATTAGCATGTTGAAATAAAATGTGCAGTGCAAAACATGTGCTTGTGTATATAAAGGGGGCTGCGCATTGGTGCACACACACAGCCTCCCAACTACTGTGGGGAACTAAAGGGCTAGTTCAGACAAAACAGAGAATTATGGTATTATTTCCCACAATCACTTCGCAGGAGCTTAGTCAAGACCTTTGCACGCCTAATTTCGCCAAGCTTGTGCAAAGCTCGCTCCTCATCAGTTTTATCACTGTAGTTATCAGTGCAGTTCTCCCACTGAATAGCATTGGGTGCTCCATCATCATCATTATCGTCATCTGGCTCTTCATCACCATAATCGATGCACAAGTTATGAAGGATACAGCAGCTTATGATAAACTTATTGAGCCAGTGGGTAGGGTGCAACTCCAGGTACATGAGCTGCCTGAAGCGCTTCTTGAGTGTGCTGAATGCATTTTCAATGAGCACTCGTGTGCCTGAAAACTTAAAATTGAAGCCTTTTTGTTGCTTATTCATTGCACCGTAATCCCTGTATGGTGTCAACAGGTACTCCCGCAGTGGATATGCTGCGTCCCCTAATATATGATAACGGCCCTGACATACTGAAGCTATGTTCTTTGAAAGAAGTGATAAGCTAAACACGTGAGAATCGTGCATATTGCTGCAAATTCCAGTGAACGCATCGAGGAAGCGCCTCTTGTGGTCACAGACGGCTTGCAGCGTTAGTGAAAGGTAATGGTGCCTGTTGCAGTATGTGGAGGCAACCTTGTTGGCTGGGCACTGCATCTTGACATACGATCCATCTATACAGCCAATAACAGCAGGCATTCCAGACACCTGCAAGCAAGTTGTACTCTTCTAATGAGTGATATCATCCATGCCTGAGCAAGAAATGAGCATTTGCAAGGAGTTTTAACAGGAAATACTGGTTCTCAAGCCCATTAACTCAAAATCACAGCATACGCTTCATGACTCAGCACAATATATTTTATGTTAAAGATGCAAAATGCAAACCAAATTCAACTTTGAGAACTAGTTAAGATAACATACATTGCTGTCCACACCATATACTACACGTTTTATTGCTATCCACCTCTCTTTTTACAATGGTAAAATGGGAGAGAAAACAAAACAAAGCCTGCGTATGTTTTTTCCTAAAGGGAGTTGAAGTACGTAATTGCAATTTAATTCTTAAATTTAAAACCGAACCTCGTCCATATTGTATCGTACATCTGAACAGAAATGACAAAGCATGCAGCATTATCCGCATGGAAGGAATCGACTGTGACTACAGGAGAGACATAAGTTGAATGTTTCGAACACAACTGGATGAAGCTCGGTATTATCATCACGACCTATTACATTTTTCTTGAAGTCCCACCTCAGCGTAAAATTGAGCTTGAAATAACCCACAATAAAATGAGCACTCGTGTTTGTGATATGATTAATATAGCTTGGCCGGCCAATATTATTGGTCCTCACGATAAATAAAATCAAAACAAACCTTCTCAGAACTGCTAGTGAGGTTCTCCAAGTCTGCGGGAAACTTGATCACCGATGGTCCCAGCGTCATCAGGAACTGCGCTACTCTCTGAAGAACTCTGTACACGGTGCTTTCTGACATGTCGAAACGGCTTGCCACGTCTCGCATGCAGGTTTTGTTGGCCGCAGGGGGATTACAGGTACCCGAAAGAAAAAAAAAAAACAGCTTCAGATTACACTGTGCTGTAAGCAACGGGCTCATAGTCAAATGCGTTCTTGTGCAGGCATCGTACAAAGAAAAAAAAAGGGGGGTGAAGGTGGGGAGGTGTAACTAACCAGATAAATGTCAAGACATGCGTTTCCGCAGATTTCGCTTGAACTCCTCCGTGTGTGCTCGAAGGGCACATTGACGAGACAGCAAACTCTGCGACCAACTTTTTGGCCACAGGTCGAGCCAGCCTAAAGTGCCTCCGGAACTGCTCAAAAAAAGAAACAAACGAAAACACCACAACGTGTTAAACCTTGAGGACAATGCTTTCCTTCTTTTTTTCTATTTCTTTACCTCGTGGTTCGAGTACTGCCGAACGACGTCCTCGATGAAACCGACGACTTTGGGCCTCTTCGCGGGAATGCGGAACAACTTGTTGAACTCCCGCTCGTAAGCGCAAGCTTTAGCGTCGCTGTCACTGTCTGACGAATCACTCGTGTCGGTACTTAAGCTTTCCAACTCAGAGCTGTCGCTATCGAGTAGCAGAAGCATTGCCGCACGCTTTGCCGAGGCAGCCGAGCCGTCCATGCCGTCCGCCATCATCAACACAACTCGCGCCGCGCCAGCCGCGCCCCCAAGCAGGCAAACGTGTTAAAGGAAATGCGTCACGCTGAGTTCCGGTCCACTCCATCGATTTCGGCGGAGCAGTTTTTTCTGCTCCACAGAAGGACTCCCGCTCTGAATCCCCTCCGACTCTCTCATTGGAACTTTTGACTCTCGCTCTCACTCTGTCATTGGAACACACTTGCTCTGAAAGGAGCAGAAAAACTTGCTCCGACTCCGCCATTGGAATTCAACATAAGCCAAAAGGGAGCAACAGGGGTATAGGGGTTGCTCCTTTCAGGAAGCAATTGCATTGCCACTCCCATTACTTCCCTAAAAGGAGTAACTGCAGAGGGACGAACCGTTGCTCTCCTTTCAGTTCCTCCTTCGGGGGATGAACAGTTACTCCCTCCAGTTGCTCCCTGCAGACCAACCATTACTCCCACCAGTTGCTTCCCTAAGACCAACGGTTAGTTTTTATTGTTCCTCCCACGTGTTCGCAGTTACTCTCTGAAGACCAACTGCACATGCTTCCAGTTACTCCTTGTGGAAATGACTATCTTGAGTATGCTTGTCACACGCTTAACAAATGGCGAGAGCTCCTTGGAACAGCACTGCTTGGGTGCTTCTAACACAAAGAGTGGGCAATATTGAAAGGAAAAGAAATGCTTTATTGATTTTCTTTTTCTTTTTTTGAGGCGACATGTGAGTACACGTAGAAGTAGACTTCGCCACACCACAGCCAGCACTAAACAAGCGCCATAATACATCAAAGGTTTTCCGCGTCTTCCATGGAAAAACAATCTTGAATTTCTAGCATATAGGGCAGTCTGTGTCATCATTGGTGAGAGAAGGGCAACTTCAATATTCAGTTTTGCGAAGGATTCGCATCACTAAAGAAATCTGAAAGATTTGGGTCATTCCTCCTCCATTGTTTCTTCCATATGTAAAGTGCTCGCTTGATGGTCCGCTTATAAAATAATACGTTCAGCGTAGAGGTGAAGCAAGTGACGCAGTGATGTGGGCAGATTTGTTTTTTTTGAGGCGTGCGGGGATTGGGGGAGAGTCGGCTTATCTGAATTGGAGGCTGGGCAAGCAAATATGATCGTCATGTTGGGCTCCCTACACCCGGCCCAAAAAAATTCTGTGCGTCACCGCCAGTGAAGTGATGCGACAATGATTTGCTCACTTACTAATTTACATACACTTTACAGCTCAAAATAGTGTGGCCCAAGGCCCCAACACCCAGCCGTTAAGGTTACATAAAGCCAATGATAGAAAAGTACCAGTATGAAGGCAGCTACAACCCCGCCCCAATGTTTTTTCAAGCGAGGTATTGTTGCGGAAAGAAACTTTTAACTGCAAAAGTACACTGGCACTGCAGTGGTGACAGAGGAAGCAAGAGGGTATGCAGGTGGTAATAATAGAGGTAATTTAGTCCGATACGGCTAGCAATGGATACGGTGAATAAGAAAGAGCAAATAATTTCTCTTTTGATAGCGCAATCACTCAACAATGTATTTGGAGAAAAAACAATGAGCCAGCTGTTCGAGAACTCAACATTTTTCAAAAGCTGTGAACAAGCATAAATTTGGGGTTGAAAACGCCCCAACCAATGCTAGACTGTAGTTACCCACACTGTAAGAGCATTAAATGTTGCTAGAAATGCCACTCACCTGCACGCTGATGCATGCGTAGTCCTTTGTCCGACGAGCGAACAGGCTTGCAGATAGCTGAATTTTACGTTGTGTTTGTTCCATCCAGCAGCAAAATCCACAACAACATTGCACTCTCTTAAGATAAATATATACTAACCTTCAGCACGATTAAGTAGAAACGCAAATCTGCGACTCATACGCACGATCAAAACAGCACGCAAGCTCGCATGTCCATGTGCTCGCCGACCACAAACCATATAAATATGAGTAGTGCGAACGCGAACCTAGTTGCGCAGAAAAAAAAACGTCGAGCAGTGGCAGCACAGGCATCAGCGCAATGCTTTAGTAGTAGTAGTAGTAGTAGTAGTAGTATTTTTATTTACAGTAAGCCGGATACAGAGCTCACTGCAGGGGCAAAGGGCTAAAGGCGAACAGCCTGAGAAAGGCCCTTGTCCCTCCGCAGTCCGTGACAGTGCAAAGCTTAGACATCAGCACTGACAAACAATATATATATTCAATACATTGGTTTCAAGCAACTTGAAATTGTAAACACAAAATTCAAACATAAATAGCATAAGAAGTTTACATAACACATTTTAAGAATTAGAGGTCACTCTCGTAAAAATTCACAACTAAACGATATCAACGAAACAACTCAAAAACAGACACAAAATGCATGCGGATACAATGATACAATTCAGTGTACAATTCAGTGTACAATGCATGCGGATACAATTCAGTGTGTTATCCTAATACATTTATAAAAAAACTTAGTATACTAAAACTAATATTTATTTATAAAAAATTGAGTTTAATTTTTATTTAGTGCTAGTACACATAAACATTTAAAAATGATCACTTTGTAAATTACATCGCTCGCTATACTAGCGCCACACCTGTCGTGCGGGCGCGCATGGCGCACATTTGTCATTCTGCCCTCAAACTACACGTTGAAGCGTGCTACTATGTTTGACGGCTGATGAAAAGCGCGCCTGGGTCTGTTTTTTTTTTCTCTGATATATTTGGCGGGAGGGGGGGAAGGGGGGCCCTTTTGCAGCGTGTTTTGGTGCTTGATCGGCTTCGACGCCCTTCCCTAGCAGACGAACGGCGTGTCTAAGCTTTTTTTTTTACATCCTTGTTTTGCACGTGTTTCGGCGTTTGGTCCGCTTTGACGTGCCAACTTTCCATGCTGCTGCGGCGTGTGTTAGGCACTTGCGGTAGCTGTATTCTCAGGCCTTCTGTGTTCAGCCCAGCGCTGCTATTTTATTTTCTGCGGATGCTAATATAAACAACTGTTTTGGTTTGGTGAAGTTTGGCACACAGAACAAATAATAATCTGGCCTATGAATATCAATGTGGGTGGCATGCATATTTGTGTGCGGTGTCCTTCTGGGGAGTAACTGTTGCGTGATGAGAGCATTTACAGCGGTTCCTCTTTTTGTTTCTTCCTTAGAAACTTCAGACGAACAGTTGCTCCCCTGTTTTCGAACATGTCGGCCATCTTGTTCCACTTGGTCCTTTCGGGGAGTAACAGTTGGTCTGAAGGACTAAAAACAGCCGTTGCTCCCATTTCTGCCATTTTCGGCTTAGAGTGTACTTAGGATTTACTTCTTTTCATGATATTTCCATATATCAAAAGAAAAACACCTGTGAAGTCTCGTGTATATATATACTGTATCAATCAACAGAGCCCTAGCAAAAATTCTGATAGAAAACTGATAGGCTATCAGGTTATTGACAGTTGCAGTCTATAGGTGTATCAGTCTATGAATGTATCAGTCTGTCAGTGTATCAGTCTATCAGTGTACCAGTATGGGTGTACCAGCCTATAAGTGTAGCATGCTACTTTGATAAGCCCACAAGCAAATCGGTGCTTAGCAAACTGGCAGGTGCACCACTGCATCAGAGCAAGCAGGACAGAAATATGATCACAGAAATCAAACAAAATATTTTATTTGATGTGCCATTCCTTTGTTAATCTTTTGATTTCATCAAGTCATTATTTTGTTTGCCAATGCTTTATTGAAGAGCTTCTTCTTTTGCTCAACCTATCCAAACGGAACGGTGCACTTCAAAAAAATGGCAGAAGAAATCTGCATGATCAAAAACAAAGTAAATTATGGGCACTTGTTAAGTGACAATTATGTACACTCTAAATAGAGGAGTTAATATGACAGAAAAAACTAGGTAGAAGTGCTACCAGTCTGTCTCTCTTTTATTTTTTAAAATTAGTTTGTGGATTCTTGCATCAAAGTACCCAGCTCCAATAGGCAAAAACTAGACTTGAAGCTTTAGTAAGTAATTATTAGACAAGTTGGCAGTGAAACCTTGGCTGATTATGTGCAAAAATGGAGCCACCAACTTCCATGAATTTTGGTCAGATTGGAAAATTTTACCTACCTGAAAGCACAGAATATTTTTTTTTTGTCCAAGGGAGATTACATCTCCCCTTTAGACCGATTGAAGGCTGCGCCAGTAACACTTCGCCCGACTAGGCCAGCTGTAGAGAAAATGGCAACGGCCGCCTCACAAACGCAACGGGTCTCACTTTTAAGCCCATGAGGCGATTGTACAACCCCTTGGGAACGGTAATTCCTTTGCCCTGATGCACCTATAAAACAAGTCAAAGATGATGTGCACACATCAGTTTGTCAATGCACATTTTCTTATTAAAGCAAAGCAAGATACCTTTAAAACAAAGCATACTAGAGTATTACTATTCCTCTCAGTCAGTGGGCACATAATTGATAAGCGGTGCAGCCTCGCTCACACTTTAGTGGGCTACTTCAGAGCTGTCCGTGGTCGCTGTGGTGGCTCCACCGTGGCAGCACATAGGGTTGGCAAAGGTGCAAGTCCTTTCTGTTTTTCAGGCTTGCGGCTGCAACACTCGCAAAGGACGTGGTTTTTTTTTCTGCAATGAAAAAGTAGAATGTGCAGAAAGAAAGTATATTGCACCCTTAATTATCACGGTAGCATCCTAGCTGTGCATGGACAAATAACATATATGATAAACATAGCATGCAGTTGAAATATGCAATGAAAGTATAACAATACGTTGGGTGTCACGTTTCAAAATTATGGTGTGATTATAGGGGATGCCGTAGTGGAGGGCTAAAAAAATTTTGACCCAAGTAGTGTTCTATTTAACATCCACCATGCTGTGAAAGTTGGAAAAGCTCACTCACAAGGGATTAGAAAAACATGCATGCATCACTACCACATACGAGCTAACATTGCATTCTGCTTCTCAGCAAAATTGCACGCTATAAGAATAGGGCAACTTACTGATGTATACAACCCTAGCAGCAGTGCATTACAACAGCTTATACAGAAATGATAATCAGACCTGTTAGGAAATTTTCGCTGTGAAGGGCATTTTCCAGTAAGCTTATTCTTTGCACTAGCTTTGTATTTTGAGCCTTCAGCATATATATTCAATTCTTTCAGAAGTTCTTTCTCCAATTTTTTTCCAGCATCAGCAAACAGCAGGTCTCGCTGCTGCTTCTTAAAATGGTTGCTGATGTTCTTTGTGTTCTGTTTAACAGCAGCTTGACGTCGAGTATTTTACAGGTGCAGACAACCCAACACACAAATTTCAGTGCTAGTTCGCAATCACAAACAGGGCGTATATCCGCACAAGTAAAAATTACTTTAAATCAGTCAATCGTACAAAGAAAAGGTGACTAAGCTACGCTCATACCATGATAGAATAAAATAAATATAGCTCTTCAGCATACTGCAACTTTTCTACCGACCTTCAATACGACGTTCCGGCACACGTGTAGTAGCGGAACAGTGATGCTCTGATATATTCGCTGAACAGTGAACAGTGAACAGTGAACTTTATTGACATCATGTACATAGTACACAATGCCAGAGGCCGGCAGAAAAAGCCATCGCAAGGATAGCTTGACGAAGCTGCGGGCCCCCGTTTGGGCACCAGCGTACAACGGTGTTCTCAGTACATAAACAGACAACAACAATAACAACAACAACAAGAAGAAAAAAAAATGTACTGAACAGATAAATCACTTAGTACAGGACCCGAAGGAAAATGTGAGCTCAGTACAAATAACCACGTCTTGCGTACGAACCATACACAAAAGAAAATATACACCAATGGATGTACTAAATAGCTCAGTACATATAGATTACCTTCGTAATACATGCATACAGATTAACATAACTTTGTAATTTACATAGAGTACACCATAGATATATAATTGCACAGATCATTCAATACACGACCGAAAAAAAATATGAGAAAATATGAGGTGGTTACAAATCGCCATGCCTAGCGTACACCGACATATTCTCTATAGCTGACACTCATAGGCATGCGCGAGATATTATATAGTGTCAATGTAATTATTTGCAAGAAAGGAACGTATTGCATTGAAAGTGTTGGTTTCCAGCTGAAAGTTAAATTCATATAAAGCATTTAGTAGCCTCGGAAGTCTGTTTCCTAACGTATGTCGCCCATATGTTGTTCTACAAGTTTTAACAGTCCAAATTTCGCAGTTTCGCGTTTTATAAGGCTGACAATTTCTTTTAAGGTTGGCAAGTTCAGTCAAGAATACATGT
The DNA here is from genome assembly GCA_013436015.1 of Rhipicephalus annulatus. Classification (NCBI taxonomy): domain Eukaryota; kingdom Metazoa; phylum Arthropoda; class Arachnida; order Ixodida; family Ixodidae; genus Rhipicephalus; species Rhipicephalus annulatus. The sequence goes on along the minus strand of WOVY01001296.1, from coordinate 159,508 downwards.
TTCCCCTTTAATTCTTGTTTATAGGCTTTCGTTAATCTAAAGTTGTACATCTTCTCAAAAGGCATTACATTATACTTTTCAAACAACGGGTAGGTGTGAAGATGTGAAGGCACGTCCTCTACAGCACGTAGAAATCTTTTTTGTAGACAATACAATTTTTGTATGTTTTCTTGACTAGTGGATGCCCAAACTAGATGGCAATAGTTAATTCTTGAGGAAAATAAAGAGTTGTAAATTAATATCATTACATGTCTCGGAAGGATCAGGCGATTCCGGTAGACTAGTCCCACTATTTGAGATAACTTACTTGATATTGTGTCGATGTGCTCGATCCAAGAAAGGTATTCCTGGAAGACCACTCCTAGTGTTTTAATGTTGGGTACAATATCAACCGGGGTCGAATTCAGCAGTATTTGTTGCGTCAATGTTACCTTCTTATTTTTACTTCTGAATATTACAGATTTGGTTTTGCTCGTGTTTATTTTAAGATGGTTTTTCTCAGTCCAGCTATTTAGGTTTGCCAATACAAAATTTGCTTCGCCAACTAATTTGTCCGCCTAATTTCCTCGTAAAAATATGCTGGTGTCATCAGCATAAATAATAAATTCAGCGCTAGGGCTAATGCTGACCACGTTATTAATATAGATATTAAAAAGAAATGGTCCCAAGATGCTCCCCTGTGGTACACCAGAAGATAAAGGCAATAGATCGGAAAAACAGTCGTCGATATGAACCCTTTGTTTCCGATGTTCCAGATAAGACGTAATTAGGTGCGCGGCATTCCCTCGAAAACCGTCACGGTCAAGCTTTTTAATTAGAATTTGGTGATTTATGTGATCGAAAGCCTTACAGTAATCAATAAACAGCCCAAGAACCAATTCTTGTTCTAGCGCTGCCAAAAGTGACTCTTTTTGTTTTAGCAATGCGAACTCCGTACTAAGTTCTTTGCGGAAGCCAAACTGTGAGCTGTTTAAGAGACTTTGCTTCTCTTCAAAATCTGTAAGACGATTTAAAATAACTTTTTCTAACACCTTTGACATGACCGGCAGTATAGACAGGGGACGGTAATTTGCCATGTCGTTTTTGTTTCCTTTTTTGTGTAAGGCTGTTACACGGGCTACTTGCATTTTACGGGGGAAAACAGCCTGGCACAAACATAGGTTAAAAATGTGGGTAAGTATAGGGTGCGAGCAAATCGGAGGTGTACTTTATGGGTTTAATTTGGAAGTCATCGATATCTTTAGCCGTACTGGTTTTTAAGTTATGAATTATATTTACTACTTCAGCCTCAATAACTGGTTTCAGGAAAATAGAGCTGCTGTTATGCGCAATATTTTCAACGTCATTCTGCACTGTAGCAGGCTGTGAAACCCCTACAAAGTATTGATTAAACGCGTCTGCCAGAGACTTCCCTGTCAGCTGTACGTCGTTCACAATCACTTTGCTCACTTTATCAGGTGGGATGTTACGTTTTAAGATGGAATTTAATCTTTTCCAGATAAGATGGGCACGCCCGTCAGCAGATTCAAATTGGTTAGAATAATAGTCACACCTCGCTTTCTTTAAGTCCTTGTCGAGGCAGTTACGAATTTTTTGAAGTCTCGAAATAAGTCTGGGTCTTTGTATTTAATGAATTGCCTGTAGAGCTTGTTTTTTTCTCGTATTCTTTTCATAAGCTCAAGGCTAACCCATGGTTTCCGTATGTTTTTACGTCTTTTAATATGCACATAAGGAAAGCAAGATTCATAGATAGAGCTCAAAATGGCGAGAAATGTTTCATAGGAACTGTTTGCGTCATTACAGGACAACAAATCATACCAATCCACTAACTCCATTCTCTCCCGAAGCGTCAACAAGGCATGTTCCGACATTTTTTGCACTTTTTGTATTGGCTGCCGTATCTTCCGCACGTTTTGTTTACAGCAAATGAATATCGGCAAGTGATCGCTGAGGTCACACGTCAATACACCGGCTTTGATCTTATGGATGTCTAAATTGGTAAAAAACATATCAATAAGGGATGATGACTCAGTGGTCACTCTTGTGGGTACATCTATTACGTTTATAAGACCGTAAACCTTCAACAGTACATTCAGCTTGCATGCCGTGGCATCATTTTTCAGTGTGTCTATATTTAAGTCACCACCACAGATAAAAGAGAGGCGATTTCGAGTAGAAAATTCAAAACATTGTTCTAGCGTATCGAGAAAATTTGACACCGAGCCACTTGTAGGACGGTAGCAGACTGTTACAACAGTGTTTTCTACTTTTATCGCCATTATTTCACAATCGTTTGTACAAGCAGACAGCTCTTGTAGTAATTCGCAAGTATATTCTTTTTTTACTAAAATGCATATGCCACCACCTCGGCTTTTGGAGCGGTTTAAGTAGAAAGTGTTATACAATGGAATGCGAAAAACGGTAGTCTCATCAGTGGACCAGGTTTCGGTTAGCAATATTGCATCGAATGATTGTTTGATTTGTTCAAGATATAATGACAGATCTGATTCCTTATTTCTTACTGATCGTATGTTCAAGTGGAAACATTTGAAGGATTTTATGAATTCCTTTCCTATGTGTTTTTCAAAGGCACGTGGTAGTACATATGACTCGGTATTTTTATGGTTCATGTTTATGGCTTGGCCGTTGCAGTGTTTAGCTTGGTTTATCTAGGTCGCTTATGCATGTGACAACAGCCTTGTCCTTATCGTCTTTACGAACAAGAACTCGCTTGTTGTTGTGCCATGCGTGCTTGAAGTTAACATCCTTTGCCCAGCTTTTTGTTTCTTGAAGCAAAGCACGAGTTTGTTTAGTTAGGTTCTCGAGTATGTACATGTGATCATCACGGCCGCGAAGTTTATTCCTGTTTTTCCACCACTTGTCCCTATCTGCCTGCCTTGCAAAATGGCAAATTATGCCAGATATTTTTCCTTTCTTGGATGGAAGACTATGAATTGCTACCACGGCATCGTCGGGAAGGGGCGGAAGCTCAACGTCAGGCGCCAGCGCATTTACTTTGTTTAGCAAGTCCTCGTTTTTCGTAGGCATGATGCCATAGAATTCTAGATTGAGACACCGGCTTCTCCATTCCAGATTGTCGATTTCAGCTTCCATTTCACTTACATTACTGTTCTGGGTCTCAAGCTTTTCTGTCCGGTGCCTGAGTTCTTTGATATAATGCTCATTCTGCTCGACCCGGTGTAGCAAGTCATCATACTGCTCGCTCGAGAACTGCAATGAGTCCTCAATACCTTCCACTACATCTCTCAAAGGCAGAAGTTGGTCAAGTTTGTCGTTAATTGTAACTAACAAAAGTCATACATCTTGTGTTTCAAGTTCTTCGTTTGGTTTCTTAACTGGGTCGCGTAGTTTGTTTCTCCTGCAAGTGAGACACCGCCAAGCTAGACGGTATGCCTCTCCCTTCGTTTTGATTGTTTTTTCCGATACTCCCGAATATACTCCCGTATGGTATTTGCAAGAACAATCACTGCACTGAATTATACACTCGGGAGCAGACAAGCACTTGTGGCATGCGGCGCATTGCCCATCAGATGACATAATAACACGTTGGCAGCAGCAGAGGCAGCGGAAACATCAACAGTTATGAAAAAAAAAAAAATTTGCTCAGCAACAAAACTAACCTGTGTAAAACACAGAAGACGAGCGTGAGTCCGTGCACGATGGGTGCTGCCGCTGCTGCCAAAAAGTGAGGGGCCGCTCCGGGTGGAACCACTTATAAGCTGGATCGGCGACAGTAGCGACTATCAGTTGACAGTGGCCGTGGTGCGGTCGCGGCAGCTCATCCGGGGCGCAAAGTAGTCGAATACACGGACATGGGCTGTGGGAATCCGGGCCGGGAACCAATTTCAGGGCTGTCTCTGGGTTATCTGTGTAAAACACAGAAGACAAGCGTGAGTCCGTGCACGATGGGTGCTGCCGCTGCTGCGAAAAAGTGAGGGGCCGCTTCGGGTGGAACCACTTATAAGCTGGATTGGCGACAGTAGCGCCTATCAGTTGACAGTGGCCGTGGTGCGGTCGTGGCAGCTCATCCGGGGCGTAAAGTAGTCGAATACACGGACATGCGCTGTGGGAATCCGGGCCGGGAACCAATTTCAGGGCTGTCTTTGGATTATCTGTGTAAAACACTGAAGACTAGCGTGAGTCCGTGCACGATGGGTGCTGCCGCTGCTGCCAAAAAGTGAGGGGCCGCTCCGGGTGGAACCACTTATAAGCTGGATCGGCGACAGTAGCGCCTATCAGTTGACAGTGGCCGTGGTGCGGTCGTGGCAGCTCATCCGGGGCGCAAAGTAGTCGAATACACGGACATGCGCTGTGGGAATCCGGGCCGGGAACCAATTTTAGGGCTGTCTCTGGGTTATCTGTGTAAAACACGGAAGACGAGCGTGAGTCCGTGCACGATGGGTGCTGCCGCTGCTGCCAAAAAGGCAGCTGAGGGGGCGGGGACTCTATCAGAGCAATGGTGCTTCATGTGTGACACGGCACCACGTGCAGAGCAAAATTGGCTGTCGATTATAATTACACCACAGTAGCACATCAGCCGTAATGTCAACGATAGCCAGACTTGGCTGTCGGTAATAGTTACGCTGCAAAGTAACATATCAGCTGCAGTGTGAGCAATTGCAACTTACTTTTTTAAATGAATCCTTGTCCACTTCATTTGAGCTGCAGCTATTGAAGGAGTCGCTATCGGGTTGTTCGTTTTACTGTTGCATTCCTTGAATCATCCTCGGTATCTAAGAAGATATGACCAGTGGATAACTTCAGAATGACTGCTTCCTCCTCTTTGCTTATGTATTGGGAAAACAAGAGGCGCGGACTTATTGTAAAGCTTAATCACTTGAGCGTGCCAGTGGCCGCAGTGTGTGTTATCCTTCCAGAACACCTAGTACCAGTTGTGAGGATTAAAATTGCCCGTATCCTTCGGACTGAGGTACCTACATGCATTTACTGGGACTATTCATTTTTAATTATCATCGCGGAACCAAACATCTTGGAGAAATGCGAGTGTACTCACGGGATACTGAGCAATTAAAAGACGCAACAAAAGTTCACATGCACCATACACGCACCAACGCTGCCACAAACTTGCCATTGATGACGATGGCAGTGCCATTTATGGATCTCCCGAGTAGTTTATGCAACCATGACCTCTTCCTCAACATAATATATTTTAGTTTTTGAAGACAACAATATTTAATTCGCAAAACATTTACTTCTTGTTTTAGAAGTCTTTAGGGTAGTTTTTCAGAGCTCACAGCAAATAATACATAAACAATGAACGCAGTTACTGTAACATTGTTTCATTGTGCATAGCCTTCGAGATGGCGGGCGCGCAGTGGCAATTTTGGAGGTCATGCGCTGTGTCGCCATACTGGCGTTGCTTAGGTTAGGTGGCATTAGCCGCTGTCCGATCTAAAGGGTACAGCCATATCACTCCATCCATCCATTCATCACATCATCATGGTTACAATCATCTAGCCATCAATCAAATGTATGGCTATTACATCAATCTGTTCCCTAGTATCAATTGCCTTAGCGAAATGGTGAATCGTCTGTATGAGTTGTGTGATAGTGGAGAAGCCTGATCTGAATCCATGCTGGTTGGGGTAAAGTAAAGAGTTATTTTCAAGGTAACAAATTATATGCTTAGCTATTATGTGTTCTAAAAGTTTACAAGAGATGGATGTGAGTGATATAGGCTGGTAATTATTTACTGTCGTTCGGATTCCTCCCTTAAACACTGGAATGACTACCGCTCTGCGCCAGTCTTGTGGCACAGAATGTGTTTTCAATGATTTTCAAATATGAGTGTTAGGTAATGAGACGCCCATTCAGCATATCTTTGAAGAAACTGGGTCAGGATCTCATCTGGTCCATTCGCTTTCTTCGAATCTAAGTTTAATAGCAGCTCAAATACGCCCTCCTGGGTGATATTGACGTCATCCATTTGGCTATGAGCGGTGTATTCCGAACTTACGTCGACGTCAGTATCAGTCGGGGTGAATACGGACTGAAAGAAGTGATTGAAATTATCTGAAATATCTTTTTTGTTTATCAGTACTTCATTATCTTTTCTAATTTCTTGTATCTCTCCCTTCCTGTCACTGAAGTATTGCCAAAACCTTTGTGGTTTGGCGATACGTATTAGCAACGAAACGAGACAGCTGGGGGTGGCTTGTGTTGTGAAAGGGAGAAACTGCAGCGCTACCCGAGGCTTTCAACTCCCACGCCGTTTTAAAAAATTATTGTATCGGCATGCTCATTTCACAGTAGTGCACTGATTATGAAGTTGCATCACTTCTTTCAGTCCGTATTCACCCCGACTGATACTGACGTCGACGTAAGTTCGGAATACACCGCTCATAGCCAAATGGATGACGTCAATATCACCCAGGAGGGCGTATTTGAGCTGCTATTAAACTTAGATTCGAAGAAAGCGAATGGACCAGATGAGATCCCGACCCAGTCTTGGGATGTTTACTGGCCCTATAGCTAAAATTTAGGAATTATGTTAGTGTTGCTCTGTGATGAGAAGTTTTGTTTGTATTGTTTCAAGTTATGTTTATACTGCTATCTGATAAGTTTTGAATACTAGTATCTTGAAATTTCTAGATGTCTTCTATGATTGTGAGCATAAATTGTATTGCTATCTGGCACCTGCAACTCCATTTGTACATAGAATAAGGCGTTCATCTAGTCTGAAGCCTGCTTTGCATAATTAAAGCTCCGTTTGTCAAATATGCACCACCATGAAGCATTGTACATTTTATCCTATGCATCCAAAAGCTGCCAGTCGCACTCTTTGAGTGATCGTAATATTTCACAGAATGGTCCCCAAGTGTTCAATAGAAAACACTGATACACTAATATACATGCAGAAATGACCAATCATATATATGTGGGCAGTATGTTCAAAAAAAGAACTACTGTTAATATAAAAGTAATGTATTTTATGAAGATCTGATAAATGAACAAAAGACTAAAAACCTATAGACTAACATATGCCATATAAATGACAAATCAAATTTATTCAAAAGCTGGTAGCACTGGTAAGACTGTGTATCAGTCCGATATGAGACTGGTAGCACTGGTAAGAAACTGTATTAGACTGATATGGAGGTCTATGAGAACTGATAAGACTTTGTGTCAGTCTAATACAAGACTGGTACAACTTATAGGAAACTGTATCAGACTGACTCAGACCTCTATCAGAATTTTTGCTAGGCAGAGGTGACAGTGCTGGACTATTACAGTAAAACAAACAAAGCTTGTTGACTGACATTAATTTATTTAACAGTAATTAATCACAACTGACAGCTTTGTCAGGCATTCGAATCCACGTATAGTCTAAAAAAAGAAAAGCAGTATCAAGGCAGTCAACACAGCTCAATCAACCACGTTTGTAATCTTGCTCGAAAGTTTGACACAGTGTCCTCATCACAACCTGTATCATGCCCAATGCACTCACTAGTGTTAGAGGCTCCGCTCTGATAGCCTACCAGTACACTCGACACGGGCGTTAACTTGACTTGCCCGAGGTCGAGCCATGTGTCAGATGCAGAAGTCGATCCTTTCAGGTTGGGACCAGGTTGCTTCGAAGCACAACTGATTGCGATTGGCTGGTGTTCCAGGCTGCTTCGAACCATACCGCGCCGCGGTCAGCTGGTGACAATACATCCATGATCAGTCTGAACGTTGAGCAGTCCAGTGCACCCATCCACACGGCAATTTACCACCCGTAGTCACCTACACTCTCACACATATCTTACTTTTGACCATGCACACAAACAACAAAGGACACGAATCTTCACTAGTACACTTCACCTTACCTGACAGACCCCATCTTGACAGTCTATTAGCTTGGAATGGCTTGGCTACTTGACTATCCAGAATGGTGCCGCATGGTCAATGGTTGCCAGCTGCTAGTTTGTTATTATGCGCTACACCGATTACGCGCTACACCGGCATATAATGACTAATTTAAGTCTGTGACATTTAAGAATGCACTGTTTCAAATGGACATTTCGCAATACCAGGTTCGATACTTAAGCCAATTATTTACGCACATCTCCAGAACGCGTAATTTAAAATTTTTCTGCAAAAAAAACAAACAAACGAGATGAAAATATACAATAACTTTGTGACTGTATGAAACGAACATGTGGAGAAAGTTTTCACATATGAAATGCATCTAGTTGGTGTGCAAAGGTCTTAAGGAAATATATCTAATGCTCAGTGCGATGCTTTTGCAACCCCCAAAAGGTTCTTGACAGGACCTTTTTCACACCAGTTGTTGTCCTCAGAAAGCACTCAAAAAGACGCTTCCAGGTCAAACCAGCTTGTGTCGCCTTGAGTAAGTACTAAGGTCAATGAGAACTGTGCGACGACTATTGTACCATATGAGGACGACCTCAGGACATTGAGTGTTGTCAGGGTTTCTGGATAAATGTCTGACCACATTCACTGCACTGGCCAGCGACCAGTCAGCAATCAGTGACCCTGACTGCTGACTGGTGTTAAGAGGGGACAGTGCTCTCTTAATACCAACATAGTCGCAAAAGTAGTTGGGCAGAGGTAGCAAGCAAACTGCCTCTCACCGGTGTGCGCACAGAGATGGAACTGAAGGTTATAGTTCTAAGAAAACTTGGCCACAGCTTTTCTGAGAAAACTTTTCGCAATACATGCTGCGAAACATTTCTTCCCCCAAATGACTCAGGGTATGGCGTCAGAGTGTTTCTTTCTGCATAAGTATCTGACCGCATTCATCGCACTGGTCAGTGACATTCCTCCATTAGCAACAGGTACAAGTAGGGACTCAGGTAGCGTAAGGCAGCCAAACATTCTTTCCCCTGAATGACTGAGGATGTGGCGTACAAGTGTCCCTTTCTGCGTAAATATCTGACCGCATTCATTTCACTTGTCAGTGACCAGTAAGGAGTTACGACCCTCACACGTGTTGGGAACATTCTGAACTCAGCCGGCATTCCTCCATTAGCGACACGTACAAATAAGCACTCTGGTAGTGTAAAGCAGCCAGACATTTTCTTCCCCAAATGACTTAAGATGCGGTGCCGAATCAGAGTGTTCTTTCCTGCGTAAATATCTGACAGCATTCATCGTGCTGGTCAGCGATCAGTCAGCAGTCAGCGACCCTCACACGTGCGGTGCACATTGCGAGCACAGCTGGCGTTCTTCCATTAGCAACACGTACAAATAGGGACTCGGGGTAGCGTAAGGCAGCCAAACATTTTTTCGCCCGAATGACTTAGGATGTGACGTACTAGTGTACCTTTCTGCGTAAATATCTGACCGCATTCATCGCACTGGTCAGTCACCAGTCAGGAGTCAAGGACCCTTACACGCGCGGTGCACATTGCGAGCACAGCTGGCGTTCCTTCATTAGCGACACGTACAAATAGGGACTCGGGGTAGCGTAAGGCAGCCAAACATTTTTTCGCCCGAATGACTGAGGATGTGACGTACTAGTGTACCTTTCTGCGTAAATATCTGACCACATTCGTCGCACTGGTCGGTGACTAGTCAGGAGTCAAGGACCCTCACACGTGCAGTGCCCATTGCGAGCACAGCTGGCGTTCCTCCATTAGCGACACGTACAAATAGGGACTGAGGTAGCGTAAGGGTACGAGCACACTAGCGGGAAGCGTGCCGCCGCGGCATGGCGCGTGTCTTCGCCGCCGAAGTGGTGAAAAGCGGCACGCTGGCCACATCTGCGGGAGTCACGTGACAACAGTCTCGAGCGGCTCGCGAGATTTCGCGCGCTTTTTCATCGTCTGTTCTGAGCTCTCCGACATTACGGTGCAATTGTGCGAACAATGGCAGGCGACGACGATATCCTCGCAACGCTCAACGTTACCGTGATGGCGTGTCTGCTGTTGCTTCAGCGTCGCCGCTCTCGAAATGCGCCGCGAAGATATTGGGTCCATCCGCTTTAAAGGTACAGAGATACTGAAGGCATGAAACAGGTATCCTGCGTGCGCTGCAGTATGAAATGGCACGTCATTGATCACTTACTTTTCCGCATAGTGAGGTGTCTGCCTCAGCATGCTGTGAATAATTGAGAACAGGGGCCACTTAATTTTGCCATTATTGCCTGGCGCACCGCTCCGAGCGTTCGCCTCGACTCCCGACACGAGCTTCATCCACCTGTCTCTAATATTTTTAAACTTCAGCATGGGCTGTGTTCCTGCACAAGTGAGGGAATAAAACATACAATTCATTCGCGCTCAACATGCAATGAGCTACGCAATCGCCACTTACCTGTCAATCCAAACATAGATCCTATAGGATCCCATCTGTTAATTTTTGCTTCCTTATCTTTGTAATCAGGCATCGTTTTGTCGTATAGGAAGGGGTAGAGTCTAATCTCCTCTAAAAAGTGTTCGGTGTCCATGGTGCGTGCTTCAAAAAACGACTGCGTGAGAAAAATGACAGCCAGAAAAAAAAAAGAAAACAAGCTCCGTGCGTTGCTATGGCGACTACCACGCACGTCGCTGATTGGCGCTTTGCTTGGGTGGCAGCGGCAGAAATAGCGCAAGGAGCGATTGGGTCGGTGGCAGAAATTCCTCGGCGCTCGGTGGCAGAAAGAGAGAAAAGCGGCGCCTCGCGAGTGGCGCGCGGCAGAGCGCAGCGCCGTTAGTGTGTTCGTGCCTTAAGACAGCCAAACATTTTTTCGCCCAAATGACTCAAGATGTGGCGTCAGACTGTTCTTTTCTGCAAATATCTGACCGCATTCATCGCACTGGTCAGTGACCAGTCAGCAGTCAGCGACTCCCACACGTGCAGTGCACATTGGGAGCACAGCTGGCGTTCCTCCATTAGCAACACGTACAAATAGGGACTTGGGTAGCGTAAGGCAGCCCAACATTTTTTAGCCCAAATGACTGAGGATGAGGTGTACTAGTGTACCTTCCTGCGTAAATATCGGACCGCATTCATAGCGCTGGTCAGCGACCAGTCAGCAGTCAGCAACCCTTGCACGTGCGGTGCACATTGCAAGGACAGCCGAGGTGAAAATATTCTAACTGGGAACAACTTTGACCAGTTCAAGTGGTTTATGGTCCGATTCCCAGTGGGGTCCAGTGTCTAGTGGGTTTCAACTGGGACCTGTTAGCAACTGGTCCCCACTTGGAATTGGACCATAAACCACTTCAACTGGTCACAATTGTTTCCAGTTGCCAGTGGACCCCGGCGTTACATATAAACTAGGAAGCTTGGCATTGAAACTTTGCAGATTTAGTGTGCAGGGGCTGTGAAGCATCTTGATTGCTTCCTTGAATTGACAGCAGGCGCTCACTATTTCGTAGATCTCATGCATACGGAAACATCTGAAAGAAATATTTACACTGTTAGCAAAACTGTAATTACTACTTATACATGTAATACTACCAAAAATTAAATACCATCTTATTAGAAAGCCGTGCAGTGTTGCCTAAAGTAAAGCCGATATTGCTCTCAACCAAAACACAAGTACTAAAACGCAAATATGGACAGCTCCTGTAAGCAGAAACTATGGCTCTTAATTCACACCTCCTAATACGTGACTTGATCCATAACTATACCATTGTGAGATATTTTTATGAAGCAATCATAAGTTAGATTCTGCTCAATTGTGCTTTTCAACATGCGAATGCAGTTATCTGCAAATTTTTTTACTATACAGGCAACAAAGTTTTTTAATGAATAGGCACACTTTCGTTGTACATGTCAGTAAAAGGTTAAGATACACCGCAGTATAATTTACAACCTTGCACTGCAAATATAAACACAATTAACTCGTGTCACGTACAATTCAAAATTCTAAATACCGAGAGAATTTTCATAAATGTCCCTGTACATTAATTTAACACTATCTGTAGAGATCACGTCTTCGAGCTTATCTCCACGGCAAAAAAAAAAAAGCATTGGACTGTGAAGTTGAAGCTCACACACAGACAACTGGTTCGGGGATATTTAATTACCGAGCAATTATGTGCCCTTTTCTAGTCTTTCGGATAGAGTTACAGGTCTTCACCAGTATACTTCGTAGTTATTTAGCATGCTGTTGAACACAAGTATTGCGCGATCGACACTCATTTTTTATCACGCTCAAAAGCAAATGACCGTGAATCTGCAGTGTCTAAAGCATTGTTTACAAGGCAATGTTCCATCATATCCACTCTCAAAACGCACCGTGTTGCAATTTATTATATGTACATCATCACTTACTCAAAGCAGAAAAGATTAATTACTTTCAAACGGCTGCAGTGTGAACAAGGTAGCCACGGCAGCATTCGGAACTGGATGATCGACATATCTATCTCATTGCCGGCAAAAACACTCGTTGGACGATCGCCTGAAGTCGTAAAGTCCTCTGAAGTGTAAAGTGCCTCTAGGTCCAAGATCAAACGTCTTCGAGCCGAGAGATGCTAGGCGAATGGTAGCTTTTCTATTCTTAAGAAATGAGCTGATGTAGTTCTAAAAATGTTATCCTAGACCCGCTTCTTTAATGGAATAAAGTATTTGAGAGTGTTTAACCTTGTCGAAGGCCTTTTCCAGGTCAAGTGCAAGAACAGCTCTGGTGTCTCTGGAGACCATGCCAATGATCTTGTGTTTTAAAAGCAACATTAAATCCTGCGTTGACATGGACGGCTTGAATCTAATTAGATTAAAGGGAAACAGATTGCTTTCCTCGGCAAATTTAGTGGGCTGCTTGATGATAATGTGCTCGGCTACTGTCCCCACACGTGAAGTGAGAGATATCGAGCGGAGCGAGCCAAGCTCCAGGGGTTTTCCCGGCTTCAGGATGAGGATGACGGTCGCGTCGCACCACTCTATAGGAGCCGGCGAGGTATGGGAGACCTCGCCGGTCTCCCATACCTCGTTGATTTTATTCGTTAGAAGCTCGATATCTTGGTCAGGTAAATTCTTCAAGAGTTTGTTACTGATCCCATCGGGACCCGGAGCTGATCTCCAGTTGAGCTCATCTCCAGTTGAGCTCATATAGAACCTCTCGTACCTCTGCGCACGTAAAGGGGGAACCAAGAGGGTCTGTTTCGTTCTCTGGCACAGCAGGAGGGTAGTCATTGTGTGAGGCGGGTTCTGTGCAAAAATATCTAGAGGCGAGCTCATCGATAATTTGTGTCTCTGTCAGACCAGAGTTCTTTAGGTTGTGGATAAGTCTGTCAATTGTAAGCTGCTGATTGGCTTTGGATTGTTTATCTCCCAGTAGATGTTTGAGGAGGTTCCACTTCGTGCCACTCCTAATTTCGCCGTCGACAGCATTGCATACTTCGCCCCATTGCTGTCAAGTGTTCCACTATGCTCATCTATCTGCCTATTAAATTCAGCAATTCTTTCGCGTAGGCGTTGGTTTAGTTTCTGCATTTTCTATTGAGCCTGCAGCGTGTTTTTAGCTTCCAGCAGGTGGGCTAATCGACTGTCTATATGCTTCATCTCTCTTTCTGTCTCCACTTCTTTTGCGGAAGCAGCAATGTCTTCTTTGAGGCGAGTGATTAATTTGTTTAACGAGTTGTATTTATTCTCGTCTTGCTTTCTAATATCTCTAAAAAAGTCCCAGTCTGTGACGTGAAGTTTTCTGAGCAGTGGTGACAAGATTCTTATCCCGAGGCTCCTAATGTAGTGATCACTAGTAAAATTCTCTTGTAAGTTGGTCCATATGGATTCCTCTGCATTCCTAACCATGGTCAAGTCTGGTGTGGTATCCCTGCTGACAGAGTTTCCTATTCTGGTGGAGTATTGTGGATCAGTGACTAATGTAGACCACAAGCTGTGATCTGTGCCGTGAGGGCTTTTCCCTTTGCGGATATCCTTGATATAGCCCCAGTCTTGATGATGTGGGTTATTAAAGTCCCCTGCTAGGATGAGCATTTGATCACCTGCAATTTTACATGCTTTGTGGAAAAGAGCATGAAACGTCTCTTTTCTGTCGGCTGGTCAGCTGTAAACGTTTAAAATGAAAACGAATTGCTTAAGTTTAGAGTTCGGGATAAGCTCGATTATGATGTGTTCAATATTTAAATCCGGCCTTACGTCATGGCGTAAATAGGCGAGATGCTTTGAGACGAGTGTCGCTACACCCCTCTTGCCCTCCTTGAAATACACTTCAGCATGATAGTGACGAAGAGCGGTGACATCGGTGAGTGTTTCCTGAAGGAGGATTACTGATGGCCTCTCGGTAGCAGAGCTAAGTAAGTGTTGCAATATTGCCTTTCTTTTGCAAAAGCTGACGCACTTCCATTGCCAGATGACTAGATTGCTTGCGTTAGCCATTTTGCTGACTTGAAGAGGTGTGTACCAAGCAGTGCGTGCTGCCTGTCTGATTCTAAGATTTGAAGCCTTGTGGTGTGCTCAATCAGTTAGAGCCTGACAGTGGTAATTTCAGCAAAAATGTAATTTCTTAGCTTTTCAAGCAGTATTTGGATGCCTGAGACGTTAAGCGTCTCTTCGTCCACCGGCTCAGAGCCCGCACTGCATTTCGCGCCTCTGTTGACGGACACTGTGGCTGCGGTAGCTTGATCACTAGACGTACGATCTCGCTGCTGCATTTCTTGCAAGATTGACTTAATATCGGATGATTTCTGTTGAAGAGACGCATTCTCGCGCTCCAGCGATTGTATTTTGTCTCGTGTTTGCTGTGACAGAGTCCCTGGTTGCGCGGGGGCATGCACCTCACCTGTTTCGGCTACCGTGTCCGCCCAAGTAGGTTGCGGGTTGAAGTCACCCCGGAAACTTTGAGAGCGTTTTGTGGCGACGTTCCTGGGAGCAGCCGCAGCTGGTGTCTTCGTAGGAGCGGCAGTTCCCTGGTCTCCGGCGTTGCTCGTAGCATTCCTCGTCTTGAGACCGCCTTTCCTTCTTTTTTTTACGTCATCTTCTTACAACGTAGGGAACTTCGTACCTGTTTTTGCAAGTACGGTAACCGGTGATATGAGGGTCTCTGCATAGCGCGCACTTCGGTTGCACACATTCGCGTCCATTTGCGATGATTGAAGTCCCGCACTTTTCACACACTTTTTCAGTCGATCTAGGGCAGACTGCCCTAGATCGACCGGTACTGCAGCCCTAGACCGGTATCGACTGCCCTAGATTACCGGTACTGCAGCCGAATCGGCCTGTGGCCGATTCGGCTGCAGTACCGGCAAGTGTCGATTTGCCTCTTGTACAGGGTGCAGCGTAGCATGTTGGGACCGCTGTGAACATTGTATGGTACTTTCATGCAGTTGAACAGTACGATCACGGTAGGCATCTCTTTTATGCGCCTGACTCCGAGTACCATTGGCTTTCTGGGTGTGACAAAAAGGCTTTGCAGTGCTGCTTTGGCCAGATCGGTGTCGATGCCTCTGACCACACCTCCACAGGTATTTCCCGAAGGTGTAATGTAAGCCGCGATAGAGTGCTTTTTATCTGCCAAGATTATTTCCTGCACTTTGCAGTATGCATTGGCATTCGATTTGGAGGGTGTGCTTATAATGAAGATATTCTGCATGGCGTTCGCACACACGATATTCTCCTTGGGTGCCGCTGGGGGCAGCCTGGCAGCCATTAAAATGGCTTGCGTGACCTTTAACTGACTGCATGTTCGTACCTCCAGCCTTCCCCCCGGGCGGACGACCACTCGAAAGTGTGATGTGGGCAGGCGCGGTCGCCTGGAGGCAGTGGCAACCTTTCTCAGCTGGCTGGCTTTAGTGACGCCAGCGTGGGCTCCATTTTGCCTAGCTGAGCGCATCTCATGCTCGAAGTGAGTTTTATCCGTGTTCCGCTTTCTGTGGGTGGTAATCCAGCCGTTAGACTCGGCTTCCTCTTTGGAGATTTGCTCTCCTTCCACCATAGCTTTATGAGGCATGGCCTCCTCGGGGGTCGGCCGAACAAGCAGCCACGCGTTACGCTTTTCCGCGCTGCGGCGCCCGATGCCGTGTATAAGCACAAATAGACTTAACCCTTGGTGTTGGAGAAAGGACCCACAAGAGGTTCCAGTTGACCTATTGTGATGAATGGGGTATCCAAGTGTTCCTTGAAACTTCTCAGAGTTGCTCCAGTAGAAATCTCGGAGGGAAAGCACATTGGACTCGGTTGAACAACGTCAGTTGGCGGAGCCGATGAATACGCGTCCGCAAGCCACACCACCTCCTAGCGTTCACTTCAGTGTTGGTGTTAGTGCTGTTGATTGTGCCCAAAAAATTGAAAAAGATGCAAATAAAATACATCATAAAGATCTCAAAAATCAAACCCAGGCTGTCTGCTTGGCAAGTAGCAGTTCTACTATCCAGTCACACCACTGCTGAAAACTGCCTCGAAAAAAAAAAAACACCATACATGAATGGCACCTAAAAAAAGATTCTCCTTAATCCATGTAATATTGCATGGCAGAAGCGTACAATTGCCAACAAGGGGTTGTTTTAAAGGCCCACCCAATACAAAGCGCTCAGACATATGTAATCATCATCAGCTGCAAAAGCACCAACAAAGCAAGCAGTTGCATAGGTTCGCCTGTTACTTTACAGACATGTAGTGGACCCTTAGCTGATTCGCGAAAAGAGTCATGGCGTAGTGGCACTTAGGAAGTGTGCTAGGATATGTAGTTTGAAACGGCCAATAGTACACACACAGTTGTTTGTTTCTTTATGGCAGGGTTGAGGCATGCGCTGAGAACCAAAGCCAGGCCAGTAGTTGAGAAGCCGATGCACACAAGGCTTGATTAGACATTCTTTTCTTGACATCGAAGCTCAAGCATCCTCTAAGTGTTCGTGGGTGAGCCTTTGCATCGTACTCTGTTCGTAGTCACAAGTTCGGTTCAGGGGGCCCAAGTTCTTTGCAAATTTGTTGCATGATGTCATTCCAGGCTATGAACTTCCTGTTGACGGGTTAATGCGAGGTTGCTATTGTTTGGACATGTATAACAAGAAACATGCTTTTTGAATTTTTCCAGCTTGGCCTGCAGATGTGTTTGGACATCCTTCATAGAGCCAGCTTGTGGATTGTTTATCACCGTGTCTGTTCAACCTACTACTACTGCCTCAGGAGTGGACCATATGACTGAATTTAGGGTTATGGCTTCACAAGCTTCCAATAGGGTTGGATTCTCATTCTTCTTTGTGTGGAAACGTTTTTGATGGCTCTTTTTGGTTGCATACAGCACATGGCCTTTTAACTGTTAAATGTGGCTGTCACTATACAGGAAGGCTTGTCGTTCTGTGCCCCACAGGAGAAACTGCTTGTGCAGCTTGCGATTTTTATGGACATTGTTCATCCCAGTTCGTCCTATGGGGTTTGTTGGTTGGCTTGGTCTTTGTGTCACTTATTGCTTTCCTTGGCTGGCTGTACCATTTTGGAATCTTGGAGGGGAAGGGCTGGCCAAGAAGGGCACAGTTTGTGTATCTATTTTGGCACCAATCTCATTGCTTTCCTGTCCAGCACAAGCGTTAGTCTCATTTTCCATTTCATTGTCCTGTCCTGGCTCTGTTCTTGGGGAGCTTTTCTGGTCATCCATTTCTATTCCCCTGCTGCCCACTGTTTTGTCCTGGGACAGCCTATGTTATAGGTTGCTTCATGAGCATTAACTCATTTAGAGTAGCAGTCTCTTCTTTTATCCCCAGGTTGATGAAGTTCAATTACCTCCAGCCACAATCTTGGAGAAAACCGGACGCTTCGAGACCGGTTTGGTCCCTCCCTCAGGGGTGACTGTAATGGTCAGGGAAGCGTCATCACACCTTGCTCTAGGCTCCATCTTACCTCTTCCCTCCCATTCCGGAGGCCATTCACGTAAATCGGAGGCATTGTTTCCAGGGATCGGTTCATGTTTGCCGGTGTGTGCTGTATGTGCCAGGAGACTAGCAAGAACCTCCCTTTCAAGTTCTTTTCCGTTTCTGGCAGAAGCGCCATGAAAGTGAATTTTATGGCGGTGCTTCTCACAGTGCTCTGCAAGGGCGCTGCATTGAACTTCCATGTTCCTCAAAGCGTTCCTGTGCTGGCGCATTCTTTGGGAGAGGCTTACCGTATTTACTCGAATGTAACGCGAGTTTTTTTCAACATTTTTCTGAAGTTATTTGGGGGTCCGTGTTAAAATCGAAGCACCTCAAATCGTGTTTTGGCGGTGCCGCCCCACTGGTTCCTCAAGATGGCTATGACAAACCTTGCGGTCTTTCAACTTTGTGCTGGCAACATATGCACGCTGGCAAAATTGAATCGAATTCAATCCAGTCCTATTGTTTGCGATGTGCACATTGCGACGTGTTTTGCGGGCGGTTCATTTCCTTTGTGCTTCCGTGACTTCGGCTCGAGCATATGGCAGCACGACGAGTTCAGTACGAAGCCCGCTTTAAGAGAAGTGCACTACTGATGGCTGAGGAGATCGGGAACTCAGCCGCGGCTCGACCGCTAGATGTAGCGGAATCTACTATCCGTGGGTGGAGGCTCCAGCATGAAGTGCTCTTCAAGAGTGAGCCCGGCCGAAAAGGCTTCCGTGGACCTCGTTGTGGCCGTCACACAAAACTCAAAAAAACAAAGTGGCGTAGTTTGTGATTGAGCAGCGAAATTGCCTATTGGGGGTCAACGTTGTGCTGATTCAGTGGAAAGCCCGAGACGTAGTTCGAAAGATGGGAATCCCACGGGAAAACTTCTAAAGCTTCACGTAGATGGGCACAAAAGTTCATGCGAAAAAATAGATTTTCCCTACGGCGAACAGTGTCGATAAGGCAGAAGCTACCAGCAGATTGCGAAGCGAAGCTAGTGGAGTTTCAGCGCTATGTGCTCGACCTGCGCCTCTCGTCGCAAATGCCGTTGGGGCACATTGCCAACGCAGACCAGACTCCCGTTTTCTTGGACATGCCTATGTCAAGGACTGTCAGTGAAACAGGTGCCCTCCAAGTTCGCATAAGGGCAACAGGCAACAGGAAGACGTGGCAAACCGTGATGCTAGCCTGCTTGGCGGGTGGGCGCAAGTAGTCGCCATACATCGTTTTCCGGCGCAAAACCATCCCATAGCGCTGTTGCCCAGGGATGTGAGTGTCCGCTGCCAAGAAAAAGGTTGGATGGACACTCAACTTATACTTGACTGGGTCAAGACTGTGTGGTGACGACAGCCAGGTGCGCTCCTCCACCCTGCCTTCATCCTTGTTCTCGACGCATTTTGCGGTCATTTGATGCTCGAAGTGGCCCCGCCGCGGTGGTCTAGTGGCTAAGGTACATGGCTGCTGACCCGCAGGGCGCGGGTTCGTATCCCGGCTGCGGCGGCTGCATTTCCGATGGAGGCGGAAATGTTGTAGGCCCGTGTGCTCAGATTTGGGTGCACGTTAAGGAACCCCAGGTGGTCTAAATTTCCGGAGCCCTCCACTACGGCGTCTCTCATAATCATATAGTGGTTTTGGGACGTTAAACCCCACACATCAATCAATCAATTGATGCTCGAAGTGAAGAAGCTGATGTGGGAAACTCAGACGCAGCTCACCGTTTTTCCCGGAGGTATGACGTCCATGCTGCAGCCATTGGACGTCTGCCTGAACAAACCATTTAAGGATATAATGCGGCAGCCGTACGGAGAATGGTTGCGAGAAGATCGGGCTTTGACATCTGCGGGTAGGATAAAGTGATCTAGCGCCACGAAGATTGCCGAGTGGGTGTCTGTAGCTTGGTACAGCCTGCCGCACGACATGATAGTTAACGCGTTTAAAAAGTGCTGTATATTGAACTATATGGATGGCACGGAGGATGACCTCATCTGGGAAGAAGAAAGTGACATTAGGGGGCTCAACCACCGGCGATGGTGGCGATGAAAGTGAAGAATGAACAAATCTCAGTTCATATTTAGAAACTGGGATGCCTTTGCCACTACCATGTGCAGCAAATAAAGGTGCTTTTCTTTCCCCCACTTTACTTGCGTTACATTCGTGTTCTTTTTTTTTTTTTCGGCACTAAAAATTTATTTCTCGCGTTAGCAATCGTGGTCGCATTACAATCGTAGTCCCGTTACACTTGAATACTTTCGGCTGGACATTCTGCATACGAAACTTTGTAGACCACGCTCTGGTGTTGCTTCCTCGATCATCAATATTTTGGCCGTGGTAATAAGCGGGCGAGCGTTGCAGCCGGGTTATGAACAAGCATGACCCCAGCTTTTCCGAGAACCCTGGCGAGCTGTTCGCTAGTTCCCGAAACATAAGGAAGGACGACTTGTTGGGCTGGTCTTTTTGGTCCCATTGTAGCCAGTGGTGTGGCAAGTGAAAGAGGGGGTCGCCTGTGTCGTTTGCAGGTGCGTCTTCACATTGGGGTCGTTGACCTCTCTACACGCGGCGTGCCACACCGAGCTTTGGAGCAGATCCTGGACATTATCGTCGTACGCCTTCCTGTCCAGCAGGACCACCACGTTGCTTTTGTTGGCCGGGAGGATGACAATGTTCTGATTATTTCGCAGCGTGCGGATCGCACATTTTTTTGGACAAATTGTGCTCATTATGTTTCTCTATTTTTGATCGTATACTGATAGCCTTGAGATAGATGTTCTCTCGAATGCCACCGTCGAGTTTCCTCATGCCTTCCTCCATAGCAGCAATAATCTTTGGTAGTGGCGAACATATTGTGGTCATTTTGAAATTGTGTCCATTTTCTAGCACATAATGCTCTGTCAGGGTGAGTGGCCCGGAGGACGGGATGATGATGAAGATCTCATTTATCGGACTGTGGTGGCGCTTTCCTTGAAACGTCACAAGCTTGCCTTTGCGAGCTGCTGGTTGCTTCTGAACTGTTGTTGCAGCTACAATCCATGCAAGTTCTTCCAATGACGGAAACATGTTGGGTAGATGATGTTGAAGCTATCGTCGGAAGACCAGGTTTAATTCCTTCTTCTTGTTCACGCTATGGCATTCATGGATACAGGGGTTTAGCAGGTGCCGTTCAACTTGCGCGACGATCTTGTTGCCCTCTCCGTGTGCATCATGCGTTTAAGCTAAAGGCTTCGTGGCACTGCGTTCATCTCTCAGCAGGTCCTTGTCGAGTCGAGATGAGTCCAGTAGGTCATGATGCTTTGTGCCACGCTCACATAACGCTTTGCAAGGAGCGCCGCCTCCTGATCAAGGTCAGTTAAAAATGACTTAGATGTAAACATTTTGATAGAAGTCTGTCTGGCTGGGTGGAATATTAAGGAAATTGATTTCCCTCCAGCTACAATCTCGGAGAAAACCCGACGTTTAGAGACCAGCTTGGTCCCTTCCTCGGGGGTGACTGTAATGGTCAGGTTGGCTCTTGCGAGCTTGTTTTTCCTTACACCTGCCTCACCAATATGATTGTCAGTGAGGACCGATTATGGAGTTTAGGCAGGGTTCTGTTTAAAGAAGAAAGCTATATTCAGCCGAAGTTACATATAAAATCGGCAGAGGTTACTTGTGAAAGAAGAAAACAGGATTTGGTGCTGGAGCTTATTCAGCTGCGTTCGATGTTGCTTGTGTCTCGGCTCTCTTTCTGCTCTTTTCCGGCAATGCGTTGCTATGTGTTCCCGGCTCAAAAGCTCTTTTTTTGTTATTTTTGAATGTTCGTCAATCTAACGCTCAATGGCAACAGTGCTGAACGAACGCTCTCAAGATTTCAAAGTCCACGTTTACATAGTGTAGCGTTTCTTGTGCGGGTGCCGAAATGTTGCTGGTGAATTTGGCTTTTGGCTGTGTGAACTCGAGTGCCTGTGATACCATTATTTCCTCTCTAAACGAATTGAACATCACAAATTGATGGCACTCATAAACGGGTGCTGCATGGGCCTTTTCAATGGAATGGAAAGGTGTATTCTGGATGTTGTGCAATGAGTCACACTCGAAACAAGTCACCCATCTTACCTTGGAGGCATCTTTTAGCCAGCTTGCTGGGTCTTCAGTGCCTTCCTCGTTTCCATAATTTATGCATCCAGCTAGATTTTGGCAGAGGCATAACTTGGCTGAGGCACCACGTTTGCATGAATGCAAACATGCATGCAAATACCCAGATACAAATGCACATAACACAAACATGCAATTCTGTGGGGAGCTTAGTGTCCTAGCTGCTTCTTGGAAGTTTATCTTCCCCAGATCCCTCAAACCCTTTCTTGTGCGGGCGCCGAAATGTTGCTGGTGAATTTGGCTGTGTGAACATGAGTGCCTGTGATACCATCATTTCCTCTCTAAACGAATTGAACATCACAAATTGATGGCACTCATAAACGGGTGCTGCATGGGCCTTTTCAATGGAATGGAAAGGTGTATTCTGGATGTTGTGCAATGAGTCACACTCGAAACAAGTCACCCATCTTACCTTGGAGTCATCTTTTAGCTAGCTTGCTGGGTCTTCAGTGCCTTCCTCGTTTCCATAATTTATGCATCCAGCTAGCTTTTGGCAGAGGCATAACCTGGCTGAGGCATAACCTGGCTGAGGCACCACGTTTGCATGAATGTAAACATGCATACAAATACCCAGATACGAATGCACATAACACAAACATGCAATTCTGTGGGGAGCTTAGTGTCCTAGCTGCTTCTTGGAAGTTTATCTTCCCCAGATCCCCCAAACCCTTGTTACAGACCCTACTGCCTGAAGGTGATGATAAGAACAGGTGTGGGGTGTCCTTTCTGAAGAGTGCTGCAATCTTTTGGACACGACACACTATGTGGTTGCTCAGATTAGCTAAACCATGACTCACTCACTTTGGCATCTTGTGACGAATGGTGTGTCATTGGTTGTCTTGTTATGCTGGTTGTTTGTTTGTCATTGTATTCACAAGTTCAGTTCAACTCTTCAGGGCTTCGATTTCGGCTTGCAGTTTTACGTTAACAGTAGTGAGACTTCCAATGCTACCAGCACATTATTGCTGGTACTTCGTTGCATCGTTGGAGGCTCCTGTGTGCCAGTGACTTGTCACTCTTTACTGTCCTCGATGTTTCTCATCATTAACATATCTTTTCTGCCTGTGTCAAGGATGTAGCGTAGCTTGAGTTTTTCCGCAAGTTTCTTTTCTTTATCTGTGCTGAGAGCTTAAGGACATAGTTTAGCCACAAAGTAATAGAAATTGTTGGCATTTAAGGTCCCAATGTTGGCATTTAACGTCCCAAAACAGCCGTGAAATAAGACACATGCAGTGTGAGAAACACAACAGTATGCTTGTCAGTCTTCGGACAAAAGTAACTCCTTCATCATGGTCATTCAGTAAGCTTGGTAGGGTACTGAGTGGCTCCAGCCATGGTGATTGCAGCAGCTAATGACATTGTCTCAGAATGCCATGACTTTAATGGTTATTGAGTTAGTCAACTGGCTCATGTGAGAGAAGTAATTAATAATTTTAAGCAAGTTGTAATAATAGAAAGTGCTACATTTCATTCTTCTGGCTGCATTGTAATCTGTCCCAGTTCGTGCCTCAAAGTGAACTGCACTGTGAAGCAGTCTGAGCTGGCTACTTGACTTCGATTAACTTTGCGGCCCCTCCGTGATCGAACCGTTGTGGGCAGTGCGCAACCAGAATTTCGGTATTCACGGGCAGAATGCACACGAGTTCAAATATGATATATTTCGGTGGTGCAGCAGGCAAGGAACGTAAACACATCTTCATAGATAGCAGCAACACAAAGAGGGAGCACACGTACGGAGAAGCAGGGCTTCGATACTGAATTATGCCCCAGTGAGCTGCTCAACTTTGAGTGCAAATTCAGAAGCTTGATTGGCATGTCGGACACCCAGAAGGTGCTGGGCAGTAGTACTAAACACACTTTTTTTATCTTTCTCTTCGAGTTTGCTAGTAGTAAAACACCGCGAACAAAATGAGCTTATATCCCAGCCATGAATCATGCTTGGCTAGGCAGGCCATGATCTCACAGTTGTAAATGCAGCTCACCTATAAGCTTCCATACCATGTACTGTTTTGCAAACTTCTTTTGCCTAGCTGGCAGCTTGTTTATGACACTAGGTGACTCTTAGCCAATACAGTAGTACTGCTTAGTGATTGCACAGTGTTGGTTTTGCTGACAGGTTTTGCGGCTCAGTAGTGTGGGAACAAGGTTATCATTTTCCTAAACAACGTATAGAACAATTTCATGACACTAGTCACTGTACAGCAATTATACTGAGCGCACTAGTCATTAGAAGGAGCTCTTGGATCCATAAGAATGCATCTCGTGCATAGTGGGTTGCAAGAAATGTTCTTCAGAGAGAGTTTCAAGTGCGCTAGCCTATACCGCTGACAGTAGTGCCTGTCTGTGATAGCCTTGAAAGTGCTGCAATTCGTGTTTGTCATGTTTTACGATGTGATCTTGGGACTGCCCCCTGGCATAAAAGATTAACTCTGTGGAGGGTTTCTGTATCTACAGTTGTCATGTCCGGTCTTTTATCATTGTGCATACGTGTACATGCAGTGGTTTTCTTTGCCTTAGTTGTTTCCCATATTCTCTTCTGCAGAGCAATGTCTAATGAAATCAGGGTAAACATCACTGTGATATCCACACTAATTTAATTCAAGGTTTTCTATGTGGCTGGTCTTGTGCTTTACTTTCTAGTGTAAATTCAGGAAAGAGCAATTTCCGTAGTTTGTTATACAGCCAATTATGCTATGAAGTGTGGTCGTGTTATACTGTGCTATCATTATCATTGCTCATCCTTTCAGATGAGTGCATTATTTTTATTATGAGTATACTTGTCCACTTTTTGTCTAGATGATCATGTAGTCAAGTGAAAAAAAAAACGAAACAAAAAAACGAGTAAACTGGGCTAACCTGAACCAGAGGTGGGGACATGCACGGTTATATCCAGAACTTTTGTAATTGAAAATGATTTCTCTACATTTGAGTCTCAGCAAGACATGTATGATTTCTGAATGAACTTGCTCGAACCCATGAAATTATGTTGGTGGAGCAATCTATTGCAATGAGAGCCAGTGCTTCTATATATTCTTACTCTTTATGCAATGTTCCTTATTATTTTCTGCTTTTACCTGACTATAAAGACAGCTGTCAGTAAACTTATGTTATAATCCGCGATTCCCATGGCATTTTATTGTTCAACTATGCTGCTCACTGCACACTTTTGGAACAGCTTCCTGTAGGTGCCGCTACTAGGCTGAACCAAGTGGTGATTAAAAAAAAAGTTAAATTGTATGCCTTAAAAGGGTCAAGTCAGTGTGAAAATGTGATGTTGATACGAGTTTGTGAACAAACTTGGCATTGTACTTTCTGCATTCAATGACATCATCCTGCAGATGTCTGTCTCTATTCAAGGTGTTTCTCAGCCAACGCTTGTCAAGCAAATTGTGTGCTTTGGTGTATATTGTTCTGTGCTTTATATAATCTTGTATTTTAAGGTTTTGTTATAATAAATGAGCTTGAACATGTATGTTATCTTTGTTTCCACTATTGTGAATGCACAACATAGTACCTAGCAGATAAATTTGTTAATACCAGCCACAATTTATTTCAAAGATAGAACTTTATTGCCCTGGATGTGTACTGACAGATACAGGTTCACACACCGCTTCACTCTTTCAAGCCATTATCCTTTCCGAATTTCGCTGTTACAAGTGCCTTGACAGGCAGTTCGCTTTGTGCAGCGTCGATACAAAAAACCCAAGTATCTCATTTTTAGGCCTCAAAATTGGTTATTGCTTATTGATATTGTGATAATTGAATCTAATAGTGAGAAAAGCTTTGGAATAGGCCTTTTTCTGTCTGGAGAAAAGCAGAACTTGCGTTGGTTGTAAGGACGCTGCCTCAGAAAAAATATCCCAGTGAATAGGAGAAACAACAAACGAAAATTCACATACGACTATTTACAGAAACACTCACATTTGACACATTGGAAGACATAAATAACCACAAAACACACAATTTCTAAAAAAATATTCGAACATAGAAAAAGAAAGACGGGGCTACTGTCACACACCTGTATGCTGACATGGTGCGCGAGCTGATAAAAGTGTGAGCTTTCATTCAGGTCCTTTTTTTAAAGTTACTTACTGCGATTGTCTAGGACACTCACTTCTCAAGATATACATTAGTCACTGGGCAGTTCGCGCGTGGTGAAATTGGCTATGCAAAGTGAATGCTGTGAAACTCTTTTTGCTCGTGAGAACATGTGAAATTACAGCTAAAGATTGGTCTTGAAAGCTAGCAGAACAGGCACTCCTGCTCTTATGTATGGATCGGCTATTGGATTGACGGGCTCTTTGCTTTTGAAGTTTCTTTATGTAAATAAACGGTTCGATTACTTAGCTTGGTGGCTGATGGGTGGTATTAATGGTTTGTAGGTAGTTATAGCTCTAAATTGATGCAATGGTGAATGAAATGACCTGCTGTTAAGGTATCGCTGACCAGTGAATCACTTGAGTACTACTCTTTGCGAGGAATGTTGCAAATGTTACTGAAAGACTCTTCGTGTTAAGTTTCTGTTGGGCAGTAAGGTAGCATTCATGCAGTGTCAGAAGCCCTCAGGCTTTCCGTGAAAGTTGAGTGCAATGATTCTGGGCAGCAATTATTGTCCGGAATAAAAACAATCCATATAATCAGGGCACTGTAAAATTGCTGTGCGGCAACATGCGGGAATTAGACGGAATGTGAGCTAACTGTAGATTCGTGATTTCTAGTGTTCAAGTAAAGTGAGGACATGACAGCGTATTTCTGGAATCAATGTTCAAGTGAGGAACCAAATTTAAGTAGTTTTAACTGACATTTAATTTCAAACTTCTTTATTTGTTCAAGTGCAAGAAAAAAACACGGGGTGTACAGAATACACACATGCAATATGTTAACTTGTACAGTGACTATTTTTAGTTGGATTCATAGGTGTACGCCTGCGGGTGACACTCTTGAAGCAAAAAAGGTGTCCTGTAAGAGCTTCAAGTTTTCTTCGGATAGTGATAATTTCAAGACTTGGACACATTCTGGTTGATGTGAGCAAACAAACATGTCACAACCTAGACTGTAATAGTTTCTTAACGTGATTTACAAACACATACTTGGCATCCTTGCTTCTGTGTGACTGTCACCTGTGTCCATCTCACTAAGGAGACCACTTTTAAGTAAGCAAGCATGTGTGTTGATTCTGTGCATAGTTTTTCTTGGCACCTGAACGCCCGAGCTAACACGGTTTGATGCTGTCTTCTGTGGCCGCATCGAATTATTATGAATTTTTTCTTCATTATTCTAGCAACAGCATCGGTATCAAGAAAAATCGTAACTTGTCATTGAGAGAGAGAAACTGGTGGCCTCCTAACAAATGGGGATAGTGAGAACGACCTTCTTCCACTTTGCTTGGCCCAGCTGAAGTTCGTGCTTCAGCGATGTTCAGGACAGCACATGCTACCGTGTTGAACAGTTGAGAAAACACAAACCCTACAAAACGATAATGCCTTGGCCGCTTCATCATTCCTATGAAGTCGAAAATCACTAATGCATCCAGTTGGCTGATGCAGCAGTAATGTTGCACGGTTCAGCATCAGCAAAGCATGGTTGTGAGACATATGGAGCTTCAGCACAATGAAGAGACTTAGATGGCTGCTAACCCTAAGGAAGTTGAAGAGGTTTCCAAAACAAAAGGACTTTTGTAATCACTGTAGCTTAACATGTACAGTCAAGGCATGGTGTGTTTTAAGTAGGTGACGCGATGATAGGGACATTTTAAAAGCTCTAAAGAATTAAGACAATGTTTCAAGTCCCACTCTGGCAACTCTGATGATGCAAACTGTTCAAGCCATGTCGAAATCTCCACACCAGGCATCACCAGCTGAGGAAGGAATGTGGCACTGTGCTGTCACGAAATTCAGTTTGTGCCCATACGTTGGATGGCCCCCTGCGCTGCTACCGGTGTCTTCTCTGTGTCTTCTCTGGAGTAAGGAGTGGTCCCTCCCTGTCTCAATACTGGATGTTGAGTGCTGGGTGAATGATGCTGTGGGCAAGGGAGCAGGGTCACGATCAACATGTCTCGTTGCACTGGACTCCAAGCGATGTGCACGTGCAGGCCTTGCATTTGCTGCTGAGTTCCCGCACAACTTCATTCACACCGTAGAGCCGTCCATAGATATTGCACCCTGCGGGAAAACGCATGTCACCGTGCATTCAGAGTACACATAATGCAGTGATCTAGTAACTGCAGCATGAATACAGCTGCGCTGTGTTCTTGTTTCAGCTGGTGGATTGACTGGTCTATATCGGGTGGCAAAAATGAGACACTGGTTAATTTTTACTGGATTTGGTTCTTTATTGTGTACATGTATCCGTAATGTCATTCTACTCTTGTATTTCTCATTTTCTGCTATAGCTGAAACGTGTGACGAATGTAGAGTGTGGTGCTAGAAGCCGAGTCAAATGACCCATAATGTCTCCATTCATCTCCTGCATCATGAAAATTATGTATCGTCAAACAAATAAATAAAATAAAAATAAATGTAACGGCACGTCCTAGCAAGCGAGCAGGAGCACTCAAGGCTGCTCAACAGTTTTGAGATACAATGATGTAGGGTGAACCCTTGCTGGGGCGAGCTTCAAAGACTTCCAAGCGCTCTGTTTTTCGATTTACAAATGTATCTATGCCTTAGGATACTCAACACTCATTTCAATAGCTGAAGTACTGTTTTTTACACTCAATTTTCACATTACAGGATTTCAATGCAACTATGTAATGGGTTGTGCATGTATGCATGCATTTTATTTACTTTGTTTTAATCGCAATCAAATTCACCTTCAGTCTCAGCAGATGGTGATGTGAATATAGGTTGTGTCAGTAGGTGCTGATGTGACCGAGGAAGGGTAGAAGCTGACACCCAAGCTTCTGCAAACAAGGGATCTTGCCCTGTTTCTTACATACTAGATGACGCATTATATTTACGTATTTACAAAAATTCGTATGAGCAAATTATAGAGATGCACCTTCACATCGCAAGGGCATGGAAGGGCACAGGGTTATTTCCCTAAATTTCTATGTTACTTCCAACAACATAACCTTACCTGCACTTGACTATGCTTTCATGTTCACTTAAAATATTGCATTGCTTCTGGGTGGCCAATTTCAGACTGTTGTCTAGTTCAAAAACTGAACATTTCATGCAATTACATGGAGACCTCACGATCGGACATCCAGCGAAGGCCAGAAAGAGGGTTCCCGAACAAACCCAAAGCGGTCCTTCTATAGCACTCCATGCATGTGCTTTTTATTGGGCATGTTCTTTACAGCATACTAGAAGATTGACCATGTTCCTGTGGTACACGGCCCGCATTTGGTAGGTAGGCCTATGAGGGTTCCTTGCAGGCCAGGTGTTTGCTTTGCCGGCTATAATAGTACATACACCTGAGAGGTAGCCCTTCCCCAAAGTTCTACGTTACTTCTAATAATATAATCTTACTTGCTCTTTACTATGCTTTCACGCTCACTCAAAATATTGAGTTACTTCTTGGTGACTAATTTTGGATTGCTGTGTAGTTCTGCAGTTCATGAACTGAACATTTTATGCAACCACATTGACCCATAACAATTCTATCTCTTTACTCTTTTTATTTTCTCAATATTACAGACTTGAAATGCAGTTTATAATATTGAATTATTTGCTTATTGTATAATCACTAGCCATGGTCTTCCATTCACTTGTGGCAACGTCATTTATTAGATGTAACATGATTTTTATTACGAAACAAGCTGCTTCTGCCAAAATTGAGGTAGTTACAGTGTGGAAACAAATATTTTTTTACTAGCTTAGTTGAGGGAGTACATGCTTAATATTACGATATTGACTGAAACACCACTTTCGTCATGTAAGTGAACTTGAAGGGCATTCACTTCTTCCTCTACAGCTGATAATTCGAAGTCTGTATACTATAACATTAACTTGTTACAAGAGTTTAATTGATAATATTCACTTTCTGTGTTGTATTCTGAATAATTGGCACAGTGATGTTTTGGTTACATATTTGTAATCATGATTAACATACAATCAAATTGTTAGTGGAATGTTGTTGTTACTTTAGATGTTTTGTGCAATTGTTTACTATGCCAGCTTTTTACCGCCAAGAATATAGTGGTATTTAAAATATTTTTTTGTCTAGTGGGTTACCAGCCATAAGTGAACAGATATTTGTATACCGCCCAGAATTAGCAGCAGAAGGTCAGAATATGTTAAAGTAACTAATAAATTCATGCTTTCACATGTTTGAGTTTTTAGTTTCTGATGCACGCATGTCAGTGCCTTGTTTTAAGAATTGCTGGAAATCTCAATTGAAACATATGTCACTCATTTGAAAGCATCTGGACATGGATAGAGATGTTATTTCAGATCATGTAGTTTGCTCTTTAACAGGAATTTGTATTGTATATCTTTCTGAGAGGAAGCTGTTACTTTTTGTAAGAATGCCTTTTCCGATATCATGCCATGCTGTATTTAATGATGCACAGAACAGTGTTTATTGAGCTTTCGTTGAATGGCACGTCTGTCTTTTAGGCAGAGGCTTGGACACAGAAAGGAAAAATACAATTCACGAGTCTGCTCTATATGTTGTGAGCCCATAAGTGGCTGAAAATTCCCACGGTTAAATAAATGGGAACACTGTGAGAAACTAGAAGCGAAGAGAAACTAAATGTATACTGTTCATGTTATGAAGACTAATGCATATACTTGGTAATTATTCTTTAAGAACTTCGGTCACAGATTATCTCTAAATACCTCTGGCCTTTTCAAAGAAGAGGGTTCCGCACTCGCTATAATGGCTACTGGCAGCACTGACTGACGCTCCTATGTTTAATTGCATATATAGTACACACACCCTACAAAAGTGGACGGAGGGAACCACTGCCGTAGTTCAGTGATAGAGCAGCGGATGCGTTATTCGAAGCTCGCAGGCTCGTTTTCTGCTGGCAGCAAGTCTTTTCATACACTTTTCTTTATTAATATTTACGCTACAACTTCTTTTAATGACTTCCCCTATACTTTACTTGGCATCATTTTCTGTTAGATCTCATTAATATTTGCCTTTGCTTATGTTGCCCCAGTCATTTTTTCAATGATGCCTTAGTGTGTGTTTTCTGTAAAGTGAACACAATAATTGTTCAGTCTTTAAACTACTCGAGTTCATGTCCTGAAAGTTGTGCATTGTGCAAAATTAAAAATTTTGCAAATCGTGCAAAGTGAGACCACCTTTTGCATCAGTTTAGGGAGAGGCAAACGTGTGCACACTATCAGTGACCGGACATTGCAGTTAATATCAAAATTACAAAACATGGTGTTTGATAGGGCAATGTGGAAACTTGCCTGAAACCTGGAAGATATTCCACAGATTCTGGCTACTGCTAGGCGATTGAGAAGTCGAGGGCGGCTCAGTAGTTGTCGAGGTCATCGTTGCAGGTGGCGGTGGCGTTGTCTCTTCATAGCTGCCAGATTCTTCCGTGCTGTGAAAGTGAGAAAGCCTGTCCAGGGTCTCTTGTGGGGCTGGACGCCTCTGCAGCAAGTAAGGCTTGAGTGTTGGCGAGTTCTTGAGGAAAAACGAAGATGTCGTGGGCCACGGAGACGTGCTTTTCCGGCTTGCATGCCCAGACTGTTGGGCAGTACTGTGCACACCCGCGAAACCTGCATGTCTTGTCGGGTTCCTTGCAGACCAAACATTCACAGTGTACTGCTGGACTAGGTTGTCGGGTGAAGGCGTTGTCTCTGGATCAGGAGGGAAGTAGACGTCCTCAGGCCCTGCATAATTTAAACCGCACTTAGCTACTCACCACATCTTTTTCTAAAATACCGGCTGCATGTCTTCGAAGGAGTGCCTAAATTATGTATACCGTTTCTTTTCTTTATTGCATCAGGTGCCAGCAAGCTCGCTTGTTCGGTGTTCTCGACATGGTGCTGTGACAAACGCAAGAATTGAATTAAACCATCTGGCGTTCATCTCTCGCCATCTGTCATCTGTGCATGCTGCTATTCTTAACTGCGAGTGGATTTATAAATTTAAGCCAGCATTTATGCTACTATGTGAGGTTACATATTGTGGTTTGCCGAAGTGGCAGCAAGTTCCACAAAACAAAATCAAGTTCGGCCATCATAATCATTTATTATAATTATCAATGGTAACTTGAGAGTGCAATTTATACCTCTTGCTAAATATGATGCATACTCTAACTTAACTTACAGGCAGAGAGTTTATGGGTTCATTTACGTACAGAAAGTATGTAAGCGTTCATTTAATTACCTTAATTGGCATGGACAATTGGGCTTCTCTTTCTTGTCACTGATATAGTGCAAAGTTCACACCTGACCTCCCTAGAAGGGGCCCTGCAACACTTTTTCGAGTAGCCATGGAATGTATTGACTAAAGAAGCTTATTGCCTCACGAATTCACTGCCACAAAAATTTTCAGAATACATGCAATATGAGCGGAGTTGCAAAGATTTGTCGCTCGCTGCAAGTGCATTCTCTCTTCTTTCATCCTGACGAAAGCACTGGAAGCTAAGAAGAGAGGAATGGCATTGGGAAGAAAAAAAAGGTCACACACGCATTGTGACCTTGAGCACTTTTTCTGCTTTTTTTTTCTTCTGTGAACATGCAATTTTTCAGCGCGATCGCGTGCGCAAGAATGGACAAGTCGTGATCTTTCGTGGCGGCCCCCTGTAACAGGACTGAGCACGCTAAGCTCAAATCAGCCAATGGCTGATACAATGACTGGGATGAGTGATTCATAGTTCTTTTTGTGTCATTTGTTGAGAAAAGAGTTAATAATTTTTAGCTGAATTTGAGAATTTATTCTGAATGACAGGCTACATGCTGCCCTATAATATTTGCCTCGCATGTTCTTGGCTGCCTCGACTACCCATTGACAGCGTTTTCTGACCATGCTCAAAAAGTGTTGCAGGGCCCTTCTAATGTGTCGCCCCAAAACCATTGCCTCTGAAGTGTACTGCCCTGTATTACTTACGGCATGTGTACTTCGGGCAGCAGAACCCAGGGACGGCTTCGCTGATGCACGCTGGGGAAGGGGGATATGGACAGTTCTTCTGCTGGCAGAGCTCCCGTCCATAGTAGCAGCGGCACAGCTCGCAGGGGTTCCCTTTCTTGATCATTTCGCCATTGACGTACAAATGACCACCCACAAAGCAGTTGTCTGAAGAAAGAAGAAAAGGCAGAAAGTACAAGTTAAAGTAGTACATTTGAAAAGCAATTACAGTGCAAGTAAGACACGAGACGAGACCAATAAAGACAGGCACTCATCTTTGTTGGTCTCACTCTTTGCCTTCATTTACGCTGTAGTCGCTCTTGAAATAGAATACAAACTAGCCCATATCCATACTTATCTTCAGAATCATACAGTCACAGGAGCCATGAAATGAGAAAAATATCAGTCTTACCGAGAACAGAGTTTTTTTTTTCTTTTTTTTTTGGGAAGAAAAATATAGATAACCTAGGCACTTACTGAAATACTAAAGGTGCCCTTTTCTGTTCTGTCATAACTCCTTCCTCAATTGTACGCATCTTTTTTTGTATTTCAGTAAGTATATACCAACTAGCCCAAGAAAAAGCCTTGCTAAGCCTAGGCACTGGTGCTATGGAAGTTAGGCACCATCTCTTGTTATGTCTACTCACTGTGGTGGTTGCTGAGCATGAAGCTGGAGTGACTAGAGTCCAATTTGCAGTCACTGCAGCCCCATTTCGATAGAAGCCAAATGCAGAAAATACTCTTGTACTTAGCTCTAAGTGCATGCTAAAGAACCTCGCAGAGTAAAAGTTGATTTAAAGTCCCCCACTATTGCTTCATTATCATGTTGTGTTTTATACATGTAAAACTGGAGAACGTATTCTCATTGTTAAAATCATTTGATTCCTTGTAGTGCAGGAAGTGAATACACTGCATTGCCCAGCTTGTGTGATTTGCAGAAGTGGGGTGCACATTCTATACTAGCTACCAACTCAAAAAATGCTAAAGCATTCAGCATTGCATTTCCCTCAGAATTGCCCTGCCGCGGTGGTCCAGTGACTAAGGTGCTCAACTGCTGACCCACAGGTCGCGGGTTCAAATCCCGGCTGCGACGGCTGCATTTTCGATGGAGGCAGAAATGTTGTAGGCCCGTGTGCTCAGATTTGGGTGCATCTTAAAGAACCCCAGGTGTCGAAATTTCCGGAACCCTCCACCACGGCGTCTAGCATAATCATATTGTGGTTTTGGGATGTTAAACCCCACATATCAATCAAATTCCTCAGAATTACTAATGCAGGTCACGTGCATGTGTTCATTCATTACAGGTGATCGTTATAGGCAAATAAGCTATGCATTTTAGCTGGAATTTAGTCTGAATCTGAGTAATCTCTCAGAATAACTGAAATGTGGCATATTTTTTGGAAGAGCTATTGAGAAGTTCAGGTTGATTCATTGTACACCTTTAGAGTCACTTTAGCCGGCATCAAGTGACGGAATAGTGTTAGAATAAGAACAGACGTCATAACAATTCATGCTTGCATCACACAAGCGTACATGATGTCAACATTACCTTTTTATTAATTTATTACTGGAATGAGCATGCAGAGCCAATTCTAAACTTGCACACTTCTGAACTTGCATTTGCATGTAAAATCATTTGCTAAACACGGAAAAAAACACTCAGAAGAAAGCACAAGCTGAATGCATAATGAGAGGTTCATGTGTAACTTCACAAAGGAAACACTGTGAGGACAACACAACTGGCTCACTGACTTGCTTATAGGCTCTCTCATATTTACACACTTGTTGGCGGAGCTCACCTTCTATTGTGTCTCTGGGATCGGTGTTCACTATTCTGGGGAATGCACCCGTGTTGTTGTTGTTGCTGACTGTAGAAGGCTGCGTTGTGATCACTGGCCTGAATATGGCATCTTCTGCGAGGAATGGTACAATTCTAAATGTGGAATGAAGGCCCGGCTTTTCTGGATGCTCGACTGTTTCGCTCGACGCAACAGTTGGCAGCTGCTTGGTTTGTACGGTGAGGGAAGCTTGTGACTCGTAGCTTTCTGTCGAGGACAAGGTGCCACTGCTTGTCACGTTCTGCCCGTTGTACACAGGAGAGTGTTGTTGTGCGAAGGAAGGATCCTCTGTCAAGGACCCCATCGGTGCCCACGGTGCAGTATCCACGGGTGGCTCTGTCGTCGATGTCGTGCCGTGCTTGCTTGTGCCATTCTTATCCAACAGCACCAAGGAAAACACTTTGAATGAGTTACTCGGTGTTACCTTCACAGTCATTACACCCTGTTTCGAAAAGTCAATGTTTGGAGCCGTGATGACTTCGAGTTCCTCGCTCTTATGAGCCTTTATTATGTCTGAAATCACTTGCGTTAGCTCAGCGGGCGACTTGGCCTTGTCTCCCGCGTGTTGGATTCCCTTGTAGAGACTTCCAGAAGAAATCGCTCGGCTTTCGACCTGACCTTGGAGAGATACGTCCTCGAGATCTGCAACTCCGCCATCCATTTGGTGCTCTGGATAGACGCTGACGATAATGCCGTCTTCTTCGACGTTTCTATACTTGGACTGGTTGCTGCTGTCCACGGAGACATTAAGCGTGTTGCCGACCCTCACTTTGATTACACTTGTTGTGAAGCCAACTTCTTCGGCTGGCTTCTCGGACGATATTTTTTTTGTAATTTCGTTGCTGGAATATGTGGCATTGTCTACTGCTGTTGGTTCTGCAGTAGGTAACGAGTGGTTGAAGAACATTAGTTTCCATATGTTGGTTTCTGTCATGTTGCTGGCTTCAGTTGGCTTCACGGTAGGTACAGACCGATTGAAATACATCAGTTCCCAGATGTTGTAGTCTGGTTTTTCTGTTGTTTTCAGGCTCGACAGTGGTTCTGGAGCCTCTTTTGTAGTGTGGCTTTCATTGTAAATAGTAGACGCATCTGCAACACTGGATGTACGATGCACAAACGCTGTTGTACCTGGCGTCGTCATAGTGCTGAGTTTTTCACCACTGCCTGCAGTAGTCGGGGTCGTTGAAGGCCTTCTAGTTGTGGTGTACTTGCGCACATCGTAATAAATTGGTGTCAGCTCCAAGGGATGTATACTTATGTGAGGACGTTCGCCTTCTTCGTGCTTTGTGTCATTTTCATAAGACACCGCATTTTGGGGCTTGGAGCTCTCCACTGTGTCATTCTTTGTTTTGACCACCACGAGTGACTTATTAGCCGATGGAGAGTCTGTGTCTAACGAAATCGCGGGCTCGTAATGAACCTCTGCAGTGGTGCTTACTTGTGTGTGCATTTGCGAAATGAGTTCATCAGAGCTCTCCTCTCTGAATGAAGGTGGTTTCCCGTAAAGAGGCTTCAAGCTGCCAGCTTCACCTATGCTGGACTCTGCGGTTGGCCTGTGGTAAGCTGGCGCTGTTCCATACACTGGCTGAAGTGTGTCGTTTTCCTTGACTGGATATCGGGCCTCTATTACAGATGCTCCGAGGGAAGTTGCATTGTAAATGTGCGCTTGACTGTAAACTGGGCTCAGTTGGGCCGTCTGCAGGTTAACATCGCCTGACTCTTTCTTGTCATTTTTTCCGGGAAAGAATACACGGTCTATGAGGTCTGAAAACTGAAGTCCTTCTTGTGGCATTGGGGTTGGGCTTCTGTTTAGTGAATCCAAGGGTGGCACGTGCTCCACAAATCTGTTTGCATTGTCAATATCTTCCTGCAGATGTTTCGAGTCATTTGTATTGGCTGTATCTCGATACAGCGAGGAGAGTGAGGGGAGTGTGCCATTAACATTTGTTTGACTCTCGTTTACTAATTTTTTTTCTGTGTTGATCTCTGGGAAGGCAGGTCTGTAGACGGCAGTCTTTTCCTCTCCAGAAGCCGCTTTTGAGGCTTGTGTCTGCTCTTCTAAGTTGGAACCCCCAATGCTCGCTTTAGTCATTGGCTTCAGCGACAAAGGATCGAATGGTGGTCGGGTGCTAATGCCCTGCTTTTTGCTGTTAGTGCCTAAGAAAATTGGTTGTTTTTCCATAGTTATTGGCGTTGGCGCAAACCTCGTGATGGGCATTACAGTGGTAGTGTGACTAGGCAACTCTGTGTGCGAGGCCGTAGAGGTCTTGTCTGTTTTGTCACTTTCATGCCGAAGCGTCTCTTGTGTTGCGGGTGGCCTGTATGCAGGCTGGGGCACCGAGTTGTAATCCAGCAAGTCATCCGACTTTCTTGGCAAGGGGTAGTTATCCCTGTGGTCATCAAGGAGCGAAGTTTCGGGATGGTGGATACTTTTGTCAGCTCCACCTACCTGGTAGTCGATACCTTTTTGCACTTGTGTCTTGTCTGAAAAAAAAAAAATGAAAGATTATTTTTTTAACGATGTTACACATCATCAAATGCTTGGCAAATTCTATGAACACACTTCCTGTGCCAGGTTTTTGTAACCTCCAGTTCTCTTCTGACGCTGTGCTTAAGATGCTGCTAAACAACGTGTCAATGAGGTCGGTTAAGTACTAGTCACTTGAGTCAAGGTTTCCTAACATATTGCTATTTGTGACTACAGTGCAACTTCTCTTGAACTAAGTTGAAGAAAGTTCAGAGAAAGGTTTGTTAAAGCATAAGTTTGGTGAACTGAAACTGCTGTGTTGTAGCTTGTTATCACAAGCTGAAGAAAACATCAGATGTTCAATTGAAACTTCAATTCATTTACTTCTCATGCTTCTCATTTGCGTGCGAGTTTATGCCAGTGTACTGAGAATCTTGTGAAGAATGTGATAATTTTGTGCTACCCTTGTGCTCATAGGTCAGGAATTCAGTGACTGTGTTCAAGCTCTCATGAACCTTTTTCCGGCACAGGCACTCTGCTAGGTAGAAAATGACTTCAGTTTCCCCAAGAGCATCAGTGCTTCCACACTAAAGCTTTAGTTTTCTGTCCACAGACATGCATGGCCATTTGCACTACAATAACGTGTACATGGTTGCAACAGTAATGCTGCTGCAGCTGTCGTTGCAGCTGTGACTGGCTGGCTTTGAATATGTGTGGGCAGCCCAATTAGGGCCCACTTTTCATCACCTCATAATGAAGCGTCCTTGTCAATGCCAAACTGTGGCCTCCTCTATTAGCTCCGGTAGCTTGCCATTGGTGAAGCTGACTGTGCAGATGATGGTAAAACTATGCTACAAAACGAGCACTTGTAATTGTTGTTGTGCTCGACATGACAAGGGAGGCATTGTATGGAGTCACAGAAAATGTTAGTAGAACTGAAATGTGCTGTGTACTGAATTTTGTTTAACTGAACTGATTTAACAATGGGTAAAATGTCACGTCAGTGGGATATTTTAAAAAGTTAGTGCAACTGAATTTGTTTAACTGACATTAATTCAAGGAGTATTTTACTGTATTAGAATGACCTCATGTATTTTTGTTTTAATAAACACATAAGCACTCAAGTGTGAGTGAAGACGAGGAAGAAGCACTAAGACGGGTGCTAGTGAGAACACTTTACAGCACTTGAAGCATTTTCGCCAGGGGAAAATGGGGAGATTTTTTTTATTTGAAGTTATAAAATGGAAGCAGTAGCCATGATGCATTGTTTTGGTATGCTTCAGGCCAGTTCTGTGCATTTATTGATGTACCTTGAATATTTGTTATCATTAAATGATGCG
The DNA here is from genome assembly GCA_013436015.1 of Rhipicephalus annulatus. Taxonomy (NCBI): domain Eukaryota; kingdom Metazoa; phylum Arthropoda; class Arachnida; order Ixodida; family Ixodidae; genus Rhipicephalus; species Rhipicephalus annulatus. The sequence goes on along the minus strand of WOVY01001296.1, from coordinate 120,933 downwards.
GGAAAGTGAAGCTTGTGATATAATGATACTTTGTCCCCACGACATGAATTCAGTTCAAGCTTTACCCACAAAACCGTAGTGCCCCTGCGCTCAAACTCTCAAAGATGGCTATGTAAAATGGTGGTCATTCGCGGCTTTAGTGTTCTTTCTTTGATAATACAAATGTTAGAAATTTTAGTTTAAAAATTTATTTTTACAATATAAAGAGGTAGTTTTGGCTGCACTCTAAAATTGGTATCTCTTGCAAAATTGGTCAGGGTGTTGTCGTCCTGAAAACAGCAACACGAAGGTAGTTCCATATAATAAAATGAACTGTCCTAAGCATGCAAAAAGCACGTGATGTCATCGGGATTAGAGAATTTAATTGACTTTGTGTCACTGCAGTGTTGCAATCAGTTACAACCTAAGAAAACTTAGTAGCACAGCTGTCCACTATAAGCACAACTTGCTGCTGCTAAAAGATGTTGCACCCCTTATTTTCTTTGATCGTCAGTGTCTCTCAGATATTCTGCATGTGTGCAAGAAAAGCAACACATAGAAACATCATGGCTTACTGCATATATATTCAGTAGGGCAGCAGTGTCCCTGTGGTATGATGGGTTCACAGTCCAAGGCAACAGGTGGACACTCTATCCGTTGGCACAGTGGTCCACGTGGTGAACAGAAGCAGGTCTCGCAGTCCTTAGTGCCAGGTATTGGCTCGCCTACCCCATACAGCTTGCCCTTCTTCCAGCAGCCTTTATAAAGAAAAAAAAAAGTGATTACAAGTAACAATCAAAACTCAAGAACAGTTCAATATATTGCTGGGAATATGTGAACTCTGTGCTATGTAGTCTGCTTGACTAACGTGGCCAATGAATCTTTATGTATAATGCCCACATGGCTACATGTATAAACTATGAGTCACAGCAGCCTATGCACACTGCAACATTCCTAATGTGAACAATGCACTGTGATCCAGAAAAATGTTTTGCAAGCTGTAGCCCATACAGTCCAAACTGTTACTCGAGCTGGCACTTATCTAGAAGCATTCCACCGATGCACTCCAGCTACCAGCTGTATATCAAATTAAAGAATCAGTGAGTTCGTTGGTAACACTCATGTGGCAATCGGGATGCTGAGAAAGATGAAACTGTAGACAAAAAAACTATTGTGGTGAACGCGAATCTATGAATTTGGTAGCAACAAACTGAAATGTTGTAGGAAGTAAGGCTAGCAGCTCGATTCTGTAGTAAGCGACATGGAATAACTTGACAAAACGCTGACGTAAAGAAACACGGCTGCACTAGTGAGCGAAGCTACCTGTATTGTCCTTGGCCTCAATGCAAACTTTGCAATGAGTACACAACAGGTACAGAGGTATGAGCTGTCTGCTAATCTTTGTAAGGATATGGTGTGCGTGATACAGTTAACCATGCCCGGCCAGTCGAAATGTGGAGTTCCTGCTAGAAGTAAAGAGCCCCATCAACGTGTTTCATCTCTGCTTGAGTAGGTATTGTCAGCAGCCCTCGCAAGCTTCCACTCTCACATAGAACATATGATGTGCGTGGCGATGTTATGGTATAGAATTTCTACTGGAACTGATGGTGGCACCACAGGCGATGGCAAAAATGTGCCAGAATAGTCTATGGGATAAGCATATAAGACTACATTTGTGTTATTATAATAGCTCTTTGAAATTCATTGTGAATTTTTAAGAGTGAATGAATTCACATACATTTTTAACAAGAATTTTCATGAAGAGAGAAAGAAAGGCACACACACATAATAAATCAAGATGATCACATACTATTTACCTAAATTTGGCCATTATTAAAGCTACAATATCAATTTTTTCGATTCTTACTTTCACTGTTGTGAGGCTATCATTAGTCAAACAAACTACAGTTGTTGCATAAATGACAGAATAATAGAAGTTTGCTAAATGAAAGGACGTTGCTAAGAATTATTAGTCGCACTATTGAGCTTGTTGCATGTATATTGATTTGCCTTAAATTTATTCAGATTTACATACAACATAATTGTATAACATCAAGCCTTTTGTTTTCCTGACAGCACAATAAAATGTCGCGGACGCTTTGAAAAGATCCGAACGCCCTGGCCGGTTGTGAGATAAGGTCATAAACTGCATCATGCCTGCAGTGAATTGGCTATCATTTGGTAACTTTCAGGTTGAAATATATTTTTTTCTTTTATTACAATAGCAATTATATGAACAGACCGGTAGGTTTTTGCTGTTAAAGTCGACGTCATTTTCCATGTACAGTTTAAAATCGATAAAATGCCCCCGCGCATCGTATGTTTTACCCACGGTAAAAGCGAGTCCCTTAGGGCCACGATCGGCGTTGAACCAGAGATTATGTGGCATCTCCAATGCACGGAGGGCACGCAATATCTCGGCAGGCGCCACAGACATACCGTGCTCTCAACTTGAATAGACTGCGTGAAGAGTGTTTCGCTCTCTCTCTGCAATTGCCGTATTTTCGTACATCAGCGTTTTGTAGCAATACGCAAGATCGAATCCAAAAGAGCAAGCTTTAGGTGAACACCATGCTTTTTTTTACAATTTCTTGCTATCACATCGATTGTTTCGCTCCCACTGTGAAACTGTCATTTCTTTACTTAATGTTTCTGTTAAAATTGTCTGACCTAAATACCACCAGTACTTCTGTCAAGTGACTTTTTGGAATTTCCCCAGTTTCCCCCGGGATCATTTTGTGAGATTTCCCACGAATCAGAGAACTTCAGTTTCGTTTTGGTTGGGCGTAGCTGCTATGCTTTATGATGTCACTCTCTATAGCATGTAAAGAACACATAATCTTTGAAGAGGTGCCCATACGTTCGCTGAATTAAGTGCACTTCATTTGTGCCTTGCATGGTTTCATTGATAAGGCTGAGGGTTGTTTGAATACAGATGAAGCAAAAAAAAGTACTCCTGCCAGCGTCATCACATCTTTTGTTCTTGTTAGCAAAATTACAAACGAGAAGGAGATATAAAAAAAATACTACTAATTCGATGTACTATAGGTCCCACACAGTGCATTTCAATAATAAGCACTTAATGCTTACCGCATCAATGTGCTTCACCACATTACAATACTGCCCTGAAGTGAAGCTCTCGTTAAAGCAGTGGCGCTAGAGGGCAAAGGTAGATAATCGCAACAACTCTGTCGGAGGTGCCGTTGCCAGGGGGTTGTTTTGGCGGATTCAACCCACCTCCGAAACTTACATTTTGTACACATACAAATATGCACAAACAGACAAATCTCTCTCTCTCTCTCTCTCTCTCTCTCTCTCTCTATATATATATATATATATATATATATATATATATATATATATATATATATATATATACATAAATAGAGAGAGAGAGAATGAAAATGCTGTGTTGTCTTGGGTTGATGCTTGCGAAAAGATGTTTTTTCGTCAACGCTTTGATCGGAGTCTGGCCTTTATCAGATCAGATGCTGATCAAAACGTTGTCGAATGAAGTTTTTTTTTTTTTAGAAGTGTATATCCTTTTCCACTAGTGGTTTTTGAATTGCAGAGATGGATGTAGCCTTGCTCCCTCATATAATGAAAAACGCTTTGTGAAATGCCGTAGCATGGCCAGACATTTTTTTATGGGGCTGGGGGAGGGTTGTCTAATGCACCTTGCTCTTACGCCATTTTCCAGCCTATGCCCATGTTGAAGTGCTGTGAGCTTTTCCTTTTCGTCACAGCTTACCTTGAATAGGAATCACGACCGGTCCTTCTGTAGTTGTGGTTGTGGTTGACGCCGTCGTTGTTGTTGTTGTGGCGGTGGTGGTGGTAGTGCTTGCAGTTGTTGTGGCCGATGTCGTGGGCGGCGGCAACGGCGTGGTTGCGTTCGGCCCTTGAGCTGAGACGAGCAAGATGAGATCAACAGAAGAAAATGCAACACAGCACGCAAGAAAAACAATAGTGCTGCAGTGAAGTCATCGTCGTAGACCTTTGTAGTCGCTAAACAGTATAGCCTGTACAGTCGCACTCAAGATGACTTCTGACATGGGAACGCGTGGCCTCACGAGTTCAAAGATTGCAGTCTTTTCAGCAAAATCTATCCAGGCATATATGACAGTTAATGCTCGCAATGCAGAGAACACCCAACACTTTATTACATAACATGAGCTTGCCAACACTCAAAGGTAGTGCCAAGAAACAGCATACCAAGACCGTAGCAGTGGGAGGCTGTGCTAACCTGTTTAAAACCGGAAGAACTCAAGCTGATCGATAGATCTCGCAAGATGGAAAAGACCACAAAGGCTCTGGACTGAGGCTCCACCTTCGCTGGAAAAAGTTCTTTTGAAATAAAGTTTTCCATTCCATTTCGGGAAAATCACCGAGCAGAGTAATGGATAATGAACAACTTTTTTCGTCACTGCGTAATTTTGTTCACTGAATTCGCTCAGCGTCCCATGTAAAACACGAACACAAGGGTGGAGCCGGCCAAGGTTGTGTCTGCCGCCTGCAGGCACACCCCAGTACATAGAGGAAAGAATTGATTGAGAAGGAAGCACTGCAAAATGCAGCCATACCTTATCAAATCAACCCCACGTGAAGTTCCCTTTTCTTTTTTCGCCCATAAAGATGTCGGCCCTATCTACACGTGACCCTTCGCTCGATGTACTTGGCCAGAGAACAACCATCTCGGTTCTCGGACCAATGTGCTTGGTATCCTGTATAGCTTTTAGGCTACACGCACCGCACGTGGTTTTGTTTATTAGTAACTGCCCTGCTCACATTTCCACCTAAGACACTTGGGCTACTTCGTTAGGTTACATTGTAGCATATACATCTATTCCCTTCGCTGCAACTGTCAAGTGCTGCAGTAGCATGCTGTTGCGCTGAGAAAGCACTAAGAGCGGTTGTGTAACAAAGAAACAAAGCTTACCACATTTAATATCAAGGATTACACACAGTACGTGACGTATGCAACTTAATCACGTCATGCTCCTTCCTAGGCCTTGCCTTCCTCCATGCCCAACCAATATCCATTGTCGGAATGACCACAGTACTGTGACACGCATCAGTGATGCCCAGATGGGGTTTTCATAATCCAAGTAAGTCTCACACACGTAATCAGCACGACTTTATCTTGGCGTCTGCTGTCATAACCTTCAATGAATGCTCATCTGAAGTGGATACACAGCTACAGTGCAATACATCATCATCTGTTTTGTGACGCAAGCAATAAAGTGAAAAAAAGCGAGCTGAGTGGCAATGTACATGGAGCGTCGTAGGAAAGTCGTACTGCACAAAATTTTCCCATTTGTGTTGGATACGGTAACTTTGCACTATATTAGAAAGATGCGCTGTCTTGTCATTTAATAGAAGGAACAACATTTTCCACATTCTTGTCTGCGTTCTGTACTTATTTTTGCTAGTTGGCGGAGCATACAACGGTATACTATGGTGGGGTGTCGTCTATGCACTAGTACGGCTCTCTGTTTCAACAGAACACGGTGCACAGGGTGGGCTGTACAAAAACTTCTTGAATTAGATTAAGGTATGCGACCATAAAAAAGTGCGCTGTTTGCACTAGTAGCACAAGACTGGAGCAATCGGTGGTGCTAGTGTTCGATCTAGCCAAGTTTTGCTAGTAATGCCAAGCTTTTGCTAGAGATGCTAAGTTTTGGCTACTGGCGGTACTGATTAATACTCCCAGGTGTAAATGCTCATATATACCTCAAAAGTGCACGGGGAAGGGGAGATGATCGCCGCTATAGCTCAGTTGGTAGAGCATCGCACGCGTTATTCGAAGGTCGCAGGTTTGGTTGCTGCTGACAGTAAGTTACTTTTTCATCCAGTTTACTTTCTTCACGTTTACATCACAATTTCTAAAAATAGCACCCCTTATACATTCCTTGGCTTCTTGTGAACAGACAGCGGGAGACCGCGCTGTGTAGTCTCAAGCTGTCTAATTATCCGTCTCTTTCGTACTCTTCTTTTTTCTCTATCTTTTTACTTTCTATTATCCCCCCCCCCCAAGTGTACAGTAGTCAACCAAGCCAAAGTTTGGTTAACTTCCCTGCCTTTCCCTTCCATTTCTCTCGCTCTCTTGTCTGCTTGTTGTAATTGTTGCTGTGCTTAATAAAAAACAAAGAGTCTTTGAAATTACCCTTGTTTCATGTTTTAAATAGTATTAAGCATGGCTAGACATGCCCATTCTACCCGGCTACCTTTTACCTGATCGTACGATCTATAGTCATGTGACTACATGTTAGGTAGTTTTTGGCGAAAACATGTCGCTTGATAAGTTATTACTCGATGCCACGTAATGTTACTCATGTGACTAATTGTTTTGTGATATTACGTAATTTTTAGCGACATGAGTGATGTTACATGATTTCAGTCCCTTGACTAGATGTTACGTGATATTCCATTATTATAAGTCGTGGGACTAGTTGTTATGTGATGTTACTCGATTTTAGTCACGTGACTAGTTGTTACGTGATGTTACGGGATCTTTGGTCGCGTAACGTAGTCGGCTATACGCTCATCATTGTTTTGACATTCTACGCTGGAAAAATCGACGCACGTGTTGTGGAAGTGAAGCGGAAGCTGATGATGGTAATGCCTGTTTACACTAAACATCGAAATGAAAAGCTTAAAGGGCTCCTTTCTTTAAAAAAAGTTTGTCAGCTGTACCTTATTTACCTAAATGTTCTCAGTTTGATATAACTCTAGAAATCATCATCCTTAATTTACGTCAATTTGGTCTAATCTGTGGCATCGGTACTCGATGTATTCGGCTTACACATTTAATAATTAAGTGTGGAATCAAACAAACTTAATTGGTCAACACTTATGTGTTCATGCCCCTATATTTTGTATAGGGCAAAACTGCAGTAATTGTAAAGAGTGCTGGCTGAAATCTTTAACTAAGAAGGCTTCGTCAGGGAAAGCGATTGCGAAGATTGAAACTTGAGATTATAAGTGTTTAAGGGAACGAGGGGTGGCTTAGTCTAGTTGACAACGTTTGACAAACAATTTTTCTCTCATCTGCACCACTTGGCAGGTAATTTAGCTGGCATATCTAATTAGCCGAACTCACACCCAGTCACGAAGACAAATTCCCTCTTTGGCTTATTAAGTCTTGCCAAGTTTGTCATTGTTTCCCATCCATTGTGGTACCAGCACTCATCAAACCTTGCCCTGCTCACGACATAATCCCTTGTACTGCGAACAAAGGGGAAGTGCGTGAACGACTTTTCTTCGCTGGTCTGAACACATGTCAGCGAGTTAGACATCGGCGTTAAGCAAGGCATAGCAGGCATACACAGCATAGTTAGTGTGGCGTAAAGCACAGCGTGTACTTACTGCAAGCATAGCTGGCGGGGCAACAGTCGTACTGGCTGGTGAACTGCGGCTCGCAGTCCTCCACCGCCAGATGGCACTTAGGCTGGACGCAACGCTTTAAGCCGCGAATGCAGTAGCAGTAATTGCAAAAGTTGGAGGAAAGCATGGCCGACCCCTCGGCGTACAGTGATGCTTCGTCCAGGCACGCTGAAAACACATGGGCAATGCAGGTTACTTGTTAACCGCGGCTGCAAAGCTTGTATTGTGCGTTAAGAGAGTGACAGAGCGTGACACTCCAGCAACATATACTAATGTGAATAAATTATTTAGGCTGTATAGCCAGAGTACAGCACTCAGACCAACACTTAATTGCGTGCGTTCGGTTTCGTATGCGGCCGTGAAACGGGGCATCTTTCAAGAGCCGAAGGAATGAAAACTAGTACAGTTTCTTTCAGTGAAGACGATATGACGACTCTGCCTGTAAAGCTGCTATTAGCAATTTAATAAAGATGATGCCGTCAAGCTTACTTCAGGTTAGTAATTAATGCGTGCAACTATCGCAAAGCAACAAGACTGTCATAGTTACCGTCAAATATGAGCACTTTGAAATTTGCTCCTCCAGAATTGTAAAAGTTCTCAACAGTCATATGAGAGCAGTTACAATGGGAAATTAATGCTACTAAGTTGTTCCAAATTGTCTGAAAAAGAAGAACAGGAGAAAAGTACAAGAAACCTGCCTTTGAAGGAGCTGGTCTGACCAGTGCACCTGCCAGCATTTCAGTGTTAGAAATGACCTTACAGAAACTGTGTGCGTTTGCTGGTAAATTAAGCTCGCTCTCAGATCACAATAAGCGTGTTTAGGTATAGTGTGCGTGAGCGTCTGAGGGCTGATTAATGTACTCTCATTGTAAGTGCCATAAAAGAGAGTGGGAAAAAAGCTGACGTTGGCGAAACAACTCTTATAATGTAGCGCTAGCTGGGACGGAAATAAGTATGTGAAATTCCCCTCAAACCTGCGCCCGACCATTTGTGTTGCATATTACTCCCCAAGGAATGACTAATGAAACTTCGAGAGCTATAACGTAGATACAGTTTTACATGCTTTTGAACTACAGCAGCTATTTCAGTCGAACATTCACTTCAATGAGATGCATTGCTTATGCTTTGTTTTTCGCTGTTAGAAGCCATAAGTATGCAAGATAGCTAGTGTTGTGTTAGCTACAAAAAAAGTAGTGCAGGCATATAAAAACAAGCCCTGTGCATTACAAAGAGCAATTACTGTATGCTATTAAAATGCTTGTGCCCACTTTGTACTATATGTGGGCAAATGTAAGTGGATATAATGTTTTTCTGCGAATCACACTTCTGGAGAACGTGGATGCCTTGTACAGACAACGCCTAATAGGCACCGGTTTATACGCTGGTGCGTAGTTCAAAAAAAAAAAAAAACAAGACGCTTGTGTGCTGTGCATAACTTGCACAATAAGGAATTGCACCGCCGAGTAAGTGTGGAGCACTCCACGGCGATATGCATACTTTTTTCCATGCGTTCTTTTCGATTGATTGATTGAGTCAGTCAGTCAGTCAGTCTGTCAGTCAGTGAGTGAGTGAATGAATACTCATGAATCGATTAAACGAAGCACTTGTTTTAGTCATTGAGTTGAGTACATTTGTTTACTTGTGAGCTTCCTCTATAGCTGCTTTTTCTTTTTTGGATCCCCATCTAAACATTTGTCTTACGCACGACTTACCCTATCGGAGTGACACTGTAATCTCCCTTGACGTCCGCAGCTCGCAATTGATGCCTATAGTCATAAGCCATCGATCGGGATGGCTGGAAATTCAAACTGTGAAGTCCGTGGGCATAAGGGCCCTTCCATGTGCTACCCGCACTGCCGTAAAGCACGTGCCAGGGCACACCCAGACCGCACCCAAACGGAGGTCGAAATAGCGTCGCCGATTCGCTTATATGCCCCCCCCCCCCCCGCTTAGGTGCGGCAAGTGTCTTGGCACGTGCGTTGCGGCTGTGCGGGGAGCGCGTGCAAAGGCCTTAAGGGCTGTTCCACGTGCTACCCGGACAGCCGTAACGCACGTGCCGGGACCCCTGTCGCATGCAAGCGAGGGACAAATAAGCCAGTTGGCGACGCTCTTTCACCTTCCGCTTGAGTGCGGCAGGTGTGCGGGCACGTGCGTTGCGGCTGTGCGGCTAGCGCATGGAACGGCCCTAAGGGCCGTCCCACGTGCTATTTGCACAACCGCATCACACGTGGCGGGACATCTGCTGCTTGCACGCGCTATCCGCACAGCCGCGCTGCACGTGGCGGGACATCTGCCGCACGCAAACGGAGAGCGAAAGATCGACTCTCTTTCGCTCTCCGTTTGTGGCGGGGCGCGGCTGTGCGGATAGCACGTGTACAGGCCCTAAAGCACAACCGGACTGACTACCATCCCCTCACAAAAAAAAGCTATTATTGATTGCAACTTTAGAAGTCAGCGGCGTTTTCACCTCAAAGGTGGATACAGATATGCCTGCACCAATGGGCGTATACAACAGACTGACGTCATGAGCCGGATGGCCGTTGACCCCGCGTGCGGAGAACGTAGCCGAGAGAAAGGACGGGACTATTTCTTTAGTCGCTGTGGTGATCGGCTGCTGCGCTTCAGTCATCTGGACGGGACCTTCCCTGACTTCTTGAGTTGAATTCGAATATAATGGCTTAGACCTGGTACTCTACATAGAAGGTACGAACTGCTATATAACTGATAGTGTGTTTGTTTCAAAGCTACAAAACATACTCAAGAGCTATAGGGTATAGCCTATAGTGTGCGAGTTCTCATTTTTATTTTCTCTTTAATCATCTTCATCTTTTCTGCCCTCAACATTTCCCCCAGTTAAGAGTAGCCAACCGGGCTGTTAAACGGAGTTATTTTTCTTCCTTTCTTTTACGCGTTCCGCCTCTTTTATTGTGATAGCAATCAATCATATGGGCAGTCTCGGCTGGTTTTTGCCGCCTTTTACGTATATATATATATATATATATATATATATATATATATATATATATATATAGATATATATATATATATATATATATATATATATATATATGGGAAGGATGCGCTAGCCTCCTCTTTTTGGGGAGCGAACATCGCCTTTCCGGCCCAGGCTCGCCTGTGCGCGCGCTTATTTCGCTGGCTTACTAGAGGGGGCGGGGGGGGGGGACATTTATGGTTGCCACGCAAGCATAAACGCGCCATGTGACCGCACACCAGGCGGGAGCTTTTACAGGCTGTGGTCTCAACACGAAAAAAGACGGTGCCGAAAGTGTACCTGGAGCGGCCGTGTTCTCCTACACCAGCGTTTTGCAGAGTTAAGGCACGAACACACTAGCGGCGCCACGCTCTGCCGCGCGCCGCGCGCCGCTCGCGAGACGCCGCTTTTCTCTCTTTCTCCCGCCGAGCGTCGAGGAATATCTGCCGCCGACTCAATCGCTCCTTGCGCTATTTCTGCCGCCGCCGCCCAAGCAAAGCGCCAATCAGCGACGTGCGTGGTAGTCGCCATAGCAACGCACGAACCTTGTTTTCTTTTTTTTTCCGGCTGTCATTTTTCTCACGCCGTCGTTTTTTGAAGCACGCACCATGGACACCGAACGCTTTTTAGAGGAGATTAGACTCTACCCTTTCTTATACGACAAAACGATGCCTGATTACAAAGATAAGGAAGCAAAAATGAACAGATGGGATCTTATTGGATCTATGTTTGATTGACAGGTAAGTGGCGATTGCGTGGCTCATTGCATGTTGAGCGCGAATGAATTGTATGTTTTATTCACTCACATGTGCAGGAACACGGGCCATACTGAAGTTTAAAAATATTAGAGACAGGTGGATGAAGCTCGTGTCGGGAGTCGAGGCGAACACTCGGAGCGGTGCGCCAGGCAATAATGGCAAAATTAAGTGGCCCCTGTTCTCAATTATTGACAGCATGCTGAGGCAGACACCTCACTATGCGGAAAAGTAAGTGATCAATGACGTGCCGTTTCATATTGCAGCGCACGCAGGATACCTGTTTTATGCCTTCGGTATCTCTGTACCTCCAAAGTGGATGGACCCAATATCTTCGCGGCGCATTTTGAGAGCGGCGACGCAAAGCAACAGCAGACACGCCATCACGGTAACGTTGAGCGTTGCGCGGAGATCATCGTCACTTGCCATTATTCGCACGATTGCACCGTAAAGTCGGAGAGCTCAGAACCAACGCTTCCTAGTACGGGAGGCGTTGTCAGAACAGACGACGAAAAAGCGTGCGAAATCTCGCGAGCTGCGAGACCGCTCGAGACTGTTGTCACGTGACTCCCGCAGATGTGGCCAGCGTGCCGCTTTTCACCGCTCGGCGGCGAAGACGCGCGTCATGCCGCGGCGGCACGCTTCCCGCTAGTGTGCTCGTACCATTACGTGAGATATACACGTGTATACAGTTTTTTCGGAGAGAAGAAAGTCTAAAGAAAAAAAAACACATGAGGCTTGTGCGGTCGGCCATGTTTTCAAGCGTATTTGCGATGCCGCCCGTTCGATTTCAAGTTTATACGACTTACCTCCGGAGACGGTGTTGAGATCCTGCAAATCAAAACTGTGATGCAACTCGAACGGCAATGGCGTAGACGACACGAACATGATGCTGTCCCTGCCGCCTCCTTTCAAGGCGTCCTCAACGCTGTTCACGGGCTCGTCGTCGGTCAGAGGTTTCCGTACGGATGCCTTGACCTCGTTGGGCGACACCGTTCTGGCAACGTACCCGGCGTCTGCCAATGCTTCGTTGCTGTCAAAAGGCAGTGATGTCGTGGGAAGCGACCTTAGTGCTGCCCCCAGTGGTTGTCGTGGTTGTGGGTAGCGGCTACGACTGCTTTAGGTACGCCTTCAATGACTTCGGGCCTCTTGTTTGAGTCGGAATCCTGTCCGAAAGGCTTTGCAGGTGTCCTCGCCTCTAGATCAGCAGCGGCCGCAGTGGTAGAAGGTGTCCTGGTAGTTGGACTGGTTGTGTCTTTGTGTACGGGTCTTTGCACTGTGTTCTGTCTGCTGGCAGGTGACTCTGACGGCACCTCGACATTGTCGCCGTGGCCACTTCCCGAAAGGTCGACCAACTTCGTCGTCGTCGTCTTCACTGGAAGTGACGTAGTCACCGTTGGAGTGATTCTGGTGGCCGTCACGGCGACTTCTTTGGGAGTGCTTGAGGTGCCGACCGATTGATGCTTCTGTGTGGTTGTGGTCGGGGTGAATGTTGTGACCAGGCGCCGAACAGTCGTGACCTCGGATGAAGTCTGGGTTGCCGCTTTGGTCGTGGTCGTCGTCGTCGAAGACAACTCGGTTGTGGTGACCGCGACATCATCCTCCGTGGTCGTACTCTGTTCGGTCTGCTCTACAATGACGCTGGGTGTCCTTGCTGACAGTTCGACTTCATCGATGCCACTGTCGTATGGCCGTTTGAAAGGCTTTGGAGCGAAGCTGTACCGACGAGTAGAGATTGTGAAGGGCCTCTTTGTTGTAGTGGTGGTAGTCGTGGTTGTGGTAGTGTCGGTGTCGTAGTCTACGGTTGCCGGGTAATCATAGTAGTCGTCGTCGGTCGGAGGTGGCGGAGTTGTCGTGGTTTCGGACTTCTTATCTCCTGTGAGAAGAAACAGCAAAACTCATGTTATATGCGCGGCACTTTCTTTCGTTTTCTACGTGTTTTGCGTGATCCCACATTTCAGATGTGTTCTAAAACACGCGGTGCATAGAGCGAATCGTGGAAGCGTTGCTACGGAGTGTCAAGAAGTCCCTCGTGAACGGGAGATTCTTTCGCGCATTTGTTCATGAGCGAGTGTGCTGCTGACGCGACATTGCATTGACGGCTCATTCGTAAGGAACTCTCCTATCCTGAATGGTTGAATTAGGGCTATACTTCCATGTATTTTTTTCTTTTGTTTTTAAAATTCTTTTATTCATTCAAAAAAATGCTACATTGCTACATATACAGTAAGAGAATATACAACATAATTTGACGTAAGGTATCATGAACAAGTCCAAAACCATGCACTTGTGTGTAACACAACGTGGTTATACAGAATTTCTTAGCATAACTGATATCAGGAATGTATACCTAAAATCAGAAATGTGAAAAAAAAAGAAATATGAAGGAAAGCTCTATTGATGTTATTGAAGTGAGTTCTATTCATCTGTAAGAATCCCACAGACTCCTTAAACAAATGTGACCATACTCTGGGCGCAACAATCTCACAGACTCCTTAAACAAATGTGGTTATTCTCCGGGCGCAACAGTAACGCAGACCGTGTGATGCATTTGCTCCTATGTAACGCTGCAGTACACGATTGTGACGGTGGCACACTTGCTGCGGACTTGCGCAGGCCTGCATTTAAGCACTTTTTCCCGCTGCCACACAACAGGCCTTGGCTCATGGACCGTTCCATTGCCTACTGCTAGACTTCCTAGACGACATTATTTGTATGTGTATTTATGACACCGCATGGAATTGAGCCTAAGGGCTGGCTGGCTTTCAAAGTACTGAAAAAATGGTCCTGACATTGCATGGAAATGCGAGACAGGATACTTTGTAAGTAATTGTCAAAGTGACATCGAAGGTGACCGGGTTGTGTGGCCGCTCCTTTTCAGGGTTGCTTTTAAGAAAGCTAGTTAAATAGACTAGTAGGGAGGTGGATCAACTCTTAACTGATCGTAGTCACCCTCTCGTGAGAATGATGCATTTTTATGGACTAGGCTTACCACTGCAGAAGACACTGGGGCAGCACTGTCCGGCCTCCCTAGCCGTGAAACAACCGGGCGCCGGAGTGCCAATGGTCGGGCACACGCGCAGGTAGCAGACCAAAACGCCCTTCTGGCAGGTGCAGTTCAAACAGGGCTCCGGGGTTTCCACCGACTCGCCATGTTCGTACCGCTCTGACTTGTAGAAGCAGCCTGCGCATGCAGAAGAACCCACCGGCAGTTCTATTCATCACCATCATCAGCATCATCACCATCAGCAGCAGCGTGACTGCGCCAATTGTAGGAGCTTTCGCCAATCAACCCGGCTCTGCGCTTATTGCGGCCACTTCTTGCCCATAAGCGTCTTAACCTCATTTGCCCACCTGACTTTCTGCCTTCCCCTAGCGCGCTTGCCTTCTCTTGGAATCCAGTGTGCTACTCTTCATGACTAGCGGCTATCTTGCTTTTGCGGTGATGACGAAACACTGCAGCATATTGTTTGCTCCTGCCCTGACCTGGCCACTGAGCGTTGCACACTGGTAAGCCGCTATCGTCTGCTTGGACTACCTGCCGAAACAATGGAAGACATACTTTTTCCCGCGCGCTCGAAGACGAAAGCCCTTCGAGCCTTCCTCGAGTTCTGTGCTTGCGCGGACCTCGCCGCCTTATAGACGAACTCTTTTCATTTGCACTACTGACTGTACTGACAAGACGTTCTCTTGCCATGCCATTCACTTTTTCTTTCCCTCCTCTCTTCTCCCTATCATCTTTACTTCCCCTTCCCCGATCCCTAAAGGCGCTGAGCCGTGCCCCCGCGACGGGAGGCAGAAAATAGCGACCTTTTTATCTCTTCCTCTATCATTAACCTCTCTCTCTCTCTCTCTCTCTCTCTCTCTCTTGCTTTTGCGCTCTGCCAACGCCCATTTATTCTTGATGTCGACTAAGAGCTCACGTACTCTGCATATTAGCTGACGTACATAGCACAGCTTATGTTAAGGAAGATGAATATTCAAAACCTATTTTTTTTTTGGAAAGGAACTATATGTCCAGTACATGTCATTTTGTGTGACCATAGTGGCTTGTCTGAGAGCTTCTAGGTTTTCGAACGTGATATCTTGGAATTATAAACTATGGACGTATGACATGATGAAATTGGGGCTCTGAATGGAGTTTGTGGGGTTTAGAAAAAAGCAATGTGCTTGCAGGCCCGTGCCTAACCTTTGAAAAGTTTCCGTTGATTGATACTTCCGGGTACTAATCTATGTGGTGAGAATACCCACCCGCTATGTTTACTCTGTAGGTGTGTATGACGGACGTACATCAAGAGGAGTTGACGAACGTTTGTAAGATGAGTCGATGAACGTTACATGTTCAGTATCAGTGTGCTGCTAGTAAAATACACGTCTTCATTTCGCGCATCTAGCACCTTCTCCCTTCCAGGCAGTGCTGTTGGCAACTGAAGAGGAATTTAATGTGAGGGGTTGTGCAGGCAAATACAAAAAGGACATCTGTAAGCGCTTTTTGCCCGAAATACGTTTCTAACGACACACAACGCTTTGCAATGGATTAACTTTTTACAGCGAAAGCTGGTATGAGATTATGTCGTGTGCGTCGTAGTTGTCCCCCGCCGCCGAGGTCCGTAGCCACTATCTCGAACAATAAGAAAACAAAAACAAAGTAAATAAAAAAACGTCAGGCCTGTGCGGTAGGCGCAGCACAGTCACAGCGAAAGCTAGAAGTGTTTCAGAGCCTTTTCAAAACACTCATTGGGTAACTACTGCAAGCACACTTGCTTAGTACCCACTAGGGTATTAATAATGAACTCTTGGGTAGTAGGCCGGCATTCGCTATGCTATTTTGCGTCATTCTTCTGAGAAGCGTGGTATCCGCTAAACACTTGCTAGAAATTTGTGCCAATTGTCTATGCAGTGGCTGACGACGATGAGTAATTATGGCTGAAGTGGGTATGCGCCACAGTTAATAGGGAAACAAGAACAAGCTTTTGTAATGAGTTGGAGCATTGGACGGCCCACTCGTTACGCTAATCGCTTTATGCGACGACTGGTTGTTCTTTCGCTGTTGTAAAACACTTTATAAGTCGCATTACCACGATTGCTTTCCCGACATCAAGCCTGCCTAAGGCAAGGTTGACAGCAAGTGACGAGCACCCGAGTAGCTCAGTTTAAAAAAAAAAAAAAAAACCCGAGTAGCTCAGTGGTAAAATACTGGGCTGGCACCCAGTGGACCCGGATTCGAGCCCCATTGTGCCATTGGTGCTAGGTCATGACTGCCTAAGGCAAGTTTGACAACAAGCTACAAGCGCCGTCGTAACCCAGTGGTAGAATATTAAGCTTGCACCCAGCGGACCCAGGTTCAAGCCCCATTGTGTCATTGGTGCAGGGTTTTCTTTTTTTTTAATTTCGCGCTATGTGGTTACGGACACCGGCAGCGGCGGTGGCGGACAACACGCAACTGTGGGTGACCCGAGTTGTGATCTCATAACAGCTTTCGCTGTAAAAAAAAAAAAACATCGAGGACATGCACACTGAGATTCGTACTCTGTCCCCTGCGTGCTAGCCCAGTATTTCTACAACAGAGCTACGCCGGTGCTTCCGTGAGGGAGGCTTCCGCGAGAGAGCCGAAACGTCTTTTTTTGTGTTCTTTTCTTTTTGAACTTTTACTTTGGTTGGCGCAGTGCCTCCAAGTTTTTTTTTTTACCTTCAACCATCTAAGCGGTCATGTACGTTGTTCTGCCATCACTTGCAGAAAGAATATTGCAATAAAAAAAGGCCACAGTTTCGCCAGAAGGGCGATACAATGAATGCGATAGCAACAAAATCGAATGTTTTACGAAGCAGGGCTAGCATTTTTAGGAGCAATAATAATTGTAGCAAAGATGCGCTGGCTAAGTAACCAAATTTCTTGCGGCACGACCACAGTAGATGACCGCGATAAGGCTCGTGCGTAGTGACAGCGTTGATATACAAAGTGAGGCTGGCAGTCAACTTATTTAGATTCGATCTCACGTACGTCTACAAAACGCTGGTGTAAGAGAACACGGCCGCTCCAGGTACACGTTCGGCACCGTTTCGGGTTGAGAGTGCAGCCCGTAGAAGCTCCCGCCTGCTGTGGGGGCACAAGCCGCGCGCACGCTTATTGTTGCCGCGATCCATAAGCGCCCCCTCCCCCTTCTTCGCTCACATACGAGAGATAAGCGCGCGCGCAGATGACCCCGGCCAGAAAGGGGATGTTCGCTGCGCAGATATATATCGATGGCAAAAACCGCTTGAGACTGTCCTTATAATTGCTACCGCAATAAAAGTGAAAATAGAGAAATGTAAACATTTAAACATGCTAGAATGTAACTGAAAACAATGAAAACAGAGCGCAAGTGTTAACTTTCGTCAAGTTGTCGTGTTTGTCATTTCTTCTGTAGACCTTGTTTACTGTCACGTTTACGATGCCGCGAGACATTTCAACTGCCTCCTTTCGTAGCATCAATAAAGGCTGGAGTCCTTCACGTCTTCGCCCACTTCCAGTTCTTCATTTTGTCATAGTTTCCGTCTCTAATGAAGAGTTCCAAGATGAACTTTCACGCCTTCAATAAAACAGAAAGCAAAAACAAGAGGAGTTCCCAGCGTTGTGCCGGATCGCTTGACTTCCTGCAAATAAATGAGAGAGGTGGAGAGGAAGGGAACAAGTAATGAAGCGTGGTCGAAGGCAAACTGACGAGGACAGAATTGATTAAACCATTACGGTCCGCTGGAGCAGCGCCAGAACGTCGATGCCTTGGCAGAGGCCGGGGGGGGGGGGCGGAGTTCGCGGGGCGTTGAAATATCTGCCATCGTCCATTTTACGGGACGGTGCGCGCACCGGCGTCGAACTAAATTTGTCAGTGGCTGTGGATTATTGCTGCGCTTCGGTACGTGATGAGTCGTTTAGGTTTGTTTATTTTTTTCCCCTTTTCCGTTGTTTGATTCTTTCCGGAGTACTCCCGAAGAGCAAACTTTCTCGCGTCGTTGGTTCTCTCTGTGTCTCGACTAAGAGGTGAGCAATTAACGTCAGGTGTTCTGCACTATGTAGCCGTTCGATTTTTCATCACATTGAGGGTCGTTTTCGACGTGGCAGCTGCGTACACTTATATAACCGGCGAAACGAGGACGATGGTATTTCTTTTTCTCAGCACCTTATCGCCAAGTGCACGTGCAAATCAGATAACTGTTTCTTCAGTACTTTTTCCTTCAAAGAACGGTAGCGATCAGTCATGACTTTTTGAGATACAGTTTACAAATAAGCTCGAAGCTGTTGCTGCGTTCTTTAGGTACTATGATTAACTGTTTCTGTTTAATTATGTCCAGTAGCGATTTATTATTGAAGGCGTGACCACGAAACTTATCATAGTCAATTAAGAGCCATTTCTTATTTGTCGGAAGAAAACTTATCATAGTCAATTAAGAGCCATTTCTTATTTGTCGGAAGAAACGTATCGATGTCTAAAAAAAAGTGCCGCCATATCCACGAAGTGAATGATGATGAGTGGGCGAAGCTCCGGAGGTAGACCTGGTAAACCATGAATCCTCTGTACATTTTGCCCACTCGATTTTATTACATCGCTCCCCCTAGCGTACGTCGCCGCACTAAATCGAACGATTGCCTTCAACCAATGACACGCGCCATATGTGACATCATTCCTATTTTATAAGATCTCGCGTCTTTCATCAACTACAAGTACCGCTTTCTAGTTATAACATCTTGCATCTTTTCAACATCAGCTACAAGTACCACCATCTAGTAAACACTACAAGAACTAAACGAGAAGTGGCTACATACAGGAGGACGGTACCGCCATCTAGTGAACACTGCAAGAACTAAACTAGAGGTGGCCACATACAGGGGATGGTACCGCCATCTAGTGAACACTGCAAGAACTAAACTAGAGGTGGCTACATACAGGGGACGGTACCGCCATCTAGTGAACACTGCAAGAACTAAACTAGAGGTGGCTACATGCAGGGGACGCACAGCCCACGCCCTAAGGAGCCTCACCCCTAAAAAAACTTGTCCGAAAGACGTGGTAAAGAGTTGCGTGTCTTGCTGGAGGTCGCTACACCTTTCTTTCGACGGTCGCGTACACTGAAGGTGCCAGCTTATTTGTTATTGATTTAACTCCAATGTTGCGTCAAGGAATTTATCAACAGAGCTGGCGAAACAGAAAAAAACATTGCTCCTCCATGGCGAACGCTCGCACCGGGGCTCAGCTGCGTCATCGTAATGTACAAAGTTATTGTATTGCAGATTTGTTTTTTTTGTAACAACGGCGAACGCAACTCTTATCACAAAGGTGTTTACCCTTCTAAATTACTTTTTGAAGATATGCGTCTACTTATGGCTGTATATAATAGTGACACCAGTGCTTATCTAGTCGCGCACTAGAAGTCGTTGCCGATTATGCAGAACGCTTGTAGTCCTTCGTGATGAAGTGGTGGTTATGGTACTCGGCTACTGACCTGATGTCGCGGGTTCGATCCCCGAAGCAGCGGTCCCATATCGATGGAGGTGAAATGCTGAAGGCACGTGCCCTCCATTACGGCGTCTCTCATTATAATCTCGTGTTACTGGGATGTAAAACCACAGATATTATTGATTGATATGTGGGGTTTAACGTCCCAATGGGGTTTTAACATTGCACGGTATTAGGTCCTCTACCATTTTGGCCCCTTCGAAATGTGACCGCCGGGGTCTGGATTGATTCTGCGAACTTCGTATCAGCAGCCGAGCACTATAGACCTTCTCAAAAACGCCTCCCTGGGCGCCGCCACAGTCGTCTTTGGGCTGCGCAAATTGGCGTGACCCTTTCAAAAATGCACTGACAAGGCTGCGCCCATGGCGTTTGTACTCCCGCGAGCAGCCCATCATGGCGGTATTTTTTTCCCTTCTGTGAAAAGGTGTATAACCGCTATACCACCGCGGCAGACTTGAGAAAAAAAACATGTTTCGGTTTCACATTGTTGCTCTCACCAAGTCCCATGCTCCCCTCATAGACGTTGCCGCCCTCACGTGTACGAACACTGCGAGAGAGATTGTTTCGACGCTCACAATGAATCCCCGTTCTTGATATCCTGCTTATTAACCAATCAAGGCGAAAGTTCAGTGGCAGATGGAGGTATGAAGCGATTGTAAATCATTGATGAGACGACGTTCTGTAGTTGAAACGTGGGCTCCAGAACCACAGCAATAGCACTTGGGGTTCTCAGCCTTTCAATGTATGGTAGCTTCCTGCCATATATCGAAAATGATACTTCGAAAATGCCACTCGTGGCCTCAGCAAAAACAAAGCAAACAAACACATTTATAATATAAAAAAATTACCGACGCGGGCGATCCGCACTTAAGTCGCGCAAAGCTTGTCGCAGCGAAGCTGGTTGGTCCTCGGCTCGTCGTGCGCGGCAGCACGGCCATCACAACGCTGGCGGCGAATGATCCAGCTTGCTTGGCCAAAGAATCGGCCGCCAAGAGACCGTGACGGGCGCTTCCAAAACACGCGCAAAGCGTGCTACTCTGCTGAATGTGTGGAAGTCGCTATCCCTGATCCATTCTGTAAGGAACTGTCGAGGTTGCCGTGGCGACGGCTGCTCCTTGGCGCGGCGGCGACTTGGCTTTCTTTAGCACAGGTGGCACGTAGCTGTGGTGGTCATTATACCTATACGGCGTGTCAGTGGCTTTATGATGAAACAAGCGCCAAAAAGTACAAGCACTCACAAAGGACACAGGACAAACACAGGAGTGTTTGTACTTTTTGGCGCTCGTTTCATGATGAACTTACTTGCCAACATGCCCAACTGGAAGTCATCCTATAAGGGGTTTTATGTTAACGGACACCCTACGTGAGTTGAAACCTCTTCACAGACACTCATATTTAAAGTAAAGGGCTATTTAATTGCCTCTAAAGTACGATGGAAAACAAGTGTTTGCGAAATGCGTGACCGCCTACATCGTGGGCATTGCGGGCGCTATGCCTGCCCGTTGCTAGACATGCGTTCCAATTCCGTTAACACTTCCAACATTAACAGTTTCACTGTTGAAAGACTTACCCTCGTATTCTAGAACGTCCTTCCACTCAACACTTCACCTTCACTTGAGAAGACCGATGGGAGCCCCGTCTCTAGGCAGGGAAAGTCACTCCATATCAGCGATAATCCGCTGCATGCGATTCTTGAGTAGCGCAGCGTCACTTTCAGCCGAGCTGCGGCGCAGCGCTCAACTCTGTCAAGTGAAGAATGAAAGTCGAGTCGAGGGGCGTTTGTGAATACGGGGGTGAGGGCTTTAGGACATTTGAGCTTCGCCTAAAGAGTAGAACACGACAGCGTAATCGGGCCCCATTCACATCGTCTTCTCAATCGTTAGCCTGGTCTCGCTTTTCGGTTGGCACCTAAATCGTGGCGCAAAAAAAAAACAACAACGACTTAGCACTTGTAAATTGGCCCTTTCGAATTATCCTATAGCATGTAGACGGCGATTGTAGCTGTGAAGTTTGCGAGTCAGCGAGGTAATCCAATACGCGTCCGTAAGGCAACACGGGCGTCCGCTCAGCTGCACGTTTTCTTGATGTAGTTGTTGACGTCTATGTGCTACGTCAGTGATGGGCCTTTTAAACCAAGCACTCATTGTGCGATTCACATGTTTTGGCGCCTGATGGGATTCTACGCTTTTTTCAGGCAAGACAACGCGTGATGATTTGATTGATATGTGGAGTTTAACGTCCCAAAACCACCATATGATTATAAGAGACGGCCGTAGAGGAGGGTTCCGAAAATATCGACCACCTGGGGTTCTTTAACGTGCACCCAAGTCTGAGCACACGGGCCTACAACATTTCCGCCTCCATCGGGAATGCAGCCGCCGCAGCCGGGATTCGATCCCGCAACGTGCGGGTCAGCAGCCGAGTACCTTAGCCACTAGACCACCGCGGCGGGGCACGCGTGATGACACCTCCCGCAATAACTTTTGTAGCGTTTCTTTTTTTTTTCAGACAATTTCGAGCACTGGTGCGTCTTTTTGGTCGAACACCACGCTTGGCACGCTGTAGTACTAGGTTTGATTCCCGCTCGAACCAAAAGTTAGTATAATTTTCATATTGAGATTATTATTCTTTCTTTGCATAAGTCGAATTTTCGCTCTCGGTGGACAACGCTGGTTTTTCTCTCATAGCCAACGACGCCAACACCCGCGCCGGAGTTCCTGCGATGCAAGCTCTTATGACGCTATCGCGTTAAGGAACTTTGTTATACCGAACTTAACTAGAACAAAGCAGCCTGTGATATGCAATACATACACGACTTGCTTTCATTATCATAATCTGTTCATACCAATATCAGAAGTTATATATATATATATATATATATATATATATATATATATATATATATATATATATATATATATATATATATATTTAGGAAAGAAGTGTATACTTAAGGGCTCGTTTTTCCGTGTTTTTACACAATAATAATGAGATCTAACAGACAATAATGTCCAGGAAAGTATAAAGGAAGATATTAGATTTAATTGTAATGTAAGTATGAAGAAAGAAAAGTGGGTGAAAAGAGAACTTGCCCTGGGTAGGATTCGAACCTGCGACTTTCGAATGACGCGTTCGATGCTCTACCACTTGAGCTACCACGACAGCCATCCCCCAGCCACTTTATTGGGTTTATATGTGAAATAAACGTGGGAGTGTCAGTCAGCGTCACCAGTGGCTATGGTGGCGAGTGTGGCACACTCTTTTGAACCTGTTTGGCGTCACGTAACACGTGAACTTATTACGAGTGGGCAGCTGACCAATATTCCCTCGTATACAACCTAAAGGCACTAAGTCTGCCAGTACGAGACCCTCGTTAATGAATTAAGGAAAGAAGTGTATACTTAAGGGCTCGTTTTTTCGTGTTTTTACACAATTTTATTGATATATATATATATATATAGATATATATATATATATATATATATATATATATATAGATATATATATATATATATATATATATATATATATATATATAGTGTGTGTGTGTGTGTGGAGAGAGAGAAGTCAGATGTCATCCATTTATTATAAAGCAAGCGCACCTCTTCTTCATCGGCTTCTCCTACCATCGCCTTGTTAATACGTCACATACATACATTGCGTGCTTGTCCGCGCTTCAGAACTTGGGCGCTGCTGCGAGCGGGACATGGACACTTCTTAAAGGAAATTTCCTCGCTTCTTTCTTTTCGCGCCAGTTATTGTTCGCACGCAGTTCTGTACAGTAGAGGAATAGATCCTGATAGCCCTTCTTTTGGCTCTTTGTAAAAGCGCTATACTGCAACGGTCTTGTCTTCTCTCACCGCGTCATCCACAGATGACAGTTATTTTTCATGTGCTACAGGAGGCAACGAAGCAAAATCTGCTGTCTACATAGGGCCGCCGCGGTCTGCAGGGAAAACAAAGAAGAAAAAAGGTGGGTGGGAGGAGGCGTGCACTAAGGAGTTGCTGAAGTAAATGAAAAAAGTACAGCTTGCGCTACTAACAATTCTGCTGCTCGGGGCCTTGAGATAAGATGGTGGCGTACGAAAGGAACATGGTGGTTTTCATTGTTGATTCTGTCCTGGATGATTCCCGCCGTGTAGATGTCAACTCCGGCGGATGCCCGAGGGAGATATCGCCAAGAACGAGACGGAGCGCGAAACGTATCGGAAGCAACGACGAAGTTCTAAATGAGGTAGGGAAGTATGTTTTCTGAACACATTGGTAGAATTATACCGCGTATGCAGTTTTTTTTTGTCTGGCGAAGCTCTGTCTTGATAGCCCTTTTTTGAGCCGATCTAAGCGCTGATAACTTTTTTTTTTAGAAGTTGTGTTGTCAGCAGATTAATCCACACATATGAGCTGCCGTGGGCGCTGTCCAAACCTTCATCGTTTCTTGTTTTGTTTACCGCCTTCCTTTCTCTTTCATAAATATGACGTGAAAGTTGTATGAAACGAGCAAAGTGCCAGGGAAGCTTTTTAATGAAGCATTACTAATAAACGGACGAGCGAACAAACATTTGACTGAATAATGTTCTTCGTTGTGTATGCCCCAATTTTGCAACACACACTTTTGAACAGCTGAATCAAATGGATCGAACAGTTTTCCAAAACAAAAACGACTTCTGGCAGAAAAGACTAAAAACAATATTGAGACAATTTGAAACCACAATGAGAGTCTTAATCGCTCAAATGAATCAAAGAATGTGGCATAGCGCAGGACCTTTTTCGCATGAGGAGCAAGCTCTTAAGAACCTCGATATCACGTCGGGAACATGGCGTGCAATATTTTTTTCTTTTTGTGTGGAGATGAACCAAACCTTCAATTTTTTTCCCCAGTTGATGGCCATTTTTCCCAGTTGATGGCCACTCCCTCTTGTTAAATCTTTGTGAGGGAGGGCGGGTGTTCTGGCAAGATGGCCTGCCACTGTGCCATAGAACTCCTGCAACCTCGGAAGTGAGCCTGTTGGTTATCGCGAACGCACGGGCTGTCAATGCCGAATGATATCGAGGGCCAAGAAGAGTTCCGAGTCCGACGAACTCGTGTCCGTGATCTTGCTCCCACTGTCAAATCGGCATCGTGCGTTAATCACTCGGCGACCTTTTCTTTGTGCATGATTTCTTCCGCCTCCAAGGGGCTCCACGAGAGCGCGGTTGGATCGACAGCGCGTGCATGCATGCAAAGTTAGGTGGGCGAAGTGATTGTGGAGTGGCCTTCACCGCAGCATTATTCAACGACTCAAGAAGGACAAGAAAAAAGCATGGAAGGAAGAGAGATATGAACTGACTCTTGCAATGACCTAATGGCTTGCTGTGAAAGTCCGTGAAAGGAAAAAAAACGAAATTAACAACAACAAAAAAGAAGTTAATACAAGAACGCTCCGACTCCCATCATCCTATCCTCTTCACCTTTACCCTTTCCTCTCAGACATCCTTTCGCTCCCACAACGACGCTTGGGGCGCTTCCGGCGCAGTCCTTACCGCAACGAGCTTCAGTTCTATACACGCGAAGGAAAAAAAAGTAAATAATGATGAATAATTAAGGGAGCGCGCCTCCGAGCGAAAGACAGCTGGACGCGCCGGGACGCATTAGCAAAGATTTACGGTAAACAGGGTCGCAACTTTCGCCACTTCGGACCGCCGCAGGCGGCCCAAAGTGGCGACGCTCTTGGAGCGTTTGGGGAAATGGTTCGGCAAGAGTCAGCGAGGAGTGGTTCCTCGTTTCCGCCAAGGCGAGGGAACAACGCCCGCGAACTCGAAGTCTTCTTATAACGCGCCGCTTCTATTTCATCCAGTTGCGCACACGCATAGGCACACTCAGCAGTGGCTTCGGTAGCGGCCCTGGCTGCAAGGCAGCCGTTTTGCTAGATGAGGCGGCGGCGCTACGATCGTAATGCGTGGAGTCTCGCCCTCGTCCTCCGCTCGTGTCGCCGCATTGCGAGGAAGCTATCTGTTTATCTGTCCGCTAGTCTGTTCGTGATTGCACACGTGGCTGCTCTATGAAAAGTGATGTTTGCGTCTCCCGAGATAGCAGCTTCAATACAGAGTGGCAGGCCGCGCTTCGAGCCGCGCGTGCACGTGTGGCTTCTGGAATTGAATTAGGGAGGCCGAGGAAAGACTCCTTTCCTTGAAAAGGGTATGCCGTTTACTCAACCTTCTTTCTTCTTTCCCACTCCCCCACTCTCGCCCAACAGAGGCAGTGGCGTAAAGCAATCGTTCGCTCCCGCAATGAAGTCTTTCATCATCCCCCGACGAAGAAGAAGAGGGAGTTAAGGTCGAGCGCGAAAGCAAGTCTCCCTTCAACGGGATGAAATAGCGTAGCCGAGGCGATGGCCGCAGATGAGTTGCGAGATAACAGCACTGCGTTAGTGAGGAGTGGCAGTACGTCGTTCTCGACTGCTTACGAAGATAGATGTAGCCGAGTGATCAGTTTGAAGCACTAGCTAATCGAGTTCGTTCCGACTACACTGTCTGTGGCTTTATGCTCTACGCAAATGACTAAGTAAGAATGTTTATTAGCTCGGAACGCTGAACAAATTCACGCTTAAAATTGAGAACCAAATAGAAAAGTGGTGTAAAATAGAGCTTGTTGTTGGTACTTGAGAAAGCAAAGTGTACAGCCTTTCACTCCTGACTGTGCACGTCTGTAACTCTGGCGTGACGAAGTAATTATTTCATAACTCTTTCAAGGTTTAGCTGATTTAATTCAGCTGTCATATTCACCCACACACATCGGCCACTGGTCAGAAATGCGAATGTTGTCCAGAAACAACTTAATTAGCGCCAGCTGGTTCACATAGGGCTGTTCCTTTGCTCTAAATGTTGTCTAATGTCGGCTAAACAATTGTAACGTTCACCCCTCCTGCCTAAATATCGGAAAATGTTGTACGGTGACGACGAATAGCTGCAAATGTTGTCCACGTAATCAAAAAATGTTTGCTTCTGTTCGCTGCACTGAACAGTCAAATTGCCTTCATTCAAACTCGGTACAATAGTATAGACTACAAGACGTCTACTCTCTCTTTTACAATCGCGCAGTGTACGCTCAGGTTTTGAATACCGGGCCAGATGAAACCGCCAGACGTCCATTCCGCGGCGTACCGGGTCACCGCGACCCATCCCGCGTGGGGCGCCACATTCTCTCTCGGACGTGATTCTACCCAAACGAGTGGCTCATATTTCACCGGCCGTCCTTCCCGTCTCCTCCCAACCACCAACCCTCTTCCTCGGCCCTGTTCCTTCCTGCACCGAAGACGAAAGCGAATCTTGGCACACGTGCGCCTTGCACCCGAAAGACAAGCGATGCTGCTTCAGCGCGACCGAGAGGAAGAAGACAGCGCGCGTGCTCCGAAAAAGGGCAGGCTACTTCGCAACGCAAAAAAAAGCAACGAGGAGAAGAGCGTCCACAAGACAAACTGTCCCTTTCTATGAGTACGCGCTGGCTTCTGGTTTTTCTCGGTGGTTTCGTAATGCTTTGTCATCTCACCTTTAGTTTCTTTTATCTCGCCTCCTTCTTTAACCTCCTCTTCTTCTTCCGCCCAAGCCCTCGGGCCAGCAAATGATCGCGCGGTGGTTCGGTCCGGATGTTGCCTAGATGGCCTCGCGATGTGCTCGCTCACTCGTTTTCTTCGCCACCCCTTTCTGTCTCTCTAACATCACTTTGTATTGGTTCGCTACTTATAACTTGCGTGTTTCTTTGCGTGTGCGCCGCTGCGGCATCAATACGGCGTTCCAATGTTACTGTATTTATTCCCAGTCCAACAAAAATGCCCGTAGAGGTCTTAAAATCTCTCCCACCTTCCCACTCCTTCGTTCATGTCGGCGGATCCATTTATAGCACGGGTTCACGCCGTTTTTCCCCTTGTGTGCGCGAAAAGCATATATGCGCGTGCTTTGTGTAAGTGGGTGTACATATACGGACATATACGAGCGACAGACGGGAAGCCGCGTAGGCGTGCTGCTGTCTCGCGGCGGTATTTTTTCTTGCTCCGTTAGCAAGTGTTTTTGTCTCTCTCACTGCGTCTGTCTCGTTTTGTCTTTCGGCTGAGCGCGCCACTATCTCCTCGTCGTGTCATCTCGTCGGTCTTATGCAGGTCGTCAACGCAATGTAGAGACACGTGTTCGAGAGTATCGTCACGAAAAGGGGCGCTTAAGCAGAAATTGTGAGTCATGTAAACGGAGAAGAGAAGACGGAAAAAAGAAACGCCAAGATTTCTGGAAGGCGTCACAAAAGAAGAATGTCGTGACCTTATACACGTATCAGTAGAGATGCGTCTGTAATAGTCTGATACAGCTTTATAAGTCCTGGATTCGCTCCTGAAAAGTGCTCCCGAATAGGCTCGTGCTCTAGAATGATGCCACAAGCTGGATGGCCGCAGGCCCTGCCTTCGGAGGTTGTTGTCATGTACGTACAGAAACGGGAGACTATTAAGAGCAACGGAGGCTATCCGCAGCCGTTCATAGGTCGTTTCTGCGCGGCCCCTCCGCACTTCTTAGCTTGTATCAGACTAAGCTATACGCATAATCGCGTACAACCTAAGAAGAAACATAGCAGTTAGTTGTTCCCGGTACGAATACAATCGATGAGCGAAGCTCGTTTAGAAATGGGACGCAAAAGACAATGCGCCTGACAACACTGCTGGCTTTCATGAAGGCGGTAGGGAGGGGCAACGTTTTTAGAACCAGTGCAGTTTCGGAGCTCCGCTCGCGAGCCGGTTTACGCAGCTTACGCGTGTACTTACAAGGTGCTGCTGTTCCATTTAGCATCACTTCGTGTGTCCCGCGGGATCAAATATGGCAACGCTCCGGTGTTCTCAATGACGCGTTGCCGAAGCCAATCACGGAGGCGCGCACCTGCCGCAGCGAGGTGAGACGCGCGAGGAGTAGCCGCTTGCGATGCGTTGCGCGTTTCTTCGTGGTCGTGGTTGTTTTTTCCGTTTCGAAATTGATCTGGTTTTAGAAACGTTAAAGTTGTGATTGGTGATGTGACGGGGAGCTTCGACGGCGGCGATGGCGGGGTGCGTTCGCTCTTAAGAAAGTGAGCTTCGCCTACAAAACCACAGCGCTTGCCCTTTAAGTCAAGTGCGGGCTGACTGATATTTCGGAAGAGTAACTTTTTTTTTTGCTTCGTGGTAATGTTAGCGACGGTGATTATTAGGTGCTGGGGCAGCATATTGCTCTTGCCCACCGAACTTGTTCAATATTTGGCGACGTGGTCTCATCAAGTATGAGGCACAGGACGGCTTTCAGCTCTCCCACGGTAGAGTACGGAGTGCTCTAAATTGACCATTTGCGGAAAAGTGAGCGCCCCCTGTCGTGTAAACAGGAAAGCTTCGCTCGTGCTTTTGGTTGGAAAACATCTTCGTCAACTAACACGCTCAATGCAGTGTTTAGCGGTTTAAATGCGCTTGTTTTGTTGCTTTAGGACCAAAAACGCATGCCCGTTACTGAAACAACGGTGTTTGCGTGAAAACGGCAATGTTCGCCGTTACTACGGGTCATATGAACGCCAGGCTGATGTTTTCCAACCAAAACCAAAACGCCTGTACAGGAACGCTACCTGTGCGGTTAATGCTCATGCGCAGTGGTTTTCCCGCAAATGGTCAATCGCTAGCCACTTTTCCAAAGACATAAACGTGTTCTATTTGGTTCGGCCTTTCTAAGTAATGGGGACAGCTGCTTACAGCTCTCTCATAGTGCAATGCGGAGTTCTGCGAATCGCCTACTGTTTTTTTCTAAACACACGCATGCCACACTGTTTTTTTATTTTTATTTATTTTTATTTGTCGCAAAAATATACACGCATTGAGGTAGTATATACAGAAGGAGGTCCCATAGCACAAGGCTGAAAGGGGACCTCCTGTTAGAAAATGACATGTTGATAAGTACAACAAAATGAACCCGTTCATTCTTTGTCCTTGGCACATCTACCGTTCACGATACAAGAACTTGATGCCGCATTCAACCTAATTGGTCGCCATCAGCTGGCACAAATGACGTATATTAGGGCATACACTTTGGAAGAGTTGACTCTCAAGCGAGCTATAGTGTTTAGACATTAAAATCGCCGTGAGAACGGCGCACAACAGATAGGCAGGGGCAACTCGGGCGCCTTCTCTTCGTTGCCGTTTTACAGTGAAAGCTGTTATGAGATCTCCGCCTCCGCCGCCGGTGTCCGTCACCACGTCGCGAGAATAGAAAAAAAAACACCTTGCATTAATGACACAGTGGGGCTTGAACCCGGGTCCGCTGGGTGCCAGCCCAATATTCTAGCACTGAGTTACGCCGACGCTCTTACTTGTTAAACTTGCCTTAGGCAGGCATGACCTAGCATCAATGGCACAGTGGGGCTCGAACCCGGGTTCGCTGGGTGCCATCCCAGTATCCTACCACCGAGCTACTCCGTTGCTTGTGACTTGCTGTCAAACTTGCCTTAGGCAGGCTTGATGTCGGGAAAGCAATCGCCTTAATGCGACTTATACAACGTTTTACAACAGCCAGAGAACAACCCGTCGTCGCACAATGCAATTAGCGTAAAGAGTGGGCCGTCCAATGCTCCAACCCGTTACAAAAGCTTGTTCTTGTTTTTCTATTAACTGTGGCGCATACCCACTTCAGCCATAATTCCTCATCGTCGTCAGCTACTGCATGGACAATTGGCACGAAATTTCTAGCACGAGTTTAGCGGATACCACGCTTCTCAGAAGAATGACGAAAATAGCATAACGAATGCCGCCGGCCTGCAATTCAAAACTTTATTATTAATGCCCTAGTGGGAACCAAGCATGCGTGGTTGCAGTAGTTATTCAATGAGTGTATTGAAAAGGCTCTTAAAGGCAGCTCTTCTAGCTTTCGCTGTGACTGTCATGCGCCTACCGCGCAGGCCTGGCGTTTTTTGTTGCGATACTCACAATGATAATAATCTCTTTACCGGATATTGTCAGTAAGTACCAACCAGCGCACACGCCCCCTTTCTCCCAAAACTAAATAGAAAAACTAATTGAGGAACGAAAGCACTGTAAGAAAGCAACGATGACAGAAATGAAACAGATTGAATGCGGTCACGTTGTTCTTTTTTTTTACGTGATTACTCATGTACTGCTTAATTAACGTATCTTGTTTAGTTGGCCCATACAGGCCCGGGATTGGGACCAATTTAAGTTCAAATTGATTTTTAAAGTTCATGTTGAAATAAAGCGTTGCATCATTTGGATCTCACTGTTCTAAAGGTTAAAGATACTTAGGCGTGTGTCACGTCCCCGTGAAGTCCTAGTTTCTGTTTCCGCATTTAGCCTTCTTAGAAAAAAAAACACCGCTCTTATGAAATGCACGAATATGCACACAAAATGAGTCTTACTTGGAGGTCTGGGCGTGGTGGGCACTTGTATGTTTCCGACGGGCACGCCGTATCCAACTGATAGAAAAACAAAAGATAAAGGATGTTTATTATATGGAAATGGCACAACATTTTTAGTATAAGCTGAACTACTGGCTAGCTCGACACTATGTCCTGCTTGCCGTTGACTGCTGATGAAGCAGCAGTATGATGCATTGCCTCCTGGTTGAATTACAGTTTTCGTAACTGCGGCATTTTTTAAAACAAGCCCACTTTTAGTAAGATGAGTAGTTGACCAAGAATAAGTAGGTGAAATTGTTCATCATCTGCGATGATTTTTTTATGTGTTCAAAGAAACAAGTGTTTAGTTTGTAATGATACGATACTTATCTTTTGAACGTCCGGATGTCATCAGATGACCAACTATGCGTTCACGTGATCGCAGATTTACGGCGGCAATGTTGGAAACTGTGCTGCATCTCTTAACGTCAAGGCACAGTTGAGACCGACGCCACCTTACTGCAGTTTTATCAAACTGAGGACTCCAACCTCGCGATAACCACGGCAAGCGAGTTCATTTTAACGTAAAGAACGCAATCAGTCTCGTTTAGAACTGCTAAGACTCGTGACGAGCCGCACGCAAAATCACGAGACATCGTCTTACAGCAGTAGCTCCACAGTGCATACATAAAGGTTAGTTGGTACCGCGATATATGTTAACTAGTTAGGTTATCAGACTGAACAGTGATGTCATCGATTAAAAGAAAAGTCCCGCAATGCAAGTTAGCGATCCTGGGGCTGCCACTCGGGAATTGGAAGTTAGCAGGTGGTGAGCGAGGTTATGTGGTCGTTAGCATAAACGATCGGGTTCCAGACACGATCAGTGTTAGGACAAGGTGGCAGAGGTCTTGTTTAAAGAAGAGCTCTTGATCTGGATTTGTGCACGGCAGCCCCTGACTTCCTTACTTGTGATGTCTGGCCCGTAGCATATAGTCATGCTCGCCTTCCGCGAGCAGTTTTTGTACTCCGTCACGGAAACACCGAAAAGGTGTTTGGAAGCTGAAAGCGGTAGGGATGAAAACAAAGAAAACGAGGAAAAAAAAAACTTCCTTAAAGTGGTATTTACCGGAAAAGAATCGCGAAGTATAAAACTAACACAGAGCCAGCACCTTGCGTTGACTAGCGCTACGTAGTACATGAGTATACATGGGATGGTTTGCGAGGAGATCACACATAAAAAAATCACTGCTTCACTGCAAGGGCGAAGCGATAAACGCAATGGCATCAAATTGTAATGCTACACGAAGTGTTCCTCAAAGCTAACTTTCTTTTGGATCCCATCACGAGCATACGTAACTCTGCAAAACGATCGTGTAAAGGGAATACGGTCGCTCCAGGGAGAGAAGAGTTTTTCGTACAGTCTGTCGTCTGAAAGGGAAGCAGTGAGAGCGCAGCACGTAGAAGGGTACACGAGCCTTTTGCCGATGTTTGCCGAGATAGCATTCGTGACTGCGCCCTTAAGATCAAAGTTCGCAGTTGCTGCTCGAGCAACGCAGCCTCCCCGCTCCTCCGGCATTCCTTCATACTCCTTCGCCCGACGAAGGGCGGGTGGTGTGTTTCCTCTCTACTTGACGAGCAATCGATGGCATGTCCTCGCACGTGAGTTTATGTTATCGGTTGCTCCCTCCATGCGACAGAGATGACCGGATCATTTCATATCTGCTCAGCCGTGTTCGTTGCCAGCGCCCCCATCAGAACATACGATGCGCAGAGTGCGTAATACTGTCGAATTGAATATGAAGGCGACGTGGGCGGCACAAAATCATCGAGGTTTTCATTGTAATTTATATCGCAATAAATTATTCATAACCGAAGAACAGCGCGCCTAATCATTTTAAACGGCATCGCCGATGGTGGCTGAAGCAGCTGGCTGGCAATGGGAGCTTAGCAAAATCCTTCAAGCGAAAGCTACCCGCTTTATTTGATGATGCATATTTTACAAACAAGGCTTAAACTTGTGAAAACCTTTTTTTAATTACATTTTTTCCTGTGTAGTTAAGCTTGGGTAACGAAATTTCTTTCTTTTCTGTTGCGAACAGCTCCATGCTAAGATTTTTTCTCTTGTGTTAGAACTTGGCTGAATGCTGGGTTGTCTGACCTATGCTCTTGTAAATGAAAGCTAGAAATAAATCCTTGTTACGTCGCCTCATTACAACTAGAGGGAGTTAATTAGAATAAAGCAGAGAGAGAGAGAGATGTTTGTATGAGCTCCCTGCTATTTTCCGCACATGACTGAAAAATGAAATTTTTTAAAGTGCAGTACTAAGGCCCATAGCCCGAATTCACTGTGCTTCTTTTTCTCTAGAGCGTTTTCCCAGTTTATTGAGCAGCTGGTGTCGTTAGCTGCATGTCTCGTACCTTGATCGGTCAAAATATTCTATCACAAAATTTGTTAGCGCAAAACGTGTCTGGAAAAAACGGGCCCAGACCCTCTTGTATTTTTTTCATTCGAAAGTGTTTCTCCTAAAAACTGGGCGCATTTGCTGACACTGTTTTTACGAATAAGATGGGCCGAAATTTCCTCTTGGAAACAATTCTACGTCGTTAGCATTTCGTGAACATCACGCCTGCTCTTCTCACAGAGGCCAACACTTAGTCGGCACATTTCATCTCGTTATGAAATCACAATTTATACGTACAGGGTGGCCGTGGGTATGCTGGCCATTTCGGTGGTCCAGGATGGTCCTCTGAAAAAAAAAACATCAAGAATAAAACCTACAGTTTCAAGAATAATACCATAATCAAGAATAAAACCTTGACATTTAGCATAGAGCTGCTGTACGCAAGATGTTACTTGTTGGCATTGCAAACTTTACCAGCCTGAATGTCAAACCGACGGACCTGAATAACCTATTTTGCTTTTTTTTTTAACTCGCCTGCACAGATCATTAAGCCACAAGTGTATGCTATCAACTTTGAACTAAAGAACAATATCAATAGTTGCAGCTTTGATACTTCTCATAGGCAAGTTGTTTTTTTCGTTCATACACTATAGACATCGCAATTATTACATTACACCTAGCACATCATAATTAACGTTCTCTCTACAATTCTTTGCTTCATTATCTGCTGATTTTCATTGAGGTTGTAACCAAGCATTACTGTATTACGTTTTGTTTGCGATTTGCTTAGCGCGTCTATGAGATAATAGAAAAACCACCACACATTTACAGGCATGGTCAGCTCCATTAACACAGATAATTATGATGGTGGCAATGCAAGAGACTAATTATTCTGTTTTTTCCATTGCATGAAATATATAATCGGATCGCTTGATGGTGATTGTCGTTTCATTTGAGGAATATGCCACACTTCAATGCGAATGAATCTTAGAAACCGCTTGCCCATCACTTTCGTCGTTTATTGGACGTTATGTGAATGTGTAAAGGAGAAAATTCTTCACAATTTGTAGCTCGTTGGCACTCACGTTTATTGCCTCCGTATGGTGGACGATGTGCGTTGCTGATTGTGGTCTCTGAAAGGAAGCGGTGCGAACAGATTGTGAGTACCGAGCAAAGAAAACACTGGTTTTTAGGTTAATTGTAAGGTCCTGTGTAGCACTGTGGTTATGAAGAAAGTAGGTGTGGGTTTGAGAGAGTTGAAAATATGTAGACTCGAAAGTGGAATCGAAGATACACAGACGCACGCTTGTTTTCCGCTCGGTATTCTACAGGATAACGCATGTGCATATCCTGAGCTAACAAGGTAAAAAAAAAACTTGAAAAGTATATATGCGTCATTGAGACAAGAATGCAACTCAGCACCTGTATAGCATGTTCTGAAACTTGCGAGTTGTCAGGTATTGTGCAAATAGCAGAGTTGTCTAGCCAGTTCCGATACAACAGCCAACAACTGTGCACGCCTTGATCCCGGTGATATAATTTTCGATTGAGTTCAGCTGCAAATTGCCCCCACACCCCTCGCACAATCAAGTAAATTGTTAAAACATGAGGAACCTTTACCTGTAGCTTTGGCGTGGTGTTTATTTGCCCACTACCACAAACCACAAGACAATATTTTCAAGGATGTGTGTCAGTGTGCATCATCTATGTGTGTAGCGAACGACAACACGTCAATTTCCTAACTGCTAATGCACGTCCTTCACCTTTCCAAGTACAAGGTGGCAGGCTGGCGAACGCGTTTGGTGATAACCTCTATGTCCCTACCGTTATCTCTCTTTTTTTCCCTCTTTTAACAAGCACTAGTCTCTTTGATAACCTGTAACGCTGAAAATTCATACGAGATTTAGTGCTATGTCTAAAGGTATAACAGATATGATTTATTACCAATAATTACCTTTATTTACTTCGATAACCAACACTATAGGCAATATTAAGCATGACTTGTATAGCACGCGACTGGCTTTAGACAAGTTGCACACTTTTCGTCGGAATCTACTTGCTGATGGTACTCCAGTAAAAAAAAAAACACCACGTTCCTAGTTTTATCGTTCACAATCCTTCAAGTACCGCCGAAGGGTAAAACCGAGACAGGCTACAACAGCGATGACGGGCGCCAACAGCAAATAGTTCGCACACACTTTCGTGTGACTCAACCATATACATAACATCGTTACGGTAGCTAAAGCGCATAGTGTGTCGTCAGAGCACGGTTCAAAGAGCCTGGTCGGACTAAGAAAACCGAGCAGGTCGAGTGCTCGCCACTTTCCGCTCATTTTCGTTTTATTGGCGTGCTCTAGCGTCGAAATGAACTTACGCGATGGTGGCACTGGAATTTGAGGAACGGGATCACGCTCGCCGTACGGTCCTGCGAAAGAGAAAGAGAGAGGAAAGATAACATTGTTTCCTGCAGCTTTCGTGAGTGCTTCTTTTGTAGTTGCCGTGAACAGAGGCTGGTCACAGAAGCAAAGAACAAAGAAAAGCCTAAATCGTTCAACGACTCGGCTGGCTTTCCTTACTCCTTACTAAATTAGGGAGTAACGCTGTTAAGAGCACTTCCTCCTGTTTCTGTTCTTTTTCCTTCGTGCGGAGAGAACGGGAGGTATCGATATTTTAGCTTCTTCTCGAGAAGTACTTTCGGTTATATTTCATTTTCGGTGTCCTAGAGAAAAGCACGCGCCAATCGAAAACAGTTTGCTTCTCTTCTGTGTTAGCGCGGAGTTGATTGGTCCGTCCCTTCATTCGTTTACAACAAAGTAACGAAAAGTAGCTTAACCTTGTTCATCGAATTTCGTGGTGGGAGAGGCTTTTAATAATACTACCGAGGTTTCAGAACCAACTGGATGCAATTACTGTCATCTGGCGTGCTCTTGCTGCACGTACACTGCAGCTTCTCTGTAACACACTGCGTTCTCTGCCGAAATAGCAATGCGATGAATCGGAAAAGCTGTGATTGGTTCACACGTCCGGGCCTCGAGGGATGACGTGGGCCGAACACGTGCGATTTCATTCGTTCTCAACACACGCAGTAAAGCCTCTAAAATGTCTAGGAAAAGAAATTGGCAAAGCTTGCCCCTGAAACACCCGAGCCTTGAAGAAGTGAAGCTGGACGATTATAAAGACTAATCTCAATGCTTCTAGGTTCTTTCTAAGCTCTAGATAGGTAACCCAGGTTGTTTTTAGGTTGCTTCTATAGGTCGTTGCTAGGCATTAGCTGGGTGATGCTACGTTTTTTTCTAGATTGATTCTCAGCGCAGAGAAGTTAGAACTAAGCCACAGGTAGTAACAGGCACGACATGGACACGTCGTCGCTGCGTATACCTTCCACCGCTTCGGGATCTTCTCGAAACCGATGTTGTCTTTCCCGTTCCTTAGTGTTCTTTCACTGTACGCACTCACTCCGGGGGTATTCGGCTGGGCGTCATCGCTTCGCAGCCATTCGCTGTTGGGCTAACGGTTGCCTTATTTTTTACATTTCGGAAGTTGTGTGCAGCGGGATTTTCCCGGTGTTTAATTAAGGCACAAGGAACAATTCGCTAAAGAGCTTCGCTGTTGAAACGTTTATACGGGGCAAGTCATTTAACACGGAAAATAATAAGTATACTGCTCGCACGTGTTTACTTGTAGCATTACGAACTCAATAGTAGCCATGCTATGGTGGAAAATTAATATTCCTAAAGGAATGTTTAGCGAAAACAGAACCCAGGAATCGTTCCTGATGAACTGCCATGTTTCATTTTGTACGAATTCTAGCGCTACGAGTTCAACTGCAAATATCAATTGCACAGATGTGATGGCAGGTAAGCTTTTCATTGTTGTTTTGTTTATTTGTCTTGCTTTCGTAATCGATGAAGTAATATGTTTTAGCGTCATTTGTGGAGTATAGGCGTTCTATTAGCTGCAAAACATTTGCGAAAGGGAGTAGTCAATGTACTGGTTACCTCAATCCAATACGATGTCGTAATACGCGCTGTGCAGTTTTTATTCTTATCGTTTAGTTTTTATACAAACAACACACAATATACTATTTCTAGTATTACAATTTTGAGCACGTACTCTATTTGACGCTGCTTCTTGGCCGCAATGCGCCTCACTTTTAATTAGAGGAAGTTTTGAATCCCTCCTTGTAGGATTTCTGAACGAACTCAAGTAATTTACTTGTGTTCTCTTGCAGACTCTGTAGAATGCGTCATAACGTTGCCGTATTTCGTATAGTTTATAGGCGTTTGAAACATATTTCGAAAATTTACCTTACTACTAAAGGGTTACTTTTATTATGTCTTGTGAGGGTATCGTTGTTTCATTTTGGGTCATCTAGTTGTTTGAGGAGAACCTGCCGATACGTTATTTACTAACATTTTCATGTTTCAAATCTTTCACATTCATGCGTGAAGTATCGGTTTAAAGCAATTTTGAGTCTATTCTTGTTGCGTGTCTATTATTATGTTCTATGTCAACACAATGTTTGTCATCTAAAAGTAATTTAAAAACCACCATCTTTCAAGAAATGTTTCCTTGGACAAAATAAATAACGAGATACTTAAGACACTTCTTAGGTAATACTTACTAGCTGGAAGTGGCACTCTCGGGGGCACCTGTGGCCTTTCCTGAATCTTTGTCGACGTGTCTGCGTGCAAGTAAGACAGAAAATAAGGTAGGCCAGATTAATAAGGTAGCGTAAACAATGTGGGCTGCAGATGTTTAAAACAACGGGTACTAGCAGCAAGACTTTCGTCTCCGGGAGTGTGCGTCCGAGAGGGAAGCCCTGGGGAAGGCACTAGAGTAAAAACTCCCCCCCCCCCCCCGACGAATGCATATTATCTCTAAGGATATTTCTCCGTGTATAGAACTTGTGGGTAATTTTGAATCTGCAGTGTCCCGTTTGCTGTTATAGTTAGGAGCGCAACATAGTGAGGTTAGCCTTTGCGCTTCGTATACAAATAAACAAAAGTTCTGAATGGCCAAGCCGCTCCTAAATATATTGAGTAAATATACAATGTGCACGGGCTGGCTGGTGTTCGTTCTTCGTTAGATTTGCGCTAAGTAGACACTGTGGAGACCAAGTCTGCGTAGGATATACTTGGCGCAACATTAGCAATAATTATACGTATATCTTCGTTGCCTTTCTTTTTGCACGGAAGTGACTTATTAGAGAGACTATTAATCTGTTGTTCCTCGCCTTCTCCACTTTTTAAAAAAATAAGTATATCAACACACCTGTTTTTTTCCTACGCTATTCTGTTTGTCTAACTCCTTTTTCTCCCCTTTCCCATTTACCTATAGAGTAGAGTTGCAAACCAAAAGTAGGAGTGCGAGAATTGGATTCCTTTAAAAGAGGTGCGTGAACATTGAGTATAGTTCGAGAGTAGGTGAGTATAGTCGTAGAGCGACATGTAATAAGTTAGCACTAATACAAAGCACACAGGAAATTACTAACAAAAGTAAAGAAAACAGGAAAGTGCATGATAAACAGAATAAGAACGCCAGTTTCAATCTGTTCTAGCATTTCAAATAGCTTACCTTTTATCGGCGAGCCTATCCTTCGGTCTATGCTCCTCGCCACGTCTGTATTGCAGGAGGAAGAGACGATGCGAAAATTCGTTCACGGAAATTCATTCATTCATGTATCACCAACCCATCACCAATCCGCTTTATTACTCAACTACACAACGACAAACCAGACACAGCTGTCTCTGGTAGCGCAGCTAAAACATTAGGAAATTTTAGAATAGGGTGCGCAGAGTTTGTTTTTTGGGTATACGATACGCTATTTTTTTATCGTAACGCGGGTATCCAATAGCGTATGACACATGCGCAGTGGCGACAAACGCTAACGCAATGTTTTGCGTACACTGTTTCAATACTGCCCATTGTGACGTTTCTTTAAACCTGCGCGGACAACACAACAACACAACACGAAGTTGAGCACAGAAAGCAAGACCAAGAAACTGGTAATTTGCAAGCGCTGTTTTTTTCTTTTCATATTCTGATAAAATTTGTTCACCGATTTCCTCATCAGATATGGAGTGCTGAACTCGAAGACCTGAGGTGTTTATTTTTCGTTTGCTTTTTATTCTTTATACGTGTCGTTTACTTTCTCAGTAAAGAGGCTTTTTCCGACCGCGACGCCGCAATGAGAGCGAAAAATAATGTTTATGGTAGTGCCCCCTATATTCACTCAATTTTGCTGCCTATTTTAGCGCGGTAACTACTTGAAACGACCACACGCAGAAACGTTTTTCCCCATCTCAGCCATCGAGATTAATGACCTGTAAGCTCTTTTCGTACCATCATTTGGCACGATATTTTTTTATGCTTTTGTGGTGTTACTATTACTTTTGTCGCCTCTCATGACGTTATATGCGAGCGCTTTATAGCGCCGGCGAAACTAGGGGAGTCGTTTTTGGGGAGTACACGACGCCAGAAAAGCGTGCCACCTCGGCCGCGTGCACGGAAAGCTGAGCGTGATAGGTGCTACCATTTGTCATCCACAGGTCTTTTTTTGCGTTTGTTTGTTTTCCCTAAGGGATTACAAATCTCTCTGCCTTACTTCAGCTCGCCTCGATCGCTTGTGGTTTCATATATTTACTGATTACACGCACCAACGGCAGAAATTAAATAGCAACTTAAAACAAAACGTCGTTACTTCAAAAGGGCTTTGGCGTTTTAAGGTTCGCGCCAGGCACCCGCATATTATGATACAAATAAAATAATAACTGTCAAAATGTCTTCTTCAGGTGGTGTGTATAAATCGAAAAGAACGATATATCTGGCTATACTTCTCGTTCTCCGTTTCCGCGGACAAACTTTTTTATGGCTTCCCATGAATCGAGGTTATGGTATAATATGTTTCCGATGCTGCGTCTGCACGTCGTAACTTAGGTTAGGCTACGTTAAGCTAGACGCGTAAATTACCACTCATGCGTTCAGCGATTGCGCGGCCGCAGCCTAAACTCCAATAGAAGTATCCCGTCCTTCTCCCCTATCCCCTTTCTCTTAACTGTACCGCTACCTTTATTCATTGTAAGCAATAATGGCGATGGTGCTCATCAAAACGCGAAATATAATATTTGTACATATTGGCTCATATGCTTTAGCCGAAGAGGAACGATCATGTAACTGATTTCTTCATGAAAATATCTCTTAACCACGTTTATAATGCGAAGCAGAGCAGGTGACATGACAATGAAGCCCACGAGGAGCATAAAGGAATGTCGTAATAGAAACCAGAGCACGTTTAATGGCACTGAGCGACGTTGCTGTTGTCAAGCAGGGTGTTACTGCAACACGGAAGCCCGATGTTGTTTGGCATGAATTCTGCGGTGATATTTAGACGTATTCGTTTGCATAGCCAGCTCACGTTAGTTTGCACAGCTTGCGTCAGGTGGCAAAACAAATTTCGCAGAATCAGAAGTGGTGGATGAAATTTAACAGCGTGAGACGCTCAAAGTTGATTTGGTTGAGTGTCGAAGATTTTTGTTTCAGGAGCAAACGAGAACAAAACCCTGAAATTAAACACATCAAACTTATAAGTGCATGATCTAGACTTGTCAAATAGTCTATTTGTTCATTTATGCCTTTTTTAATTTTTTTCTTCAAGGAAACGTATCTTAGTTTACAGCCGTGCTCTGGTTTATACTTGTAAGAACGTGTACGGGCGCTGAGTAGTCCTTTGTTCATGTATTTATGTCCAACATTGCGTCCAATATTACCTACATCACAGTTTCATTGTGGGATATAACAGTGTTGCTTTTCTGATATACGTAAGCAGCAGTGTTTTTTCATTGCCAACGACACTCAATAAAACGGCGAAAACCTTTTGTGTGCACCATAGTTTGGAAAAGATGTCATAATAAAGGAACCCTCACCAGGTTTGGGCATTGCAAAATAAATAAGCGTAATATGCAAGTAGGTTGGTGTAGATCGCGTCTGTAGAATATGAGGTGCCTGATCGGTGCCAAAACTGTCCTATTCCAATACAGGACGCCGTGCGCCCTCTTTCTCAAGTGACACGCGCTTGGAGAGAGAGAAAGCTACGTAATAAGCACTCATTTACGTCACTCGCGCTTTTCGAAGCGCCGTCCAATGGGGAGCCCGCATTGTGGGCGCGACGAAGCGAAATATAAAGAGAAGGGAACGTAAGGACGCGGGGCTTGTCCCGTGAACGTGACGTGACCTCTCGCCTTTGGCTGTCTTGACTACGCTTCACTTGCGGACGCAGATAGAAAAGAGTATGGAGAGAGTGTGTGCATTTGCAGTGAAGCTCGCCTTGCGAGATAATGCGACAGCTTAGTCTATTTTCTTTTAATATCTCCAATAAGATACCCATTGAAAACATGTGGGGAGACCTTTGCAATCCTACTACTAGTGTGCGATCGAAATTTGCAATGAGACCTGGTGAAGGATTCTTTAAGAGTCATCCTCGAGACCGGCTCACCAGGATACGTCGCTTTGAGAGTGTTCGGTTTTTCCTTGTAGTTCCCTACGGGGTCCACATCGGGATTCAGCACTTGCGGCTTCTCGCCGAGATTCTTCACCGGCTCTGTTGAAACAGCAGCGAAGTTTGAGAGAATGTTGCACTCGTGAAACATTCGACTTCTTGTGTACCTTCCGAGTTTTTTTTTCTTGTCTGTAACTCAGCTAGTAAGTAAACATTTGAAAAACTTCATAAATTGTTTAAATAACTAAATGTGCGAGGTGTTCCTCTTTGCGCCAAACATATTCTTTCGAAGGTAATTGTCACGTCTAGGAAGCTGTCGTTCTTGCAGGCAGGCTACGTGCCTAAAAGTAGGGATTAGTAGCAAGGTATGCTTACGCAATAGTTTTACTATACGCTACTTCTGCATGTGTTTCATTGTTACGAAATTACCTGTTTAGTTATTTTTCTTTGTGACCTATGTTCTAGTCCTATAAAGTGGGGAAATCGTGTCTGCTTACTTTAGTTTTCACGTCCGTGCTCACAGCTTTTGAGTTATCGTCAGCATGAAAAGAACTAGCACAAAAATTTATTTTAAAGTGTTTGCGTTCTCAACTTAGCTTTTTTTTAAAACTGCTGTCAGATTTTGATAAATGTGTTGGTCCATTATGCTACGCAGATTTATGTGGTTTCATTATCATTTAATGCCTATACACGGTACTGTAATGATATTAGTTTTAGTTTTTTTTTCTCGAAAACTTGCTGGCTGTTTACAAATGTGTTGTGCGAAAAGGAAGAGAAAATGCATCAACCGTTCTGAGGATTGACGACTTGGGTCTTTTCATCCGTGTTGTGAGTGGGATCTGAAAAAAGGGTGCGTAGGCGGTGATCTCTTGGTTCTGTTACGGTGCTGCATTGGTTGATCGAATGTCAAAACTAATAAAGAATACAGAGAATAGGCTTTTGATAATATAAATGAGAAGTTTTGATTAAAAAGAAGAGTAATTAAAATGAGTAAATTGAGCTTTTCTTTAGAGCTTGTTAAGTTAGGCTTGCACTGCTGAAATTTGAGATCGCAGCCACTTCTTGATCGTACCTCTCTCCGAGCCAAAAACGATCTGAGGTTTCTCGGCCAAGTTGTTGACTTGCTCGTCGCTCAAGTTCACCACCTGGGGCTTCGGTTCGTTTTGTTCCGGGGGTTCTGAAAACACAGCCATGACTACCGTTCCGACTTCTCTAAAGGGACACAAGTCAGTGACTTTCGACATCAAAAACACACGAGGCACCATTCAGGTATATCCCCACAAAAGCTATAGAAAATCTACAAATGCGTATGCACCTACGTAAAAAAAATGCATTTCAGTTCACTTGATCTGTAGGCCCATTTGTTGATAAGTAGTATCTAAAGGGTTGCCTAAGCATAAGCTACTTCACGTAGATTTATATGTGACTGTGACGTAGGTTTTATTGGACAGCGATGGGTGAAACTTTAAATAATGAGGTAAATACGAAACTCTCCGCGATTTCCTTTAGCAGTAACAACCTTGTTCGCAAGAAATGTCATAAGAGGGGGCCTCTAGGCCCAAAACAGTAAATTTGATTGCATTGTAATTCAGTACCACGCTCTATCAGCAAACTTTTTCCGTGAGTGATGATGGTTTAGTGGCGGTGAAGTGAGGCGTCCTGTTAGGACGTGATAGCAACCGTCCACAAAAATCAATTGCGATAAACAAAAATTTCGCCTTACTTGGTGAGCTGACAGTTTGCGGCAGTTGGTATCTCGATTGAGGGTCTCGTAGGGAACCTGTAAATTACAAAATATGTACAATTTCATTTCAGAAAGATTGATGTTTTTGCACACCTCTAACGTACTGGAATACTTTCACTAACCTTAATGGATTTCTTAAGAGGAACTGTTCATAATTTCACGTGCAAGAGGGCCGTAAAAGTAGTTTAAGTTTTAACGTTTCTTTCTTTCTTTCTTTCTTTCTTTCTTTCTTTCTTTTTTTCTTTCTTTCTTTCTTTCTTTCTTTCTTTCTTTCTTTCTTTCTTTCTTTTGTGCATACAACTGTTTACATTGCAGAATGTTCGTTTTTTTCTTTCTTGAAGCTTACTGGCACAGAAGTTTCAGGGATGCTGATGCGATGGTTTTCAAACGCTCTTAGTACTTCGCAGGTAAAGATAACATTATATGGTAGGATTAGTAACTATGTTCTTGAAAATGCATATGTGTGTGCCCATGTGAAAGCTAACTCTGCCGCAACAAATGTGTCATTGCGGAGAAGCTCGCTTTGAGGGATTTTTTTTTTTGGTGCGAAACAGCGCGGGGAAAGAAAAACTAGAATACAGAAAAAAAAGGACATGACCCAGCGCTGAACTATAAATGCGCTTATTTGTTCGAGCACGGCTAAATACGCTTCTTCATATGACAGGAGGTAAGGGTGATTGAAAAGACGCACACACCTTACCCTATACATTTACTTGACGATGCAAATAGCTAATCTCTTTGTCTGTTAATGCTGTCGAAGGTGCACTGACACATGCTAACCCACATTATGCACTTACCAGGCTTCGTAGATTTCTTTAACTCATGAATCTAGAAATCTGTGAACGATGTGAGTCTGCTGGATATAGGGGCCACTCCCGCACCTAGCGCAATTAATTGCCAAATTGCTGCCTGTTTTTTTTCCCAAGGTGGGTGGCGATAATAGCGATAATAGCGTGTT
This sequence comes from Rhipicephalus annulatus, assembly GCA_013436015.1. Classification (NCBI taxonomy): domain Eukaryota; kingdom Metazoa; phylum Arthropoda; class Arachnida; order Ixodida; family Ixodidae; genus Rhipicephalus; species Rhipicephalus annulatus. Next base: position 76,357 of record WOVY01001296.1, on the reverse strand, counting down.
CTTGTAATAAGTCATCAACACACCTCCTGTCTGACCGATGTACAAGCCTCCACAAGATGTCGGAGGCTTGTAGATCGGTCAGGAGAAGTACAAGCCTGGGAGGGTAGGGTGCAGGCTGTCCAACACGTCCGTAGTGTAGGACAGCCCATGTGGTGTCGCGTCCATTCAATTGCAAAGAATTTTTGAATCACTTCTAGCATATACATTTCCAAATTATCCTGCATTTATGCATAACAGTTACTCAATATGAGCACTCTGTTGGCCGAAATATAAACACGAACGCTGAAGCGGACGTCAGCGAACAGGTGCTGACTAGCGCCACTCCGCTCGTTGGTTGCGTCCCTAGGGACAGAAGTTACGAACTAGACGTGGGCGCTCGAGAAAGGATATGTGGGCAGGTCAGAAGGGCAGTAGGTGGTGGTACCTACGGTATTCAGCATGAACCGGCTCGCCCAAATCAAGCTCATGTTCCTGTTCCGATGGCGTATGCTACCACCACACATATGCGTTTAATACGCTTATGAAACGTGAATATCTGTGTGTTTCAATACAGTTAGACAGCGTTTAGATCCCTTGGTGCGTCATAAACTGGAGAGTGTTCTAATTTCTGAAAGATTGGAAACTTTTGAGCGTTTTGTTTTACTTTCATTATTCTGAATACGACCCGACTACGCTATTATTAAACGTTACTCTTGGAACACAAACCTTAAGAATGACATATCGCCTGAGTTGCTGTTGACAGCTGCTCATTTGAAGAATTAGAGGTCTTAGCATGGAGAATCTATGATTCTTACCTTCATTCGGTGTATTGATGACTTGCTCCTTTTCAGGTAAATTCGCCGCAGGATCTTCAGAGTGGAGGGGAAAAAATCATACCATACAACACCTCCGTTAATTAGAAGGAAATGAACGCCAGCCTTCAGTGTCTGCACTGCAGTTTGTTTTGGCGAGTAGAACACGAGCCCTTTGTCATATTATGTGGTATACATTAGACTTGCGTAGTAGATTCTTAAATGTAAGAAGAGGTGTTGTAATTTTCTGACGATTTGTTGAAGAGAGGGCCAAATTTCTCTTCTTATATCTTTGTTGGGCTACACAATTTAACAGCGCCTTTTTCTAGTCTTTTTTTTTTGTCGAACAAAATCTTCGCTGAAGCGTAAGATGACTTCTGAGAAAGTGTACGAAAACAGAGTGCTTTCGACAGTTTATTGTGGCTACACGGTCGCCGCGTTTTTCGGCCTTTGTTCTTTTGCTGTCGTCTCGCCTTTCTAGTCTTCACATTTGTAGCCGTTAGGTCTTGGCTCCGTTAAGTGTGCGTATCACTATGACAGTTATTGGCATACGGGTGCTCATTTTAATATATGATGGTTTTCCAATCGGTGGAGTGACATTTCTAAGCACGAGGTATAAGCGAACCTGAACAAGCTAATTAAGAATTTCCTTTTGCACTTCCTAGTTCCCACTGCTCTTTTTTTTCATTGTGACCCATTTTTCATATCCTACATGAAAGCAAGTAGAAAAGCTAAAATGTTTGTTAATGTTGCTACTACCTCAAGCACATGCACGAAACAAGAGCAATGACTCACCTTTTGACACCGGGTGCACCACGTGAGGCTTTTCCTCCAGCGAAACCGACCGCTGAGTACGGCCAACTTGCAAGCCACCTCCGGCTGTGCGAACTGGTCAAATGGAGAAGACAAAAAAAAAGGTTCGAAATCTGCATGTTAGACCGCAAATGTAGTCGAAAGACGATAGTCTTGCGTCTTGAGAGAGTGAACAAAACGTTCATTTGATGTTCTGCGCAAGAAAATCGGTGAAGGGTATTCTGGAGGCGCTGCGTTAGTGTGCCTCGAGCGTGCAGCGGAGACGAACGAGCGCATCGAGGCACGTTAGACACAAGCGCCATCTGGCAGTTATCTTTGAAAACGAAGGCGTGCAGCCCGCGGAAAAAGATGCGCGCCAGTCTCGGGGGTGATAAGGTGCAGAACGCAAAGCGACGGACAGGTGCCTATCACCGTGACGTTGTAGCAAAGCGTTGGAAACACCTTTTTGAACATCGCGTTGCACTGTCAGCGCAGCGCGGTAAACGCTACATTCCTTAGAGTTACTTGTGTGTGCCTCTTCAGGTATAAAGGCAGACAGACATACAAAACTTCGAAGTGCTGTTACTGACATTACGAAAATATTAAAGCAGGCATACTTTTCAAAAATTTGAAGAAAAACAAGAACAAAACAAGAATGAAGACATATAAAAATAAGTAATGTCCAAACACGTGGGTTCTATCTCGCTTTTAAAAATGGATCATGCGGTGCTTTTTGGTAACTGCATACACCGAAATCAATAGGACCATAACTTCTATTGTGTGTTTGTGTGCGTGTGTCTGTGTTTTGAAAATGCTGCGCGACCACCCACATTTTTTGTTCAAGCCCATTTAGTGCAATGCGTCGAAACATTGATCTATGTAAGTGAACGGTGGCAGCGAAAACGATAGAAACAAAAAAAGAAAAAAATAACACGTCTGAGAACAGATCCTAATCAGAAGTAATTTTCTTCGGCGTGTCTTGGATAAAGAACCTTCTATAGGCTCGCCAACTCCACTCACCGTTCGTGCGAAGCGTGTGGCGTCGACTCGCAGTGGCATCTCCCAGAGGCCCTGCACGAAACAAAGAAGAGAAAGAGAAGGATGAGCACACGGACAGTCGGAAAAGGAACGAGTTGCAACTCTGCGCACGTTTTCATTCAAAGTGCTCCGAAATCGGCCATGAAACAAACGTGCACTCACTCTGTCTGAGAAAGGTAATTAATTTGGAAGAGTTAATGAGCTAGCCACCAAAGGGTTGTGGCGCCACTGCCCTAATGTTACAGGAGCAGAGGGTGTTTTTTCTTGTCAGAATACTTTAAGAAAAAGTCACCCCTCCTTTCTCTTTTTCTCCTGTTCAAAATTAAAAAAAAATACAAGTACGGTGCAATGACCTCGAACACAGCGAGACTTTTGGACATTATTTTTTATTGAATTTTTCTTCTCAGTTTCCAGACACTGTGTTACCGAACAGCTCACAATGTTAGTACCCTCGGATGGGAACGCTTACATTCAGGGCTAGTACTCGTCTGCTGACCCGCAGGGCGCGGGTTCAAATCCCGGCTGTGGCGGCTGCATTTCCGATGGAGGCGGAAATGTTGTAGGCTCGTTACTCAGATTTGGGTGCACGTTAAAGAACCCTAGGTGGTCAAAATTTCCGGAGCCCTCCACTACGGCGTCTCTCATAATCAAATAGTGGTTTTGGGACGTTAAACCCCACAAATCAATCAATCATCAACATTCAGGGCTAAGTAGTGTACGTACTTGCCTTTTGAGCGCCCATTGTTCGTGTCACGCCGGTGCAATATTCACTAGAAAACTTACGCCAGACCAAACGTTAGCTTTAACAGTCACATTTGCAGCGACGTTACGTGGTTGTTGCGAACCATTTCTCACTGAACTTGTTATATACCAAAAGAAAGGATGCTCTTTGTTCAATCCGTGAGTATCGTACATCGTATAGGTTTCACTCGTCACCTATAGCTGAATTGATTGTAAGACTCACGACTCAGTAGGGAAAAGTGGGCACGTACCACGTCTCTGGAATTCGCGTCATTTTATTGATTTTATGTATTTATACACATCTATCAATTTCGTTTGAGGCGCCAGCCGGAAGAAACTGAACAGAATTTTATACAGCCCTCATAACTTACTGCTAACAACAACAACAACAACAACAACAACAACAACAACAACAACAACAACAACAACAACAACAACAACAACAACAACAACAACAACACATATCAAACGTTTTAGTAGCATCTTCCGGAGTAGTAGCATCAAATACCTGGTTACAATGTTCGCCATTATACTCTTCCTTATGCAAAACAAACAACACTGCGCTAATAACTTATCGAAGTTAGGTTTAGGTAGAATTAATAGCTGTCACTTCAATTTGCGAATGCTTCCGACGTTTGAGTCTTGGGGTTCTGCAGAGGAAGTCGATTCTCTTCTGTATGGGTTACGGTTCTCCAATAGCGTATGAGTTGGGTCTACGTATGCCAAACATGTGCATAACTCGTTGCACAAACACTTAATAAAGATAAGCTGAACAACCAATGAAATGCAAGCGTGGGATTTACCAAATCTTCTTACCCAGCTTTATTTTAAAACTCTATTCCTGTGTTAGAGTTTCGATTCTCCCGAGACAGAACTAAGTGCGCGTGAGTTTGGGTAGATAATGAGGTGGGTCAATTAAAAGTGCGATTAGTAAATGAACTGCGCCTTCATTACTGCTATGACAAGATTATCGAGCATGTACCTTCTAACTTCGCCCTTGTGAACCTGGCGACTGTGCTTTCGACTTAATTTGCCGTACGCCCGGGCTCATTCCAAGTGCCGGCACTGAGACTTGTATCGCTAGGCGATAAGGGACTCTGCCCAAGGCACGCACTAAATATTTATTTATTTATTTATTTATTCATATACCCTAAGGGCCCATTTGGGCATTACATAGGGGGGGGGGGGGGTAGTTACAATAAAGCAACATAATACAACAATACAGCAGGGTTATGTTCACAAAAGAAATATTTACACAGAACACGCAAAAATAAAAAGGTAAATGCAGAAAGCAAAATCAAAATCACGGATCAAAGAAAACAAAGTAATGTAATACAACACTCAATAAAGCATAAAACGAAGTTGCGATAACTGATGTATTATTGGCACTAGAATAAACAAAAGAAAGCCACAAAATATCACAGTTCTACATTCCACAACTCCTTTAATTTGCTAACAAATATGTCGTGATCACGCACAGTTACAACATCTCTTGGTAGTTTATTCCAGTGATAATTGCAAGAAACAATGGTGAGTCACGAAGGAAGTTAGTACGGGCTAACATGGGTTGCACTTTGTAAGCATGATCCACACGTGGAAAAATGCGATGAGCTGGTTTAATGTGTGAATGTAGGAAAGATGACTCACTGAAATAAAGCCTGTGGAAATGAGACAGTAGTGCGATAAGCCTACGTTTTTCTAGAGTAGGTAATTTCAATGAAGTTTTAATTGCTGTTATGCTGTATAGCCGAGAGTATTTTCCTGTGATAAAGCGGGCTGCTTTGTTTTGAATGGCCTCAAGTTTATGAATAAGGTATTGCTGGTTAGGATTCCAAATTAGGGCGGCGTATTCCATTTTTGAGCGAACTAAAGTTGTGTAAGCAAGAAGTTTGGTGGACTGGTTGGCAGAGTGCAAATTTCGTTTAATGAATCCTAGAGCTCTTAAAGCCTTACTGGCTATTGCCTCAACATGAGCATTCCATGAGAGGTTGTGTGTAAGATGAACGCCTAAGTATTTTATTGTGGTCACACTTTCGACTAGCCTATTGTTTATCATATAAGAATGCAGCTCAGGTTTCGTAGTTCTTGTAAATTGAATGTACTTCGTTTTTGAAACATTAATTTCCATTTGCCATTGGTAGCACCAGCGGGTAATTTTGTCAATATCAGACTGCAGCGCACTCACATCAATATGGTTAGTAATTTGTCTGTAAATTACACAATCGTCTGCAAAAAGTCTGATTGAGGACGACAATTGGTTACTTATATCATTAACGTAAATTAGGAATAGGATGGGCCCCAGCACGGTACCCTGCGGAACACCTGATTTAACCTTTACTAATGGAGACAAGGTATTATTAACAAAAACAGACTGATAGCGATCAGACAAGAAGTTAGCAATCCATTTACAGATTTTAGGGTTGATGTTGAGGGCGCTCAGTTTCATATTTAGACGGTTATGGGGGACCTTGTCGAAGGCTTTGGCGAAATCTATAAATAGAGCATCAATGTCTGTTTTATTATGTATCGCTTCGTGAATATCGGTTATTAGTTCAAATAGTTGAGTTTCGCATGAAAGGCCGTGCCGGAAACCATGCTGACTTGGTAAGAAAAACTTGTTTTTAGTGAGATATGTCATAACTGCAGATGATATAATGTGCTCTAAAAGCTTACATGGTATGCTTGTTAGTGAAATTGGTCTATAGTTACAAAGCATAGAGGAGTTACCTGATTTAAAGATAGGGGTGATGTGGGCAATTTTCCAGGCGTCTGGTACGCTACCACTATCAATAGATTGCTGAAAAAGAGCAGCTAGAATGTGAGAAATTACAGGCTTTGTTATTTTTAGTATTTTAGTGCAGATGCCGTCCGGGCCAGGTGCTGAACTGTTTGGGAGCCTTTCAATAGCTCGTTCAATACCTTGATGTGAAATATTTAAATCGTCCATGACCGAATCTAGAGTCGTGAAATTAAGTTCAGATGGAACGGGATTTTCTTCTGTAAATACTGAACCAAAAAAATCATTTAGTTCCGTTGCAACACATGATGGCGAAAGAAGTACACCATCTTTGGAAATAGACACTTGTGATGACGAAGATGGTTTGGGGTTGATTACCTTCCAAAACTTTTTTTGTATTTTCCCTTAAGAGCGTGTTTATATCATTGTTAAAGAATTTGTCTTTGGCTGCTTCGATTACTGTTTTACATTGTTTGGATTGTTCACGGTAACGTTCCCAATCACTATCGGACCCAGACTGCTTTGCTTTCGAGTAAAGTCTTTTTTTTTTATTTATGCAGCGTTTGACATGCAAGTTGAACCAAGCGCTCTGAGTTGACGCTATCACTTCAATTTTAGGGATATATTTTTCCTTTAGTTCGGTGAGCTGAGACTGTACGAGATGCCAGTTTTCATTAGTTGTGCGCAGTGACAAGGTGCGCAAAATTCTAAAGAAAAAGACGACAGCTGATTTATAATCATATCAACATTAGCCCGCGTGTAGTTGTAGATTGTTTTCCTTGGATTTTCTGGCTTTTCGTTCTCCAAGGTATATTCACAATGAAGCACATTGTGATCACTGATATTATCTAAAACATTCACAAGTACATGATCGGGCTTGGTAGTCAATACAAGGTCTAGAATAGCATCACCGCGAGTCGGCAGGGCTACCATCTGTGTCAAATTGAACAAAGCAAGTACCTCGAGAAATTCCTGACGGTCAGACCTTCCTGCACCGCCTTCGGGTGTACACGTCCGCCAGTTTATGCCTGGGTGATTAAAATCACCTGCCAAAAATATAGGGGACCGGGGATAATTGCATTGTATGAGGCTGAGCGAATCATTCAGTTTTTCATTAAAGTCGGCTGGCGAGTTTGGCGGACGGTAACATACTCCGACAGCACAAGTTACAAATGACGATAACTGTAGTGCAACCCATAAAACTTCAATGTTAACTTCTGTTTCAATTATGTGAGCATGGAAGTTTTTTTTTACAGCAACTAACACACCACCTCCCCGAGAGGCCGTTCTATCTTTTCTAAAGACTAAGAAGTTATTCGACAGTGATAGCTCAAAGTTAGCCACATCCGGGGACAGCCATGTCTCTGTACCAAGCACGATGTCGGCAGAGCAGCCCTCGATAAAAGAACACAGGTGGTCCTGTTTATGAAAAACGCTTCTGAAGTTCGACACAATCAAAGATAAGGTTCTACTTCTACAACGCTGTTTGCGTCACGTAGTTGACGCAGGAGCGTCCCGCCTCGAAAGTGGGACTACCGTGTTGTTGAAGTTATCATAGGTATACAGTTTGTTTCCCAATAACAGTTTATCGAACCGCAATCTGTATTTTTCGTTAGGTTTACGTTCAGCACGTGCAAAGTCCCGAAGTCTTTTTCTAATAAGTTGAATTCGTGGTGAGAAATCTTCTTCTATCCAAACGGACGGAGATGTAAGATTTCTAAGTTTTGATGCATTTTGCAAGATGCTGCTCTTGTCCTTGAAATTCAAGAATTTCACAATGATTGGGCGATTCTTACCGGGTGTTTGTTGACCTATTCTATGTGCACGTTCAATTTCACCGATGTTAAGACCAAGGTTACGCAAAACGAACTCGCTTATAAGTTTTTCCGTTTGGTCCCATTTTTTCGCCTCCTTGTTCTGGCACTCCTTTGAATATCAGGTTATTTCGTCTCAGCCGGTTACTTAAATCGTCAACTACAATACTAGCTTGTTCAAACTGTTTTGTGCCAGTATTTTGAAGATGAGTTTTAACTTCTTCAAGGACTGGGCCAAGTGCCGGTGCGGCGGAGCTCTTGAGGTCAGTTTTTACATCATCTAGTGCTGAGGTTAGAACAGCAACGCCTTCCCGAAGGGTGTCTATATCTTTGGGTATTCTTTCTAGACTGGCCATTCGTCTTTTTACATCTGTGATGCCTGATTGCATATCCTTCAGCCTACCTATGACATCCTTTTGAAATTTCTCGTTTGAAGACACCAACTCCTTCACGAACGTTAGTAGCTGATCTACCTTATTAGTTGATCGTTATACCTGATATACCTGATCGATATATACCTGATCGATATACCTGATCGATATACCTATCGATATACCTGATCGATATACCTGATCGATATACCTGATCGATATTGATCGATATACCTGATCGTTGATACCTTATAGCTGATCTACCTTATGATTAAGGCCTGTTAGGAAACGGCGAGCTTGCCCTGAGAATATGGTCATTTATTTGCTGCTGAAACATTTTTCGTGGTGCCCCGCCGCGGTGGTGTAGTGACTAAGGTACTCGGCTGCTGACTCGCAGGTCGCGGGATTGAATCTTTGTTGCGGCGGTTGCATTTTCGATGGAGGCAAAAATGCTGTAGCCCCATGTGCTCATATTTGGGTGCACGTTAAAGAACCCCATGTGGTCGAAATTTGCGGAGTCCTCCACTGCGGCGTCTCTCATAATCATATGGTAGCTTTGGGATGTTAAACCTCATATATCAATCAATAAATTAATCAATGAATCAATCAATCAATCAATCAACATTTTTCTTGGTGAAAATGCTGAGTCGGTCATGTGCCAAGGCAAACACCTTTATACGGATCATCGACAACTAGTTCAGCCGAACATCGTTTTGTCGTCTTCGTCATTTCTGTTGTTATTAGCTTTAACAATTAAAAATGAAAAAAAAAATCTGCAACTTGGCTTCCGACCCAGAAAAAGTGTGATACGAACGCCCCGGATGTGTGAATTCTTTGTCGTATTGATTTTATATCTTTCACTATCTGTCCTCGTTCCGGCTCCTATTTCATCACACTTGTACAGGGTAGCAAATGAGTTACTATCACGATGTTGTTCTACCTGCATATTCTTTTCATCTCTCACTGCCCCTATAGTCCTAAGCAGTATGCCCGCAGCCAGGCACATCTTCCGTTACTCCCTCTTACTGTAGTGACCAATCGTAGGCGAGGTTCACGTTGGTAAATTGTTCCCTTGTTTTCTTATTCGTTTGCCCCATTTCCAGATGTCCGGACTCAGTAAACGTTGTGCCGCCACAAACACTCATTTACAACCAATTAAAACGTGATCTCGCCGAATACAACGAGCCGTAGCTCACGATTGATTCGATGATATGCCCTCAGTGCAAGGCTTCTGAAGCGCCGGCGTGTGTGTGATCTCCATAAACTACGATAGCGGACTGCGAGCGCACAGGCTACTCCTCGCGTTTCATCCATGAAATTCCGAGGTTGCATGCCACGTTACGGACGGTGATCAAACGGGAAAAAAATAAAAGAAGAAAAATGCTGGTACCTAACCTGACCGGTCTTAACTGAATGGCTTTTTAACTGCAATCTGTGGTTTTGGGACGTTAAACCCCACATATCATTAACTGCCATCTGCTGTGCTGGCCGTAAAAGAACTGCCGTGCTTTCTCTTTATGAAAACTGAGCTCTGCGACCGTCTGTGGTATACTGTCACGAGTGATATCATGTGCGTGCAAACATCATTTGTTCTCTTCTCCTCTTCTTTTATTTTTTTTCCTTTTTAACTGATTTCCCCTCTGTTAATGTATTTAAGTCAACAAGGCCCCTTTGCGATCCCACTGTTGCGAAAATAAATTGCGGGATGAAAAAAAAACTAGAGAGAAAGAGAACAATGCTTTCGTTTTGGAATTTCAGACATTACCATCTGCGAATCAGGCAACTGAGCAGGGTGTATAAAATGCTTACTGTATTTTATGTCATCGTCTCGTCGCCAAACTCGAAGTTTCTCAAAATAAAAAAAAAGTCCAATTTATGGTTCAGTGACTAGCTGGCCAGGCCTTTGCGTCCAACGTACAACTTTCAAGTTGCTGCACACAATGTGTAACAACGCGCACTCACCAAAGACGACAATTTTATGACATGTTCGTTGCCACCTTCCAAACTCTGAGCTCACAAAGCGAACATTTTTTTTTTCTCGCATTCTTGGGTGCGCTGACTCGAAGGTAAATCAATGCTTACCCCTGCGTATACCTTACTGCGCCTGTGTTCACGGCTCTCGGAGTTACTTCTCGCAACAACTTTCTTGCTTGAAAAGGGCGCGGAGAGAGTTCGGCTCAAAATGGCGACACGGACTATTTGCCCCCAAGTCGCTTGTGAGTCGTTTTGCGAGCCCGAAATGTTTGCGGACGTGCTTCTTGGTTGAAATGTGTCGCGCGCGTGCTCACGAAAGTGAAATGGCTGCGCGCGCGAAAGGACTGACATGTGGCGCTAACGGCTCTTGCGAACGCAATAAGCTTTTGTGCGCGCAGGCTTGTCACGCGCCGCAACGAGACCCGAAATATTGGTGACTTGAGATTACTGGAAAAAAAAAAACGAAGAAGAAAGCAATTGCTCAGGTGCGGCGCAAGAGTGTAGCCAAGAATTTTTCCGAGTGGAGAGGAGAAGGCTCTTTTTTTGGAATTGTGGTCATTTCTCACTCTGGATTCCATTGCAAAAAAAAAAACAAAGAGAGGAGAAAGGGAGGGGGGGGGGGTCAAGGGCCGGGTGTGCCACTCTTTGGCCACGCTACTGCCTCAGATTGTGGCTTGCCAACGCGTACTAACAGTGTAATGCAGTGTTCCAGGCAACTATTACTGGCCTTCCTCGATAAAAAATTGCGAAAACGTAAACAAAGGTTGCTGTAGAAACTCGAGAATGTGCTCCGTTTTCTTACACTGTGTTACTCTTCTTTTATACACTGCCATACTCAAAATTATTTGATTACTTAGTATGAAGTAATGGATCAAATAATAATTAGGTCTAGAAATATTTGATTAATGAAAGACCACTGCCGACAGATGTCTTCGTATGTTTCACCAATTTTTTTATATAATTTGTCTCGCATTAAAGTCCCGAGTCTTGATTATGCGCTATCACGACCTATTCTTACAGACGACGCTCAAGCGTCCGCTATTTTTTATATATTCATTTATCTTGCTAAGATAACACGTCTTGCGCTTGCATCTTCGTTATTATATTTGTGCCAATATATACCTTACTTCGTAACGACTCTGTAAAAACGGCTTAGTCGGCGAAAACTGCAACAGAAAGAGTGATCACATTTGGGCGGTCTTACCGACCATCGCGATGTGTAGCATCCGCATTATTTCGTACGGTGCTCCGAGAAACGAGACAAAAAACGAGACGAAGCGAGAACAAGGTAGATAGCGCGAGAACGGTGATAACAACAACGCCCAGCTCAGCGCTTCTTTCGAACGCCTTACTCTCTCGCTTCTCTGACTAACGCCTCCTCATGCCTGCATCAAGGGCGCGCGACATCAGCGGTTCTTTAACACGATGGAGGGCCACGTCGGGAGCAGCTGCCTGCCGTCTTTCGGACACAGCCAGGACGTGATTCAACGGAGGCCGCTGCGTAAGAACTCCGACAACTTCTTTCTTGAGTACGTTCTTTATTTATTTCTTACGCCTATTTTTTACCATATATACCCTCGTTTTGCGCGCAAGGAAAGGGTATCCTAACAGCTACAAAGAATGGGTCTATTCTTAGTACACTGATGGCAGAAGTTAAAAGTACCCCATTTTTCCTTTCATAGCCCTGCCTGCGCCGCGCTGTTCTGCGGGTTGTGTTGGTCTACTGCTGACCGTAAGGTGGCGGATTCGATCCCGGCGGCGGCTGTTGCATTTCGGCGAAGGCGAATGTTGGACTCCCGTGTAGTGTGCCTAGTCCGTGCATGTTAAGGAACACCAGATGGCCCAAACTTCCGGAGACATCCACTACGGCGTCTCTCATGGTTTTATCATGCTCTTGGCTCGTAAAACTTCACATAATGTAATTATTAGAAGGTTGCCGTATCGAATGCCGCCGATGGTGACCGCATCGCGATGGATCGAAAAGCCAGGGTGTTTGAGTGTTTTGAAAAGGCTCTGACCGGTCGCGCTTCTAGCTTTCGCCGTGACTGTGCGGCGCCTACCGCGCAGGCCTGGCGTTTTTTTTTTCTTTCTTAAACATCTCGCCATGGCATGCCCTTGGGAAAGCATTTGTAGCTTCCTGGATGGCAGACACGCCTTGTTAACGACCTCGGCGGTCGCTTCATGCGCATATTTTGACGGCGAGCACCGAGAATGTCTTTGCGATACAAACTCTCTCTCTATGCTCCTCCTTCGCCACTTTTCATCATTCCCCTCCTACACCCGTCTCTCCGCAATCTCACTAACACGCACTGCCAAACAGTGGGCCATTCCAACCTTTCTTTAAAACTAACCGAGGTCCCAACACTCACGCACGCACACTTCCTTTTTTTATTTATTACGCTTTCCATTTAGCCTTCACGGCTGACTCGACGCCTCGTTAGTCCCGCTTGGTGGATGACCCGGCGATGGATGAAGCACTGCTCGTAGTGCTCGCTGTGTATCCGGTCACGTATTACGTGCCACATCTCTTATTTCATTATGTTTTTGTATCCCGCGCTCACAACCTGCAGGTGCATTCTAATGAGAATATTAACACGCCAGATTTCCAGTCCTCGGGGCATAGTCACAACAGATTGTCAGATAAGCGTTGTGACTTCTCTTCCCTTCCCCCTTTTTTTTCTTCCTGGGAGTAATTTGAACGCGCTATACGGTAGTGTGGGGCTTTTCATTGAGGCATATTGGCGCCAGGGGCAGCATTCTTCGTAACGAGGTGCTCCTGTTTGTTCCAGGTTATTTCGTCTTGGTTATTTTCATTCCTTTCGGTTCGCCGAGTGGCAGATCGCTTAGAAAATAACTTCCGACACGGTGTCGCGCTAGTCAGAGCAATGAAGCGTGAAGGAAGAGAAAAATGAATGCATATAATGAAACAGATATCGCAAAGGGATTCAGTTTTGCGAGGTTGCCAAGCCATCGTTATCACTTAACCTGTTTCCACGCGAATGCGTTCGCTTGAAGCAGGTATGCGGACATAATCGATAACATTTCTTTTCATTCGCGCTCGCTTGCAGCATACCATTTACTTTTCTGCAGTCACTGTACAAGATTTTGGAGGAACTTGCATGCAGGGTTATACACTGACTGAATCTGTGCTAACACCGCCGTACTTGGTCGGGAAACAATGCATTTTTTACAGCTTTGAATGCTGATGGTAATTAGTAGGGTTTTGTGACGCACGGGCCATAAGTAGCTAAAGAGCGCCAGCGGCTTTGAATGCTGTTGTGTATGTCGCGCATTGTCACTCCCGAATTCAAACATGCGTTTAAACCTGTAACTACGAGTTGATTTCCTCCCTACATAAGGTAGCGCCTCTCGTGAATAATAATAATAATAATAATAATAATAATAATAATAATAATAATAATAATAATAATAATAATAATAATAATAATAATAATAATAATAATATAATAATAATATAATAATAATAATAATAATAATAATAATAATAATAATAATAATAATAATAATAATAATAATAATAATAATAATAATAATAATAATAATAATAATAATGATGATAATAATATTAATTTACGGGCTAAACTACAGTATAATTATGAGGCACTCAGATGGGTAGTGAAGAAAGCAAGGACGCAGAAAAACATAAAAAAAGTGGCCGCCAATTTTTACGGTCACTTTTATACCTGTGTGACGCTGCGAATTTCATTAACCCAGATAGAAATTTGTTGAAAATGTCATCTGTTTGACGTCGCAAGGGGAAACGATATTCTGCCAAGGTGAACTTTTCAGTCGAACTAATTCGCATTTGATTCTGGAACAATTGACCTAGTATATATGTCCAGAACGTACAGGAAAAATTGATGATGACTAGCGCTTTTGTGAGTCCTTTGTAAGCGCAAGATTCGATTACAGATGTAAACCAAACGCTAAGACTCGCGCTCTGCGCACACCCCGTCATACCTTCTTCCCGAGCTGTTTATCGTTGGGCTCGTGATTTAAATTGCTTTATGTTCTGCAGCAGTGACCACTTGTGTACAAGGGGCAATCGTATGTCTTTACTGCAAATTTTAATTACTTCTAGGTTACGTTACGTCAGATTAGGTCATGTTATTTTTTCGCGTCTCTAAGGTAACGTGGCGCAGTCACCAAGTTTCAGACGAACATTTTTTTTTCTTCGCGTGACAACGCCCAGTTCAAGTGTGACACGGGGTTCACGTAACGTCATTCGATCGATATTACGACTGATCTGTCGTACAACAGGGTTAGTAGATGTAGTTGAAACGCGAGTTAATCGGAGTGCACGAAAGTGCCGTTGGCGTCTCTACTTTGCAAGAATATTGCGTTGTTCTCTCTCTCTTTCTCTCTCTGTCTGTGTGTGTGTGTGTGTGTGTGTGTGTGTGTGTTGTGTGTGTTGTGTGTGTGTGAGAGAGAGAGACCTGCTGCGAACTTTCGATTTCTTTGTGTGAACCTTCAAGTTTCCTCGACATTACTTACATATAATTTACGGTTTCATTCTCTTTTTTTCAATAACCTAGCTCACACCACATAATACTTGTGCCCAATAAAACTTGCTACAACGCCAGCGCCTCGGCTGTATCTTCTGTGTATTCCATCCCCGTTGCTTAACTCAGATGTATACCCAGCGGTGACAGCGTATTATTCCTAAACGCTCGAGGTTTGAGTAGCTCATCGCGCAAACGCCCTATAGATTCCAATAAAGTCTGTTGGCATGGGAGGATGAGCTTGCAACCTGTTGTTTCTATCAGGCTGCTCTTCTCTGAGAGCCGCCCGACAGAGTGAAAGCATATACAAGGGGAGGTGGCAGCGGGGAGTGGTGGCCGTCCTCGACCATTGCCTTGATGAGCGGCAGACTTCGCCGGCCATGGAGAAATCCTCGCGCATTGGTCACGGACACGCGCGGTGACCTCGGCAACGCCGCCGCGCGTGAAATGCGGAAAGCGGAATCAAACGAGCACCTTGCAGGAGGATAGCGCACGACACGGAACTTCTCGTTCGTTTATGGGCGTATTTTTGTGAACTTAGTCTTACGTTTTTCGCGTTTATGAAGGGCAGGTATAAGGCCTCAAAATGGGGTGCTCGGGCATTACGTTTCGGGGTATACGTAAGTTTTCTTTTTCGAAAGTGAAATTAACTTGCTTATTCAAGAATTTAACGCATGTGCAGTGGCAACTATAGTGGGCTATTGCGTGTGCAAAGCTGCTATGGTTTTGTAAACAAGCTATAGAAATACAGAGAGCGCGCGTTATTTCTCTCCTTGGGTTTCAGGGTGTTTTCGGCACAATTTGTGACGTCAGCAGTGTATTCGCTTGACGCCATGAAAAATTAAGATATCGATTTATCCATCACGAGGGATAGGAGTTGCGAACAAGGTTTGCACCTTGGTTTCGCCATGCATTAGCATGTCCGTTTTGTATTGTCTCGCATAAGTTTCGCGATTGACCGATTACACCTAGCCTTGTGCGTTTTCGATTGCGCAAGAGGAGGTGCCTTTCGGTGTGTACAGTGTGAGTTTAGAAACTTGGCTTGCGACCGCCTTCAATGCAGCACAAATGTGTTTCAAACGCGTTGTATTGAAGGCAGTGACAATACAAGTTCTAGTCAAGGAGCGTTTCTGAATGCGGGGTTTGTGCCGATACTGTTCTATGAAAAAAATTACGTAGTGGTGAGGAGGAGATATATATATATAGGGGGATAAACAACAAGAGGGAAGGCAGGGAGGTTAACCAGGCACATGCCCGGTTTGCTACCCTACGCTGGGGGAATGGGAAGGGGGCATAAAGATGAGAGAGAGAGGAAAGAGAAGAGAAGAGGAGGAGATATAGTGCATAGAACTGTTGTGAAGTCAAGAAAAAAAAAATAACTCTATCGTTTTTGATGTTGGAATGATCTGGGGAACATTTAGGTACCCTGTATTCTCAAAGTGCCTATTTACTTTTCCTATTCACCATATATGCACGAAAACAAAAATCTTTTAAAGAGGTGAATACGTTTTATGCGCCGTGTTATGAGGTTCAGCGTCAGCCCCTGCCAGCAGCATTAAACCGGCCGAAATCTAGTCCATTTTCCGGAGTCGAATGGCTTGGACCATGGACCAGAATTTCTGGGTTAATCTGGCTTCAAGTACAGTGTCGTTAATTTCGTTTCTCAACAAACAAAACTAAATTTTTAAGCCGCACTTCTCGTGAACTCTCTCGAAATACTTTAAAACCTAAGAAATTTGGTATCGAAGGGGCCGAATGACAAACTGCATAATCACATCCTTTTTCCCCTTGGCAATAGCAAACATTGAGAGAGAAAGAGAGCAGTAACCCGAAATCAGACAAAACTCTCTTACAAATTTTACACTTTTGTAGGCGCATAAATGCCACTAAATACCCTTTTATTCTTTGCCCATTGATTTCTCATTATTGGAACACAAACACGCAGTCTGAGGACAAAAACAGAAATTCTTATGGGGAAGCACGACTTAGTCGCGTCTGTTACTTTTCCGCATTTTTCGCCCAATTGTGCGTCACTTCACACAAACTCTCGCAATAATGATGAACGTACGAAACAAATAAGGCCAGCCCGGACAAAAAGCAGCTTGTCAAGCAAAGTTTGGACAAGCGAGCTCTTTGATCGAAACTGATTGGAGGGTCTCTTAGGATTCGGAGCGCGTTCTGTGAAGTCTTCGCAGTGAACGAAGCCAGGACAGATAAGAGAGAGAGGGAGAGCTCAGTCAGAGAAGGTGCCACTTTGAACATTACAGAGAAGGCCGGAGTTCATTCGGCTGCTTACGCGGTCGTCTTGCTTGCGCACTCACAACATCGAGACCCAGTCTGTCTCTGCTTTACCACGGTTCTTCTGTCGATGTTCTTCGCTTGAAGACGCCATGTCTTCTTTCTTCCCACTCCAGTCTCCGTACCAATGCCCCCATCCTTTTCTTTTGTCACAAGCTGAGCGCCTTTGCGGCGCCCTGACAAAAGGAGGAACGGCGGAGGCGTCCCTTCGCATTTAAGGGACCTAATGAGGCTGCCCTCGTCTCGTCCCTGTGCCTTTTAACTCACCGCCGCAATCCGCGAACGAAATTTTGAAAGCGCGCTTCCCCTCACTATGCGGGACCATTACGCGCTGTGCGGCTGCTAGAACGTTTGCTTCGCCTCAAGCGAACACGCAAATTTCCAAAGAGCGCGCCGCACCTCGCTTTGTCGTTTCGACCTCTTTCTGTTTTCTGTAGCATTGTCTTAAGACTGTTCGCGGGTACTATTAGGGGACAAGAAGGGAATCACAGTTCATCCTGCACGTCTTTATCTATCTTGACTATTCATGCTTCTCTCTCTTACTCCTCTTCTTTTCTGTCTCTTTTCGTTCTATTATTCCCCTTTTCCCCCACCCCAAGTGTAGGGTAGCCAACCGAGCCAAGCTTGGTTAACCTCCCTGCCTTTCCGCTCTATTTCTCTCTCTCTCTCTCTCTTAGCATACTTCGAGAGTGCAAGAAACATCCTGCTTAAAAAACAGCCAGGGGCAATCGATTCTTATAAACTCTAGATGTTTTTGGTCTCTCAAGAAAACTGCTTGTCTTCTGCCCGATTTTACTCGTGTTCTTTCGGGACGGTTTTCTGTTTACCACGTACGAGGAAATTTTCAAAAGTCTGGTCACCGCTCTCCCAACGAAGAGTAATAGCTCGAGGCAAACGTTGCTCTCCCTGATGTCCCTCGGAACGCACGCTTCCCATCAAATACTGCTCGGACGTTTACCTACTCACAACACAGTTGCTGTCAAACACACAATGCCCCGACGTTCGCTCGTTTTTTCTTTCTTTCTTTCTTTCTTTCTTTCTCTCTCTCTCTCTTTCTTTCTTTTTTTCTTTCTTTTTTTCTTTCTTTCTTTCTTTCTCCGCTCCCACCAGCAATGTAATTTCAGTTCAGAGGCAGAGTTCCGATAACCAGACTCGATGTTCCCTCCAGCCTATTGCTGCGTTTTATATATGAGTATTTTTTGTTTCTTTTTTTCAACTCCCTGAATGGTTCCCACAACGAAACGCATCGCATTTACACAGTAATCATTGTATCTAGCTCGCAGAAGGCAAGTCGTTTCGTACCGGCTCTAAATTATTCCAGCCGGCTCGACCAGGCAGCCTATTTCACGCTCCACCTGTTCTTCCTAAATCGGAAAGACGCGGCAGTGGTGTGCTCATATGCGGGGGCCAAACAAAAAAAAAACGGGGTGGGCGGGGGGCTAATAGCCCGTTTTTTTCCCTGGGTTCTGATCGTAAGAGCTTCGCTGGGCATGGTTCGGAAACCGTGAAAGGGGTGCTGCGGGAAAGCTTATACCCTTCCCCCACCTCAATGAGAAAAGCCCGGCACCCCTATGCACTGTATCATCACTACGATTGAGCGAGCTCAAAAGATATGAAGGCCCTATTAATACAGGCACCGGCAACGGGGAGTTTCGTTAGTCGGCTTTCGCGAACGTTCGTTTTTTTTTAAATCATGAATAAGACACTAACTGAGCGCGTGCATGAGTCTGACTAAAATATTGGAACAGACAGACTCATCTTCAGACTCCTCGTATCTTTCGGTATCTGTTTGAAAGGCGACCTGTGTTATACAGAAATACATTATACGGCATCTCCATAGTCTACAGCAGTTCTTTCAAGTCAATTATTCCTACAAGTTTTGGTAATGTGTGTGGTAGTTTCATTCATCCTCGATGGCTCTTCAAGATGACCTTCCAGGATGGTTGCTAGCGACATTGGCCTGTGATAAGGCGTGGAAGAGGATTCCGAGTGGTCATCACTCCACAGCGCACTGCGGAGAGTTGCAAAAGATGTGCTTGAGAGTATTTTCGATGCCACAATCGTTACCATTCCTATATGAAAAGAAAAGCACTTCATAAGAGCCACTTTTAGCGCAGGTCCAGCAGTACGGCGCCACCGAAAGACGATCTCTCACGACAATCCGAATAAGGAGGTACACGACCGCGTGCAATGGTTGCGTGCACGCCGACTGCTGGACCGCTGCGGAAGAACTCCTCCCTCAACTCGCAGCACCGTGAGATGCAGAAATAACGCGTGAGAACTTCGATGCCGTAGGCCTTAATGAACGACACCTCGATCGGCATCGGTGCGCCGGCGAGGGAAAGTGGCCCCTTGGCGTCTAGCGGAACCTCCAGATACGCGTCACTGACCGGCCGAGACGATGAGAGAGGACGCGTTGCCGCGTATAGTCTTCTATTTTTGCTCTCTAATCGTGACTCAGCAAAGTGTTCTCGCTGTCATAGTCGCGGCACGCGCGCTTTCGATCACCACCACTTGTGACCGATGTTCATCGTATTGTTATTACTAATAAGATCTTGGGTCTAACGTGCCGAAACCACGATATCAACACGATGCTTGCCATAGCGTAGGACCCCGAATATATTTCTTTGCACTATATGGTGGTATTTAACGTGCACTAATATCGCACGATATTACCATAGAATTTTGTCTTCATCGAAATGTGATGGCCGCGGCTAGGATCGTACCTGTGATCTTCATGTCACCAGCCGAGTGCTGTAACCATTGTAAAACCGCGGCAGACCTCTAAATATCTTGTATGCTATTGTTTCTCTTCTCTACACTGATGGAAATGGTATGTGTCTCACTTTTTCATTTTTGTTTTTATTCCTGTCTTTTTTTTTCTGGTTGTGTTGTCTTCTACAAACAGGAACAACTTATGAAACAACCGCACACAACGCCACACGCAATACACACGTATAGAAGTGTGAAAGGTAGCTGCCCTTTTTATGTGTATTTTAGTTATGTAGCTCATTAAAAGGTACGCATGACATATACTTGTGGTCGAGTTCTGATGTAAAAATACACCGTCTTTTACAAATACGTCCCGCGTTTCTTCCATTGCCAAGAGTCTGAACGTAAGTTCTAAAACTCAGACATTATATTTTGCTTACTCCATGAATTATTTCGTGCTGGCATAGGGTAAATAAACGGGATCTCCTTTAGGCTTGTGCTAGCGCACCTGCAGCTGCTTTGATATGAACGTTCGCCGACTGTTGCATTCTCACATCACTTTACAGACAAATACATCGTATGCAGTTATGCACACGCGATGTACTCGTACGAACAAGCAGCACCCATTGCTCAGAAAAGGCCTTTTAAAACAAGCATTTTGCTTTCAAGCGTTTTTACTTCTAGCATACCTCCTCTTGCTCGCTCAGTGCATGACTGCGTTATTCGGCTCTCACGCGTTGCTTTTGAGCTAAGCGGTTGAGTGCACCCTACAGGAGAAGGCGGAGGAGGAATATGCAATCGAGTTGTCCATTTGGAGGTTTAGGCCACCGTCACTTCAGCGCCCTGAATGATGAAGCCTGCTGGGGAAACTGCAGTGGGGAGATGGAAACTGCCTGAATGGCTTACAGGGAGGGGGAATAACATGGGGTTATTTTTTGGAGCGTTACCTCGCTGCACGCTCTTCAAGCTCGACAAAATCGACTTAGTAGAGAATCGTGCATTAACAATGTGTGCTCCATAAAGCGATGCACACGCAGTTTTAAGTCCTGAGCATGCGCACTAGCGAGTTTCTATATACTTTCCTTACGTCTCAAATCTGCTTATCACCCCGCCGCGACAGGTGGTCAAGTGGCTAAGGTACTCGGCTGCTGACCCGCAGGTTGCGGGATCGAATCCCGGCTGTGGTGGCCGCAATTCCGATTGAGGCGGAAATGTTCTAGACCCGTGTGCTCAGATTTGGGTGCACGTTAAAGAACCCCAGGTGGTCGAAACCTCTGGAGCCCTCCACTACGGCGTCTCTCATAATCATATGGTGGTTTTGGGACGTTAAGCCCCACATATCAACCAAACCTGCTTATTAAAATCTTTCCTGAACAACAGCGTATCCATCAGTACATTTCTTCCTGCCATTCCACAGTGGCCATTCTCTTTTTATTGCGTATTATATAAGCTGCATATGATGGTTGAGGGGGGGGGGGGAGCGGGCTAATGACGGTTACCACTGGTGCGTTGCGACGCTAAATGTTACTTCCATGGCCGCTGGATAAAAAGAAAGTGTTCTTTAACCAGCGGCCGTGTTAATTCTTCCATGCCGCCGATATGAGACACTTCGTGCAACAGCTGTTAACGTATATTGTGTGTCTACCGAAAAGGAAGAAAGAAGAGCAAATTTAAGGGTTAGATTCATTTATTAGACACCATAATATAATGAGAACTAATGAACAGTGATGCCAAGGAAGATACAGGGGATGGTACAAGTAATACATTATCTATTATTCTTTATTGTCATCATTGTCTGTTAGTTTGCATTGTTCCTGAAACCGAGGCGACTTACGTGCGACGAATTAGCCCACAACCTGTAGCACGCGCACATAGTTTTTCGAGCTCACTGCAAAAAGAGGGTGCTGTCGCACGATCTGCGGTAGACACACATCGACTGCGAAACCTAAAACCCAGACACGAACTTCACCTCGACGTTTTAATTCATGTTGCGTTCTGGCTGCGTACACTCTAGAACAACCTCACCGCATACGACGCTTTACCGCAAACGTTTCTATACGAGCAGGGGGACGTTCCACTGCAAATAGATATTGTGCAACACTTGAGAGAGCGCGAAGCTCGCTGTGCGCACGAGTTATATATAGGGTTGCTATAAATATAAGTGCATTCGAAAGTGCTTTTCTTTCCGCATCAACGACACCTTTACGCAGAAGTAGAGACACGTCTTTATATATATGCGCGAATGTTGCAAAAGTTAGCATTGAGGATACACAGGTATGCCCAGGAGGTTATACACCGGTACATCGCGTTGCCTCTGACGAGTAGTCGAGCCGTCGTAGGGACCTTGGACAACACTGCACGGAACTAGCGTGGATCCAGTGTGTGCGGATAGCCAAACAGGGTTCGCTCACACGGCAAAACACGCCGGTTACCGCTAGATCTAACGAATTCCCCTCGTGCGTGTGCCAAGGAACGATGCCGACACCGTCTCTGTGTCAGCTCGCTGTGTTTGTGTATATAGTCTTTGCGGAGGATGTGTGTCGGGGGACACGGGGGCTCAATTAGCGATCCAGATGCGCTGAGAGGTGTATACAGAGGGACGGCTTCGGAACAAAGGGGAAAGAGAGAGGAGAGAGAGGGAGAGACGAAAATGCGGCGACCGTATACGTCCGACATCCTGTACTAGGGTACGGTATTCTCGCCAGAGGCCTCGCCGCAACGGTCCCGACTGACGCTCCCATGCCGGGAGCTCCTCGACATCGTGGGCTTAATGCGCAGAGTACGTTTACTTGTGTGACATGGTGACGGTACGTTCTTCAATACCACGGTTGCTCTCGTGCCTAATGAGCTTGATATGTTCGTTTGAAAGGGTATACCACATCGCGTGCACTCGACGCTTGTACCGCACCGTCACTTCACAATCTTTTTGTTCTTTACTAAAGAACGACGGAAAAGAAAAATGCCATCGGCCGGTTTGTTTCAATGTTGCCCAATTAGTGTCCTAATGGAAGTTAAGAAGAAAGGCAGAAGACAGGGAAGGTATTCAAAGAACATTCTGGTTGGCCTAAATGCAAAAGAAATGAGAGGAGGAGAATAGAAAGAGAGAGAGAGTAAGCTAGGGTGCTTGGCCCGCTTGGCGTGTAAATGAATGCAAACAGAATAAGAAAAGGACGGAGAGAGATATATATATAAAGGAACACCGCTGAAATCGAGTAAATAATTTTGAGTTCCGGTGTACTTAACCCGCTTTAGCACGTTATTTGCATAATGAACACCATAATATCCTTCGCATCATATGATGGCAGCGTAAACAGCAGCATCCTCCAGCACGTTCACTCTTCAACGGGTGTGATTGCCCAGAGAGACTCGCATGTACGTACAATGAGCAGGAAGAAACCATCGTTGTTCATCAAGGAAAGTCATTCAGTTGTGCTGCACTCTTTGCTATGTCAAATATTCGTTGACCCGCGGGCTTTGTATTCTTTTCACTTACGTGAATGAATGCGAGCCTGTTACCTACCTATTTCCTCTTCGTATTTTCAGTATGTATTTATGTGTATGTGGGTGCACGTCAACGGATAATTTTAGGTGTACCATTCGCATGTTACCGCTCCACTCGATGCGATACTCCGATAGTGCAGAGGAAAAGACAGCCAGCGCTCAGCTCTCAGCCGTCATTTGCGGTTTACAACAAAGACAACCAGCAATTACCGCGAGCTGTCTTGCCGTGCACGCATATCGAAACTGTCGGCCCAGCGGAAGATTTGATCGAGCCGCACGTGAGCCCATTCACTTCGCCCTCCGCTCAGCGGTTCCCGATGAACGCGCTCGTGCATTCTTGAAGTCGAGCCGTCTTCGTGAAGTTCCAAGCAGTCGCAATCCGTCGGCATCTACTGATATACGGACAATATATTCCTAAGTGCACACACACAAAACATTGCGAAGATGATCAAGTAAGATATGAATATAGAACGATGCGGAGTGCAGAAAGTCTCCTGAGCCGTGTTCCCCGAGGCTTTGTATCTATTCACTCTCGGAGCATTTCGCATCTGTTTTCTTCGGCAGACTTTTGTTACTTGTCTTTTATGTCGATGTTTATTTCGATCGTATCTCTACATTCACACACTCGCGGTTCCTGTTTTTTTTACCGTTCTTTTTTTCTTCTTTTTGGCATACTCAGCATAGGATGCAAGAGAGAGTTGCCGACATGCCGCATTCCAATTCTTACGAGAGGACGCACACAAAAGGCTGGACGGAGACTGCGAGGTTGGCGCACGATGTGGGAGGGCCGCGGATAGTTGCTTCTCGCCAGCTCAGAGAGAGAGACACGCCGTGTGAAGGGAGTGTCTGCTCTTGCAAGGAGGGCGTAGCGGGCGACTTTACGTTTGCATCGTGCAGGACACGGCCGCCGCCACCAACGCCATATTCCGCGAGTGGCATTTAAGTGCTACACGACGCGTAGCAGCGTACCCCCCTTGCCCTACCCTTTCCATTACTACACCTCTTGCATGCAGCGTTCTCGTTTGAGAAGAACAGCACAGCGAGAAGCGGGGAAATCGGGCAATTCGATGAAGTCCAAATTTGTTAATAATATTCGAACCATGCGGAGCTGGTCCGTCAATTTTTTCAGGACACTGAGAGGTCGCGTTGTTCGACCCTTTTATAAGTGGGGTGAGGAGGGGGAAGTTGAAGGAGAGAAAAGGACGCTGTTTCTGCGGCCCTTGTTCGGAGCGACCCAGCGTCGCTTAATGTTTGCAGGCACCCTATAGAACATGCCTCTGACTTACGATATATATACACATATCTTTACGTATATCACGTAATTGCAATGTATAGCAGATATAGAATCTGTAGTTATATATATATATATAGAGAGAGATAGAGATTTAAAGCAAGGTGATGTGTTCGGCTTGAGTTATTGTGCGCTGGCCTGATGATACTCAGCGCAAGGGTATACGCATGATGCAATGGTTATAAAGAAAGAAATAATGTGACTATACGTAATAATAGTTCAATCGAATTCCCCACAGATCTCCGGCCCCGTGATCGTGGGGAAATTCGTAACTGCCTTTGATGCAGTTGTGTACACTGCCTTTTCCGCTACCATACCTGCCAGCGTTAAAGTTAGCGTCTTCCACTGTGGCACGCAAAGTGGGCAATGGCGAAAAAAAAGCAGGCTTATATTTCCCACGATTGGCAGCCTGGACACTGCCAACGCAGTAACATGACTATCAGGCACACCGCACTGGGGAAATTTGGATGCAATTTCAATCGGCTACACTTCTGTACCGTGCACGTGAATCCAGGTACATTTTTCTTTAGTTGTTATTATTATTATTATTATTATTATTATTATTATTATTATTATTATTATTATTATTATTATTATTTGCATGACGTATCCTACCAAAATACAGTCGCCGTGGTCGGGAATCAATGCCGCATCGTCGAGTTTAAAGAGTGTTGTATACCTTAGCCGCAGTGACTACCTATACTGCTGGCGAATGCGGCAGCTATAGTAACTGCCCCTAACTGTGTAAGTCTATAAATATCGCAACGCTGCGTTGCCAGTTTACGTCCCCTGACCATAATGAGTGCATGCACACACTCAAGGAATTTATGATGTCGCAAACGCCGTCGGCTTTGTTTATCAATAAAAATCAAGGCACTGCCACCTAATGTCCATTCCGGTAACTTCAAGTGCGCAGCACCGTAGCTTTTCCCACACGCACAACGTTTCCTTTATTTATTTATTTATTTATTTATTTATTTATAACCAAGAGAGTTTGAGGTTTGAAAAAAACTCTTTTGGCTTTGCAAAAGAAGTGTACCTTCCATGCGGGCCTACTTGGCGGCCTGTGCTGTATGCAGCCTCCTTCTTTCCCCCGTTGCTTTGCTCGAAGTGACTTTCTATTGTGCGCCTCGGCCTTTGTCGTCGGCTGTGGTAGGCAGTGAATTCACAAGAAGTCTCCCTCAGATTCGACGCCAGGGATCGTCGCTTCGGTTTTGAACTGTACGACAGACAGTACGAGACGGCGCGTTGTGTTCGATTTCTTGGCTCCAAACTGTACGATACCTTGCGCACAAGTAAAAACAAAACAACACGAATCTCAAAAAGATAGCCTTAAAATAAAGAAGTAAGTGAATGCGTAGTTCAGTTCATGCTGTGCGTACGTGGTTTGCTACGTGGGATTTTTACAATCGAATGTTTTACGTCGCCGGCGATGCACTATAGGAAAGAAGCACTGAAGACAGCGTGTTCTTACTCGATGCGTCGTTTCGGCATCGACGTAGTGAATCCGATGCGACACGAGGGACTTGGAGACGCAGCATATTCCCAAGTATAGGCTGTGGCGTGGGGCCTTCCTGCAGTGAAACAGGATCGCGGCGAGAAGCGTGCTCTCTGACATCTTGTCGAATATTTTTGTTTGGACTCAGCCAGCCAAATTTGAATACCGTATCAGACAGTGTGGTCCCGTCGGAATTGGAAATTTTTGTTACCCTCTTCTTTTTGTCTCCGCTTGTTTCTGACTGTGATTTGGTCGCCGTTTTTTTATTTGCTTTTCCATTCTTGATTTTCCTAGTTCCTTCGGCATATCATCTTTACGTATATTTAAAATGGTTGTCTTCAAAAAAAAAACTTCATGAAATATATTAAAACAAGAGTGAATTTCGTAGTTTTTAATCATCTAGCTACAAAAGAAAATGCATTAGAGTGCCTTTTGTGAGAATTTCGAGCAGCCCAGCCTCCCGGGAAATACGCGCAGGTGTTTGAAGAACCCAAGACACTCGGCTTTAACTATTCCATTCCTTTATCCTTCAGGCTCTCCAGACTGAGCGCCGCCCAACAGAAAAAAAAGGGGGGGGGGGTAGAAGGAAGGAAGTTTTGTCGAATTCAGTTTGTCACAACACTCTGCAGCGTAGCGTTCTACTTAGGTTGCTATAAAAACAATGTTCTTTCGATTTTTTGAAAATATAAAGTAACCTTTTATTTTATAGCGAAAACGAATGACGCCTCTTCGTCTTGGGAGTTGACGGGCAGATAAAACACTACATGATGCTTGCGTGTAAATGATACGAACTTGGCGACACATCCCAGCCGTGCTTTTTCTGTATCTCATACACACACACCGCACCCTTCTTTTTTTTCATCTTTTCTTCTCCGTAAGATACCGTGCTGAAAAGTTTCCACAAAGTATGAACGATGAGAGTTCGCTTAACTTTGAAGGATAATATACAGGAGTCAACGCGCCGGCAACGGTGGTATTTCCCAGAGGGCTTGAAAACCATCCTTCTTTCAGGAAGACAGAGGACCTGGTACGTCCAAAACTAAATAAATAAATAAATAAATAAATAAATAAATAAATATTCAATGATGACACGATACAAGTACGTTATTGTGCTGCGCGCACCATGACGCATAAACGTGTGATGCTTCGCGTTCTTGCGAGCGCTTAAGTGTGCGTAAGCATAAACACCACGAAAACGTGATTCATACCTTTCGATAGTACTAGTAGTGGTAAGGATTGCAGTTATCGTTAATCATCCGGGAACTGCCTGATTAGTTCGAAAGGGCGTTTTCTACGTCCAACAAATTATAGGAAAACGCACCGCTAATAATCCACAACACAATGTCATTTCAGTTGCGCTAATGCCATTTAGCGATTCACCTTGCGAGCAGAATAGGCGAACTAAGCGCGCTGATAACGTTTTATAGGCAATGGTGGCAATGCATTGGATTGAGGTAACTAATAACAAAACCTTGTCTCTTTTCGCGGTGTTTAGGTCTTTGCAGTTTCTTGTAGTGCATTTCTTTAAATACCGCGTTTACTTTGGAAATGAGTGAACTTTCCGAACACTCTCTCGCATCCGTATTGCATCAATATATAATATAACAATACTTGCTAAGGTTTAACGTCCCAGAACTACGATACGATCACGAGAGACGCCGTAGTGGAGGGCCCCGGAAATTTCGACAACACGAGGTTATTTATATGCACCTAAATCAAAAGGCGTGGGCGTCAGACATTTTCGCCTCTATTCAAATTGCTGCCGCCGTTGCCGGCATTTAATCCTGCTTCCTGCGGGTCTGCACTCGAGCAGCACAACCCTGGACCATCGCGGCTGCTATGGGGTCAAAATTAAGAACCTATGACTCGAAACTACGCAAATTACAGTATATGAATATCAAACTTGGTGTGCCGGAACCGCGGTATCACCTAATAAAAAACACACCGTAGCGCAGGGCCTCAGTTTAACTTTGTCCACCGTAGATTGTTCAACGTGCGTTTCACATTCAGTGCTGTCACGCGTCGGAATTCACCTTCATAAATATACGGCCGCTGCTGCTGGTATCGAACCAAAGACCTTTTGGGTCTTGGTTTCGCTCGCGTACGCATTGCCAGAGGTTGCACGAACGTGTCGGAAATGCTTAATCACATCAGATGAACGATAGATACAGAAGCTATATCTTCAGGGGTCTGGAAGGACTGCTTGTGGTTATGCTCCAGCTTTGCATTCTATTTCAAGGATATAGTTAGGGCAACTGTACGTGTTCACGCAACTGCTACTTAATGAATTGGATTTGAAGAAGACAAGTGTTTAATATTCCTAAGTGAGCATTACACAGAACACCGTTATCGCTATGGTGTGTTCGTAAAAAAGAAAAAAAAAACATGACTGAGTGTTTCCTCGTATAAATCCGTATACCAGGAGACTGAAACGTTTCTTCACAGAAATTGTGCTCATTGGGCAGTGATATGTGCGTGCTTTTACAGTATATATATGTGTTTGGCAGATATTGCTGCGCTTGACGTGAATGCACCTACGTTAATGCCTAGTGCGTCATCTCCACCGCAACTGTACCAACGCCCATGATCGGGATTTAACCGTCGTTGGAGCTGAAGTTACCGCGCAAATCAACAAGCATGCTATGAACACTGGTACTCGATATGCACTTCAAAGCGTCGTCTATTAAGCAGAAAAAAACTCGGTGTGCACTCTAGAGTAATAAGTTAACCCACGCCTGTGCTCATGCGTATACTATGCCACACTGCGTTTAGGCAACACGGGAGACAGGCCACACTAGCCCCTCCTACAGAGAGCACCGTGCTAGACAAAATGTGCGAGGGCTAGAAATTGCGTTTTTGGCATGTCGTACATCTACCTCGAGAGTTTAGTCTGTATAGTGCACCGGGCGTTTGTCTGCGTGGTCCGAGATATCGCAGGTTTGATCCCCAGCGTCGAAATTGTTTTTGTCGTTCGTTAGCGTCCATTTTATCAACGTCATATCCGTGACAGAAAAAAGTCACTGGGGTTTTTGTGGACCCCTACATTAAACACAGTCGTGATACAAAAAAAAAAGACTCGTTACAGCAGTCAGTAGCTGTCGGCATGATAAATAAGTTTTTGATTGTATACGAACATATACTGATCATTATTTCTCCTGGCGAAGGACCAAGTCACCTGCGAAGCATCTCCAGTGGCCTGAATTTTATTTATTGCCATGTTTAAGGGTGCATATTCGTAAAAGCTTCGAAGAATTTGCACACAAACTTTTTTTTATTTGTCAACGAATTATTTGCCAACGGTGGCTTTTCCACAATGCAACCCTTTGTGAGGAGAAGACTACCTACGTAACATCTTTTGTTTCTGTTGGCGATTATGTCAGATCATTCGAAGCGTATGCGTACGTCCCCGAAATCAATAGCACTCCTTCGACAACAGTACGTAAGGCATCGAATGTACCACGCACAACGCACCAAGTGTCCGCTCATCTACCAACCTCGCCTACTTCGTCGAACGCATTTCTGATGTCTCGTAGCAATCGCTCATTTCGCGACGCTCTTCGCTAATCTCTACGCCGATTCGTTCACGATTTGTCAAACGGGCGTGTCTAGAATCGAAACAAAATGACTGCGCGGACGATAAGTGACAGATCGTTTCTTCAGCGGCAAAAGTGACCTTCGTCTTGGGCTCCGTCGCGCAATTACACTTTTCTCACTACCCTTCTCTTTCACGTCAACCCGTGCGTGTCGGCCATCAAGAAGGAAGAAGCAGTCATGGATGTATTCACATAAGAAGAAGAAAAAGAAGACTGCCCCGGACCAGAGTGTGAACGAGAGAAGTTGAAAGCTGAGAGATGAAAGCAAGTCTGCAGTGAAAGTGGTACGGCTCTCTTAAAACTGCGATCCGGGAAAGGAAGCAGAAAAATGTGGTGCCCTCTGACTGAGTACCTCCATAAATGTCTGTAATTGACATGGACGAGAGTGGTTTTACGACGCCGGTATTGAAGCAGAAGAAGAACGGGCAGTCGAGCGAATCGTATCGCCCTGCCATCGCGCGACGCCTACGATGTTCTTTCTCTCTCTCTCTCTTTATTCCTTCTCACCACCAATCGAAGAAGACGACTCTCTTTTCTTTCTACGGCTCTCCTTTTGTCTTAATTCACAAATTTCTGCGGTTCTGCAACAATGTCGCTCTCCTTCATGCTCGGCTGTAATGATTTGGAGAAGAAGCATTTCTCGATGAGCAAGAGCGCGTTCGCGCGAGGAAAAAAATTCGTGGACAGAGCAATAAAACGAGGTTCGTGCGACACGATAAAAGACTGATGAAAGACGACAGAAAAAAATAAGCAAAGATACTGGAAAAAATTGCGAAACAGAGAAGAACATAGGAAGAAAGCATGGAGGAACACGAAGACGATACAATCTCCGTTCCTGTTATCGATCATGTTCGCGTGTAAGGTGGAAGCGTACAGGCCGCGCCGCCCACCGTGCGATGCCTTGCATCAGCAGAGGCATCGAGTACTGAAGGAAGGAAGGAACGGAAGGACTCGTCGATGCTGCACACTACACGTCTGTCGTCTCCCGGGTGGATCGCCCGTGTACACGTCCCGGAGGAATTCGCGACCCGACGTATAACGTGGCTCGATCGTATAAGCGTATATGCACTCTGCACTGTTTGCTCGTTTTATTTTTATATCATTTTTTACTGTGGTCATTCTTTTTCCGTCTATAGCCATAGTGTACGAGCCACTAAGTTGTCGGTGTACATATACAATGGGACGGACATTTTTATTCGCTGTTTTCGGCATTTCAAACCTCGTGCGTCCTGGGTGCTTGAGAACGTCGAGATGGAGAAACGCGGCTATTATCGAGGTCATCACTTCCACAATTCAGTCCCTTTCACGACTGTATTGCGTGTTCTAGTGGAACGCAACAAGCGAAATAGTCGTTGTAAAGTATTAGTGAGCAGACAAGAATAGCATGCTGTATGGACACCACGATTGCTTTATCAGGTAGTAGCAGTACCGTATAAACCGTAGTAGGAATGAATAGTTTATTAAAATAAGTAGAAAACGAAAGAAGAAAAAAAAGGCTACTATTGCCATGTAGCAACTTTCTTTAGGGCATAGTATTGACACATCGAAGGGTAGTCGTCTAGGGAGGGGAGGGGGGTTATATGAGAGCAAAGTATTAGAAATGAGAGTTGGGCTTGTTGGTGCGTATTGACTTTGGACATAATTAGCGCAAGAAAAGAAATAGGAACAAAAGAGTCAGAACGCGGTGCTCTGCGCTAAACATCGCCTGAGAATTGACCAGCAGAAAAACATACAATCCACAATATGTGCAATAAGCAGCGCAACGCAGGGGGGGAGGGGGGGATCACTTTGAAAAACGACGCTATAATTAGCACTGTCCTCTTAAACCCTCAAGCATATGTATGTCACGTCTGACTAAACAGTTCTATGGGCAAAAAATTTCCAAGGTATGTGTCTTCTTTATTGGCCAGAGCTACTGGCGGAGCTCTTACACAGCCTATCACTTGTCTTTTCTATGCCACATGCTTCAATTATTTCCCGGTGTTTTCGCCTCGGTACACACTTGAAATGTTATAGCCTCGGTACGCACTTCAGAGAGAGTAATACAGGGTGACCCAAATATCACGCAGCACGATTAAAAAAAAGAGAGAGGAACATCATGAAGCACATCTAGCGCACAGTGTTCCTAGTATACTGTAGAAGCCACTACAACTTTCTTGTTAACGAGGTTTAGGTAATTAGGCCTCAATAAATACTCGACAAATACTCATATTATCATTCAAATATCAATGAGGCATACGTACGTATGTTGAAATGACATTTAACTACTCGAATACATTCCGTAAACAGGTATATAGTGTATGTTTAAAACGGGGGGAAAGTCAGAAAAAGTGTAAGCCGCTCAACTGAATACTTCTGCGACACGTACTTTTTTTTACCCGCGGTCTTTTCTATTCTTGCACATTCACAATAAATGAGCGTCAGCTAGCACACTTTCAAGCTATAGCGATATGGAAATTGTAAATAAGTAAATAATAAAGGAGGTGAAGTTGTAAAGAAAGCTCGTATTCCTTCCCGATTCTTATCTCTAAATTGAATTTAACAATGATGCACAAAAAATACAAACTAAAGGACAACAGAGACAATGCTCTGTGTAACGTTTACAATGTCTGACACTGTTTTTGACTTGCAACATACATCTCCTATTCAACAAAGAGTTGCTCCTCTAAAGTGAAGTCCTTCTAACGTTTTACGAACAGGAGAGCAGTGTGTGGGATGTTTCAGGTTTTCAACTCCTAGGAGAATGCTTGATCAACTACTGGGTACTGCAAAATAGAAGCAGGGAAAAATAACATGGGCAAATAAAGACTAAGAGAGTTAGGGTGTTAGTACTTAGAGTTGGTCGTTCAGTTTCAGTTAGCTTGCAAAGAACAAACGTTATCATTATCTTATTTATTTCTTGTCATTTTCTTTCTTTTCTTTTTACTATAGGTGCATACAGGCTACAGAAACAGTTGCAGCGCAAAAGATAACCATAACATTCATTGGCTTCAGTGGCTCGTAAAAATAATTAAGGGGACGCTGAGAGCTGAAGGTGAGTATATGGTCAGTCAAGGAATGCGGGCGTAAACTTGCAACTGCGTTATTTATAGGTATGCTGCTGTGTCGTTGTCGTCGTAGTAGTAGTCGTCGTCGTTGTTGGTCGCCAACCATATATCAGCCATTGCTTCAAATGCCCCCCCATAATCAAACATTTATAGCCGCAGCGTCGCTTAATGAAATGCGGAAGGCAGGCGTATTACCTCATCGCCGACAGAATGACAGTTTTATTCAAGGTTCCTTCGTACCCAAGAGAGATGTTTCCATTACTACTGGAATGTTTGTGTCCCTACCACAGAGCATCGCCACACGGCACTCACGAAAATAAAACATAAACGACACCAATGCTACTGTCGATACCGCGAACTGGTAAATACGAGTGGGTACCGACGTCACCAGGCTAGGCGTTAAAAAAGAAATAAATAAACATGGTGGAACTACTAAGTTTTGCTGACTAGGAGCAATAAAATCCGACTTAGTCAGTAAATCACTTATATCGCACAACCATCACGTCTATTCCGCTTAGTTTATATGCTTACCATGTCAACCACGCGACTTTTTAAGAGCTAACTAAACCAAACCTTCAACCGCAGTTGCCTAGACCTTCCTGCATGATCATCAATATGCCACCATCGCGCGTCCTTCTTGTATTGTTTTTCTTACGTACTGCATCTTTCTCTCTTCGCCCGAGAAGCCTACACCATCACAAGAGAGCTTCAGATTGGCTTTAAACCCGTTACGGAATGTCGGGAAGCTACTCGAGGCCTTTATACGTATAAGCGGCCGCTTTGGTGGCACCATTTTGAGGAGTAGGCGTAAACTACGGATAACCACCAACTATTATTGCAGGTGCCGACTGTAAACGTTCATAAAAAGTTATCGCACAAACACACTAGACATACAAAAGGACATGTATCGCGTGCTCTTCTGGCAAGTTTCCCCAATCACGGATCAAAAGCTGGCTATATACACCCCACGCTGCTCTGAGAATTAGAGTTAAGTTACGTAGGTTATAACTAACACGGAAGCGTTTTTTGTCTTTATGCTTTCACTGGTATTTATATGACGAGAGCAACCAATGAATGAGTCATTTTCATCATCTTTAGATATTATCGGGATTTACACGACTTCCTCATCTTGGCATTTTGTTAGTTTAGAGCAACTTAGAAATCCCTCAAAACACTCTCGCATTCACAAACGCTTCCACTCTAGAAACACAAACCGCAGACAGTTCTCACTAGTATAGTCAGTGTTATATCCCAATTTTATATCATATTAAATGTGTGATAGCTCGAGCTCGGCTGAATAAAGAAGGAGGAGGACAAGAACAACAAGAAAGAATACAGGGAGGTTAACCAGGCAATGGCCGGTTTGCTACCCTACTTTGGGGGAATGGGAAGGGGGGCATAAAGATGAGAAAGAGAGAGGAAAGAAATGGCTCCTCATAATACCCTTCACTCAGCGCAAGTGCTGGGTGGAAGGTATTAGCTTCTTGGTCTCGACAATTTGTCGGTGTTTTATGCGACAGTACCACAATATGGTTACGGAGCACGCAATAATAGCGAACACCGGCTTAGTCTTAACCGCCCAGGTTGATTAACGTGCACGTTAACAAGGTACAGAGTGATCCGTCTGTACGTGTTCTCCTTAACCAAAGTTCAATTACTCTACACACTCGTTCGTTCGCCGAACACTTTCGTCGGCAGAGTTCTTTCTTCCTTTCTCACCTTTCACTCGCGGAAGCACGTACGCGAAGGTGAGCAAGATAAGCTCGCGTCCTGCCTCGCAGTTCTCCTTACAGGTTTCAGCCCACCTGACCAGTCAACGAACCGGAGCGTCGCTTCACAAGCTCGTGGCCAACGCTCACCCTCCACGGCTACGCAAACACACCGACGGAAATGAAGGCGAGCGTACACGACACTCAGTCGGGTTCGCCGGCTCCCGTAGAAGTAGGTACATACTACATGCACTCTACGGCGGACTCCAGGGTCAACAGCGGCGAACGACGGGCCCGACAGCTTCCGTAAGTTGTGCAACTAGTATACATTCTTTCCACTGTCCTATACGGCAAAGAAAGTGCAAACATCGTCTGAGATGGCTACGCGTATAGCATACCACGGGGTATTTGTGAAAACGCCGGCAAATAACGGGAGAAGGATGGAAACAGCCCATAAACCAACACCTTCACACCTTACGTTTACCCTCACCCTCGACCAGCGAGCGAGGCCTTTCACGCCTGTGTCGGGGGAGACTCTCTGGGTGAGGGCGAGACGGAAGGAGACTTTTTAACGCAAACCGACTCCGACCGGGCGGAGACACCGACACTCTCAGCTGGTCGGGCGTGTATGTGCTTCCTTCTGCGACCAACGCATCGTCTCGGCGTAAGAGAACCCGCTTGCGCCGCGGGGACAAATATTGGCTCTCCGCACACTGCGTGCCTTTGTATATACTCGCTCTGCCTGGCGCGCGATGGGCGGCGCGTGTTTGTGCGATCGCGCGACCGTGAACTCGAACCTTCGTGCTTCCTTCCTTCCTCGTCCTCTTCTTCGTCGTCTTCGTCCTTCGACCGTTTGCTCCGGGGAGGCGGACGAACTTATTCCGGATCACCAATCTGACGCCTGCGGATGCGCCGCCGAAGCGTGTAGTTCGGGCGGCATTGAATAAGCGATTTCGCTTCTTCTTCTTTCTTTCATTTGCCGATTCCTTCTTTCTCTTCTCGATCTCATCTCGAATCGCTCCACTTTTGTTATGCGTTTGGCGCTTGACGCGCGCCGTTAGAAGTTCTCCGCCTCGTCTCGCCGAGGTTCGAAAATAAAGAAAGAGCGCAGGTAATGCGAAATTTGTCCCGTTTCTCGGCTCACCGAGCAGGGCACACACGACACGCGCGACGCACTCCACCCCCGCCCGCGCTCTCGGTACTAAAACCTTCTCTCTAAGTGCTCTGCGGCCGCGCTCTTTGTGCTGGCGCGTGTGTGCGTGCATCTGTCCTGTTTTTGTTTTCCATCGCTATTCCCTTTGTTTCCTTACACTTCTTTTATTTTTTTTTCAAGTATTTTTTTCAAGTTCCATCTTTACAATGGCAGTGCGCACGCGCCAGCCTAGCTAGCTTTCACGAAGATTGAATCGAAGTGCGGCCTCTTCGTTTGCACCTCACTTTTCAGGTTTTCCCCGTATATACATGAGTGCATGCAGCGTTGCTGTTCGAACTACCTTCGTCCAACTTTCGCGAGCTTCATTCTGTTCCCGCTAGTTCTTTCTTCTTCTTTCTTTTTTTTCACTTTACTTCTTGTCCGAAGAATACAGGCTCTTGAGTTACCGCATCTCTGTCCTTTAGAAGGATACGAGTGAATCAGAGGTTAAAGTGGAAGAGGGAGGGGCAGCAAAGAAAGGGGCGGGTATGGGCACGCGAACGTACTCCTGTTCTCCGCCTAGTCAGCACACTTCTCCTTGAGCTGCTTCGATTACTGGACATCTTTCTTTCTTTCTTCTTTCTTTCTTTCTTTCTTTCTTTCTTTCTTTCTTCCTTTCTTTCTTTCTTTCTTTCTTTCTTTCTTTCTTTCTTTTCTTCTTTCTTTCATTCGGTTCAATTTACTCTGATTTCTTTTCTACCTACATCAGGAATTCGAGCGAATCAAGCGTAATGCGGTTTCGAGTGCGTGAAAATCTCAGCCGCGTGAGTCTTCTTTTTTTTATTCATAGCTGCGCGATTCGGGGATTTTTTGAACATTTACTACCGTGCGAGCAGGTTCTCCAGGTGGAAAGACGGATGACCCTGCGGATTTTCGACCGGGAAGACAGCTACTTTCACTCGATTTACTTTCTCTTCAATATCCGGTAGCGGATGTAAGGGAAAGAGCAGAGTCACGGATCGTTCTTTCTTGAAGAAAGCCGTATATTCATTCAAGGAGTCTTACATTGCCCGTTTCTCTTTGAGCTCTTCCTTCTGTGTTTCGAAGGCTCAATAAACGACAGAAAAGAAATGCGAGCAGTTTTTCTCCGACATATTAAACTGGCAGACTATACATTATGTGAAATGATGTTTTTTTTTCGGTGCCACTCGAGGACTAAACACGCAGAAGTGAACACGGCGTGCCGAGTTTTTAGAAAGTGCGTTGAAGAAAGACCTCCAGGAAATGCCATAGTTTCTTCAGTGAATAGACGAACACCGGAACAGAAAATTGATGAAGAAAGGATCTTGAGTTCGGTCTCTCGTGAGAGCTAGACTAAAGGCAGCGTGCCCCCTATATATGAGTGTGCGTGATCCTGTGCTGCTGTGATCAGCTGTGTGCAGGGTAGGTTCTGTGAGCGTTCTGTGCTATAAGGTTTTCGGTGCAGCGCAACAATTCTTAGGCTTATCTTCGTTACTGATAATAACGAAACCCGCCATAATTGGGGGCTGGTTATAATTGCTGTGATCGTTTCGAGTTAATATTAACTGGTAAAGCTTAACGCTACAACTTTATGAGAGGTGCCGTACGAAAGTTCTCCGGAATGTCGACCACCTGAGGCTGTTCTACGCACTCCTCAATCTGAGTGTATACACCGGCGTCTGTCATTTTCGCCTCCATCGAAAATACGGCAGTCGCCGCAGGAATTCGATGCCGTGACCTTCGGGTCCTTAGTTAAGCACCATATAACCACTGAACCACTAAGGCTAGTCGTCTGACATTTCTGAGGCTGTACGGGCTGCATAGCCCTGGAGGCTAGACTTTAGAAGTAGTAGATGCTGCTTCACATGCAAGGGTGTAAACAGTAGTGTCACATCAGAAAGAAATAAGAGTTAAAGGAAAGACAGGGTGGTTAACCAGAGGAGATCTGGAGTTGGCAACTCTGTACTTAGGCAGGAGGGAGGAGCGTGAAAGAGTGGTAGAGGGAAGTACTCTATAGGACTATTATGTATGGTAATGTCCAAGTACTACACAGCAGAACATCAAGCATCATATCAGCATGGTACTTGTGCATATAGGCACCTGGACAAACTAGTTGCGTGTACATTGAGTCACAGTAGAAATATGCAGCAATGCAGTGCCACAGCTCAAGCACAGTAGGAGATGGCGTAGGTTTAGTAGCATGAGTGGTAGTGGTGCAAGTAATAGTAGAAATGGCAGTAGTAGCAATGAACGCACGGTGCTGGTACAAGCACATTTCATGGAAAGGGCTCAAGCAAGGAGGAAGATCCTCTGGTTTTATGAGTCTATCAACCGCAGCACCATGTGCGTAGTGCATCTTACGTGTTCCTGTACGTACTGACGACCTTTACATCGTTTTGCGTTGTTGTCAGAGGCCCACGGCTCGTCAACTTTCTTTCTTTCTTTCTTTCTTTCTTTCTTTCTTTCTTTCTTTCTTTCTTTCTTTCTTCTTTCTTTCTTTTTCTTTCTTTCTTTGTTTCTTTCTTTATTCGTTCTTTCTCTCTCTCTCTTTCTTTCTTTCCTTTTCGCTCTTTCTTTCTTTTCCACTCTCTCTCTCTTTCTTTCTTTCTTCCTTCTCAGTTCCTAATTTTCCATTTTCGCGTTTACTTGGTGTCGGTCCAATGACAGCGAGAACAACCGAAGACCAACACCCCACCATACACTACTGGTCGGCCTGGCCCTTCTGGCGCGCTTGCTTTCGCTTTTCTCTCCGGCGCCGCCTCGATAGCAGACGCGCCGTTTTCCCAGCCATTAGGCCCCGCTCGCAACCTGTTATTCCGATCGCCCGAAGGGAAAGGAGCACCACAGCCTGAGGAGGGCACAGGAAGAAGGACAGCATAGCGTTCGGCAAAAGGCGAAGGCGTTGCTGCCGGCCATCGATGGCCCCACCGTGTCCATCGCGTGGTTCGATGCGATGCGGGGGGTTGCTGCGGTGTGGCTTCAATGTTGCCGCCTTTGTATGGAGCCCCGAATTGTATACGATGTGACGGGCGTTGTCGGGTTAGCAGAGGGGGAGGACAGGCTCGCGGTGCTTCGCTGATCGTCGGTACGGCGCAAACGGCGTGCTTAGCGCGGACGTATACTGTTCGGTTCCCACGCCATCTTTAAAGACTATAGTTTTTCTTGGGATACATGAACACAGCAATTTCGATATGTCTGTCTGGCTGTGACATTAAACGAACCCGCGCCCTGGTACAGAGGATGAAAGAGTTACTGAATCTATCACGGAAGATAGGCCCATAATATTCCTACTAATGAAAAAAGTGATCCAAAAATTAAAATTAAGAGCAGAAAAGAAAGCCGATTATTTATTCGAGCAATATAACAAATCAAAGATATTTGGAAAATCGCGTATAAAGTGGTGAAATGAGGGAGCGTTTGAGGCATATATGATGACTTCAGATTACGGAAACAAGTGATACTCGGGAGACGTTTGCAAAAACATCTTTTTTGGGGGGCTACTCGGCCAACATTTAAGCACATGCTCATACGCCCAGCCATCTTGAACTTGTGGCAGCGTTTATACTTGTCAACATTGTTGATGAAAAGGCAAATATTACGCATATCTGATGAGGCACAAAATCAATACGTATCTGTTAGGTTGTGTGTTCTTTTGCTATAAAATACATAGATACATAATTCTAAAGACCCCAGTGTTTCCTACGCTGCCCTGGAAATGCTACGCTATGCACGAAAAAGCCCTCTGCCGATGGTATGGTGCTGCCACCTGGCAGGACAAAAATGGTATGAGAACAGCATCGCAGGTGGCCGCGGATAAGACCAGGACTCGTGTAGTACGGCCGGCAGAAAACTGTCGTCTTTCGACGACATTTGCAGTGAAGCACACGGATAGGCGGCTGTTTTTTTCTTCCATGCCAGAAAAATGTTTGACCGTCTGTGACAGTTATAGATAAACGAAGAGCTTTAAAACGTGGTTTAGGCCTGGCTTAGGGTTCATTAAACTAGCGGATCGTATTAAAGGGTCTTTACCGTACTGTCGCACTCGGCATGTTTACACCAGGATGAAGATGTTTCCGCAAAAGCCTCCCGATTATTACTTGCGTAATCTGAAGTCACTGTATATGTCTCAAAAGCTCTCTTATTTCACCACTTCATACGCGATTTTCCGAATACTTAGAATCATTCTATTGCTCAAATAAACCATCGGATTTATCTTCTGTGCAAAATGCCAAATTTTTAACTGTCGCGCTATATATGTCATATATGCAATATATGACATGTAGGCCATATATGCCAGATACGCCATGTATGCCACCATATATGACAGGCCATCATTATCATAGAAAGGCAAAAAGGAAAGACGGATGCTTGCGACGATAAATTTGAAAGCAAGTGTGGAGCAACCACCCCTTGTTTTCTGATTTCTCAATGTCATCAGAGTTTTCTATAGAAATTCAAAGTGCCGAATAGCGTAACCAAACGTGGCACCCCACTTTCATGCACGCCTTGCATAAGCAACCGACCACGGCATTCCTCGTGGCTGCTAAATTCCTTCACTTCATTTCCTTTGCGCTTGAAAGGGGGACGCTGCGTGCAGGGGAGTGGCTGAGTCTGGGTGCATCGCTGACCGCAGCATAGGAAGCAGGCGAAGAGTGATTCAAGACAGCGTGGGCTCCGTGGCGGAGCAGTGGGCAGAGTACGCGGTGCCAGCTCGGTACGCTCTTCGTGGAATCCCGCTCCTCCTTTCCGTACGTACACATGCACACAGAGACCGGAACGCGCCGCAGCCGGCGCTCGAGTTCAAAGGTCAAGGAAGGGAGAGCAGTCCGAAACGTCTTTTCCACAGCTAGCGCCCGCGTGTCTCTCTTCTTCTTCTTCTTTCCTTTCTCCCGCTTTCGCCTTGACCTTTACTGCGCGGCGTACACGCCCCTGTTCTTCGTCTTCTTTGCTGGCCCCTTCCGTCTGTCCGCAAACCGGGCTTCATTTCGCGGGCGTAGCTGCAATGGTGATGCGGACTTGCAAGTCCTACTATGGTCCTAGTATACCTAGTACGTTCTAGGGAGCATAGCCGTGCTTCGTTTAGCAGTCGAATGAAACGCGCGTTTCACAAGTGTTTTCGATGCCAGAGCTTGATTTGCGCTTTACAAAGGCGGTGTTTCCTTTTTCATCGTAAGTTGCGCGAATGGCCGAAGAAACGTTAGAGAGAGCAAGGAAGCGTCGTCGCTCATGCGTGTCGAAGTTTGTTGAAGAAAACAAGCGAATATGCAAACGACAACCGTGGCACAAGCGAAGAAAAATCTTCGGAGGTCATTTAAGCATCGTGATCACGAGTAACTCCTTGTGACGGTATTGCCAGTTCCTAAATGACGCAAGTGTCACTTTGGTCTAACATGGGAATTTCGATCGAATGGTAGCTGCCTTGGCAACTAACGAACTTGCGCCTTGTACGGGTCGCCATGCATGGCCCGCGTTGGTTAGGGAATCTCGTGGCTAAGTTCAATAAATAAATAAATAAATAAATAAATAAATAAATAAATAAATAAATAAATAAATAAATAAATAAATAAATAAATAAATCACTCTATCTATCAATCAAACGGTGTTGTTACATGCTTGTCTATTGCAATGTGATTTATCTAAGCGCCATTTAAAAGGCGCGAATGCAGAAATTTTTTTGATCTCTTGTCTTGAGTGTCTACTAATTTCTCGGCATGAGGTTGTTACGTCTGAAACCGAAAAAAATATCTGAACTGGAGAGTCATATCAATTGAGCAGTAGCTGTTTACGTGCGTTGATATCCGCTTGTAAAGTACAAAGAGTGCATTAAGCTCCAACAAGAGCGTCGGTGCAATTTACCCCGTAGGGTTTGAGCAGACATGACGTAGCCGTGTGTAATCGCTATTTGGTATTTTCTTAGATCGCGTAGTAAATTAAAAGTACATAATGGAGTGCAATACGTTTCCGCTACGTACTAAGTTTACTGGGAATAACAACAGGCCAAGAATGCAAACACAAGTGGAGGAGGAAGAGAAGAAATGAAAGGCAGGAATGTAGAGTAGGCGAGGCGACAGTTCATCAGCCTGTTCCTTAAATTGCTTTGTTCTATATCAGAGATACCTAGCTTCTGTACTCACAATTGATAATTTCAACCGTGGGCGTTTTAACCTGCCAACGTAAAAGAGCTCGTTTGGCAGGAATTCCGGCGTCGGTGTCGACGTTATTGACGGCGTAGTTGGTTGGGAGCGAAAAATTGTCATCTTGTCCGTAATCGCGAAATCAAGATGGAAATAGGATAAATAATAAACAAAACGTCGGGTCATCGTGCATGAGGATTAAACCCATGCCGTCGTCTACATGAAAAGCAAGTGTTTTTACGATAGCGGCATGTAATTTCTTGAAACTGCTTTGGAGAAATCGTCATGTGAATTCCATGTATGTATAAAGGAGTCGCAATAACGCATGTAATATTTAGTGACAGAAACGTAGAATCGCGTAAGGTGTCAAAACACGTGAGTTGCGCGACGAGTTGGTGCTTTAGAGGCTCGCCTAATCCAGCCCGCTCTGACATATTTAATCATCATCAGCAGGAAAATCATCAGCTGCGTAGGTTCGCGTGCTGGCTTACGGATGCATAGGATGCGCTTGGCTGATTCTCTGAAAGAATAGCTACGACGTTTAAATGGGGAATACTTATTGCACTTGACAATTGTACATGCAATAGGATTTCTAGGATAATTTGAAATGGCCAATGTTACGTGCACAGTTGTTCGTTTCCTTACGACACCGTTGAGGCATGAACCGAGGTGAAGTTAGCAATTGAGAAGACGATGCGCAAAAGGCTCAATTACGCTACCGCGATCAACTCTTGAAAGCGAAGCTCAAGCGTCCTTCAAAGTCCTTCAAAGCGTCCGTCGAAGCGTCCTTCAAAGTACTTCAAAGCCTACAAAAGTCCTTCAAAGCGTCCTTATCTTGAGAAAAGTGTGGTCCCCTTGCAAACTGCCGTACCTAATATATTACTTGTGCCACAAATCTATCTTTCGCATCGTGAGAGGTCCGACCGATGTCCCAAGAACATCGTCACTAAATTTAGTCAGTTGTGAAACATCAAATTACATGAAAAAAATAAACGCTGGTGATAAGAATTGTTACAATTTACATTAGTGTGAGGAGCGAGTTTAAAGATAAAAGTAAATATTTGTACATGTAGGAGTACTGGAACAGACCGACTACGCAAATGCATAAGAAAGAACTCGCTCGATTCCAGTCGATTTTCATTTTGTACCGCGTCATCAAAAGGTGTACACAGATTCTAAAATAAGCACCACAAGAATAGCTCGACTGTTTACAACGTATCGGTTGCGACCTAGCTTCCTGTTGAGGCTTTCCACACGTATACCAACTCCATCTCTGCACCTAGTTCACTCTCCGCATACACTTCCGCCGTACAAATGCGCTGTAAGAGCCCACAAGGATCGGATACAGTGTACAGAAATATGGTCACGGTCAGCAACAGAGTATTCAACTCACGAGCTATACATACAAAGTCGCAAGAGAGGCGCGTTTGTAAAACTGCTCTAATAACCCCTAACTTCTTCGCGTGCGCCAAGAAGCTGCCACCCCGGCGATGCATGCACGCTTCCTTGAATAGGAAGGAACTCGTAATAACAGGGTTCCACTGCATTGGTATCGCACAAGATTCGTATTTTTGAACGCCGCGTCTCGTTTCGGTTCACCGGTTTTGCCACGTTTCCGGTCGTCCGCCTGGGGTGACACCGCGTCTCTTACATGATAAATATAATAACGAAAATTTGATGTGGGACCTCGGCTGCGTAGAGTAGGTGACGCTTTTAGGAAGTTCGTCAGTAACTGCAAGTTATGGGGGAGGAAGTTTGGAAGGTAACACAATAGTTGCTATCCGAATGCAGTTTGCCGGCCGAAGAACAAGCCCCCACCTCGCTCAATTTGTATTTGTCATCTCTCTGGGTCACAACCGGCAATGTAAGTGGCTGTTTGTTTCAATACAGTCGGAGTCTGATTCTGTATTGAAGGGATCTTCTTTAATCTCTTTGCGTGCTACTACGACGTGACAATACATTCGACAAGAAGAGAAAATGACTTTGTTCACGTAAACAGACCGGCTGGTGTTGGTTCGATGATATCGTACTTTGATACCTACCAGTGTCCGCCAAGTGGACACCCACATAAGTCTGTACAGCCGTTTTAACAAGAGAAACGAAATGGCTGCCTTGTGGTGGTTGTTGTAGTTTTTCTGTGGCCCCAGCAACGAGTAACGTTCTTGTTTTGAGTTCAAACAATTCCGGTGGAGCACTTACTTCCGGTTGTAATTATTTTTTGACAATGTGTTAAAAAAAGAGGTACGGTATCGATCGTTTTTGTTCAAGTTAAGGGCAATGTCGGATACACACGATATCAGAGCATAAGTTTATTTAAGAAGATGACCTACGTTGCACCGCGTTGTCTTTACACTTATGTCATCTATACATAACGTCTCCATGAGTACTGCTTTTGTAGACAAGGAGAATGTAGTCAAGAAGCTGATCGAATATGAATATACACACTATTCAGCCTCACCATCCTTTATAACGTTTGGAAGACCCAGAAAGAACACGTACGCTGAAGTGCAGCTGAGGCTTTTACGTCAGCCGTGAGATTGAGTGTGAGGATAGATGGTTGGTTCATAAAAAAGAAATCGAATGTAAAAATTGGGGGACACTAAAGCCTCGCTTTTAA
The DNA here is from genome assembly GCA_013436015.1 of Rhipicephalus annulatus. Lineage (NCBI taxonomy): Eukaryota > Metazoa > Arthropoda > Arachnida > Ixodida > Ixodidae > Rhipicephalus > Rhipicephalus annulatus. Next base: position 32,023 of record WOVY01001296.1, on the reverse strand, counting down.
GAGCTAAGCGCGATAGCGATATCTTTTTCGTACAGTGCGTACTTCGAACACTTAGTGCATGAAACATGTGTGCCTTTTGCAGTGAGTGACTAGCTTTAAACGACGAAGTTTGTATGATAATCACATGTTCTGACGCCCGATGGCAATGGGCGTCTGTACCGCGCATTATTACGGCAATTGTTTATGTTGTAATGTGAAGCTTGCCTACAGGACGCGTGTGTTTGTAAAGCATGAAAGTTACTTTCACTTCATTTCCAAACGTAGGAAGTTGTTTTCACTGCAATGACAAGCAGAGACGTGGCTGTGTGCTGGAACACCCGCTTGCCACACAAATGACCCGGTTTTCGTATTTTCTCTGACCCATTTTATTTGTATATTTATCAATTTTCGGCCTCGCGAAGATAATTTTTCGCTCCGAACAAACGACACCGACGCCAGAATTTCCGCAAAACGAGCTCTTGAACGCTATGTCGTTAATAGTTTACGTTTTATAGTGAGGAATGTATACAGGACGCGTGTGTTCGCAAAGCAAGGGTGTTACCTTAACTGAATTTCCAAGCAGATAGTTAGTTTCACCGTATTCTCAAACAGATGCTTGGTCGAGTGGTAGAACATGCACCTGCCACGCAAACGACCCGGTTTGATCCCCACTCGGACACAAGCGACCCAGGTTACAACCCCACTCTCACTCCAGGATTGTTTTTATTGTTTATTTCATTTACAACTTTCGAGATTTTTCGGTCACGCACAAGTTGATGACTTTTTCGGTCACAACCGACGACGCTGACACCGACGCCGGAATCTGTACGAAACGAGCACTTCAACGCTATCGCGTTACAAAGGGAAGACTACAGATGACATTACCAAAACTTCGGCCAGCTGGTGTGAGCCGCTTTGCCCCCCCCCCCCCCCTCGTTATCGAACATATATTGCATCTGTAGGAAATAGAATGAAAGCGACGTGTACAATATACACGCAAAGCGTCTATTGTTGAGCTGCTTTCTGGTTAGGTCAGTTCAAATTAGGTTATAAGCGACGTTGTCTTACGAGTTCTGAATCCGAAAAGCTGGGACACTACACTCCGGACCATGTCTAACGCAGACGTGCCTAGGGTATCGAAACAAGTGCCCTCTTTTCTTGCACCGAGAGCGAAAGTTTTCGGCTATCGCCGCTATTGGCGTATGTGAGAGAAAAAAAAAAACGGATCTGTTCGCCCATATTCGTTTATTATGCAGCGTGAAAGAAAAAGAAAGAAAATGAGGACTACGAGAGAGGAACATTGAACGAGTGTTGAATAAAGCCTTGATGTGGGGAGCGCCGGGGCGCGGTGAAGTGGACAAAGACCGGCAAAAACTTTTGAATCTCTCTTAAGTATAGCCGAAAGGGTCTCCGATGACGGCGGAGTCAGTCGGGGCGTGCCCCTGTACAGAGGAGAGTATTAGGCGGGGCGCGCAGGCAATCCTTTGCGGTTCTTGCACGTTGACCGCATCAGTACACACATGCGAAGTGCCCAGCCGACGAGGCCATTGCCTCGAGGTGGCGGCTGGGCTTTAAGGTTCACAACAGATTCGAAACCGACTTTCCGATGGTGCGGGTCCCCCTTTGCTCTCGTGACAGCAGGATTTGTGTCGGGCGTGTGCGGCTGTTAAAAGGGATGCAACGAAAGGGAGGCGCCATGTATCATTTTTTACATTTTTTCCCTTCGTCGGTGGCACAACCGCTTCCCAGGCGGTGCAGCGGTCGTCGCCTCGCCGCCTCTGATCTGCCGGACGCCAGTGTACTACAGGTCATTGGCATAGGTCATTGGTCATTGGCTACAGATTACTGGCTTCACGAAGCTGCGTGCAAGAACATTCGCAGGTGTCACTGGTGTGCTCTGAAAGAGCCGTATACAAGGAGCGTCCCACCTTGAGCACGCATAAGTATCCTGGCGTTCTTGCACGGGTGGGAAGGTATCAATTGTTCTAGAAGTCGAGATTAGATAGGAAAAAGGAGGAGGCAGAGAGTTGAACCAGAAGAAGATAAGGTACATTGCTGTTCACTTGCGAGCCTAGGAGAGCAAAGATTAACGCTTACGTGAGAGACAGGGAAAGTAGTTGAGATATGTACGCGCCCAAATAGCGATACGATTATGAGACACATCGTGCCGAAGAGCTGTGAAAATTTTGACCATCTGATGTTCCTTAGTGTGCGCTGACAATGCGAAATACAGGGGCCCCAGATACTTCGTCTTCATAGAAACGCTAGCCAAAAATATGACCCAGAAACCCGACCCAGAAGTGCCGTCTCAAAAGTATACGAAGGCATATAATAACGTTATAGCATAACTTTATGATATACACGGCTCCTGGTAAATCACCTGTCTTCTCAGTTTTACACCCAGAAGAAGAACAGTGCAAGTGACGCCTTCGAAGAAACACTGACCGCGTCAATTGTGATTCCCTGAACTCCTCCAAAGCCTCCCTTGACGAAGCTAAACTTCACATTACTTATATGCAAGAGAGAGAGAGAGAGGAAACAGAATAATCGGGTCTTCTTCATGCAGAAGTTTTAATGAAGCACCGTCTCTATACCACCGATACAAAATCAGGCGTGCGTGCGTGCGTGCGTGTGTGTGTGTGCGTGCGTGCGTGCGTGCGTGTGTGTGCGTGTGTGTGTGTGTGTGTGAGTGAGTGTGTGTGTGTGTGTGTGTGTCTGTGTGTGTGTTACCGCTTTATCGACTATTACAGCGTTGTCTTCCACCTATAACCTGCTCGACATCGTGTTCATTCGAGGGTTTTTCCCAGAATCTGCTGCACAACAACTGCACGTGAACAGATTTCCATAATACGTGCGCTGCGTCCTACGCTTCTCCTAACGCGCGCCTAAAATTGAGCCTATTAGAGAGACGTGACTCCGCCTCTACACAGTTGATATGCACGGAAGACGCGCGCACGCATTACCATCGTCACCGACTGCGGCACAACTCTTTGGGTATATGCATATCAAGCAAGGCGGACTGCGTTGCTAGATGGGCGACGCAGCGCCCCGTTCCGGACACTTTCGTTTCTTCGATGACAAGCACGACGAAACTAAAGGGGTGGTCAGGCCGTCCCGAGCACTCATCGCTTTGCGGGCCGAAAAAACAAGCGAACAAGCAAAGAATGTGCGACGGCTAAATTGACGAGAGAGAGAGAGAATACTCACAGCGCAGACGAGACGGGCGCTCGCTTAACGACTGCCACCGAGTGCGTGGCTCATTCGGAGCGGAATCCTAATGACTCCGAGGGGTATACACGGAAACCCGCGTGTGTGTTCACCCCCGATTTGATGGGATTGGGTGCACCAAATATGCGAATCGGATTTGGTGGCTATGCCGATTGAACTGTCGCTTGTACAGAGAGAAAGAGAGAGATAAAGATGCAAGGAAAGGCAGGGAGGCTAACCAGACGCACATCCGGTTTGCTACCCTGCACTGGGGAAGGGATAAAGGGGAGAAAAGAGGTTGCAGAGAGTACAGATTAATAAAATTATTCAAAGGTGCTTGTAAAGCCGGTATCATCAACAATACTACCAATGACAACAGCAGCCACTGAAGTCGGTTGTCTCGAATATGGGGACGCAGGCGTACTGCAACGCCGTTTCTAATTCATGGCGATGTACCGTATAAGGTAAGTAATAAATAAAATAAAGCTTGAAAGAAATAGTGCAGTTGTTTCACCGCCCCATCTTATGTTAGCATACTTATTCTTTATCTCTCTATTATTATTATTATTATTATTATTATTATTATTATTATTATTATTATTATCCCTGTGACTGTATTCACCATAGTCAGCCTGACTACCCGCTGGTCAATGTTTTCCTTCACGTTCATTTGATTAAACTGGGGCTGTAACTTAAGTCGAGGCTCATCGCTGGCCAGAAAACGCTTATCTGGATCAGCTATACCTTCCTGTGCAAAGCAATAGAGTGGCTGAGCCATCCGTGAGACTCCGAACTTTCCACAGATTCGTCAATAGATTGCGCTTCGCTGCGCATATACAGGTTCGGGCACGTATACTGTCTGTGCTTTTCCAGTTGTTCACAGCTTTTAGTCTCCTTCACATCTTCCCTAACCGAGTAGGGCACCTAATAGAACTAGGCCTCGTTTAAACCTTCCTACCTTTTTCCCATCGTTTACATAGGTCTTATGCATTGGAACGATTTTACAATTGGACTCTCGCGGTTCAGATGGTGCTGGAACTTCACCCATCACTCGTGCACTCATGAGGGAGTTAAGCACTTTGGTGGTTTTGGGGAACTACGTACACGTTAGAAATCCTATACATGTTTTGAAGTGCAACCGACACATACGCGTACCTGATTTATTGCTCATTTATTTCCTTCTACCACTTCCTCCACTGGGCGTCGGCAGCATTTTGTCTTCGGGGTAGCAAGCTCGTGATGCATATCGCTGCTGGGTAGCCATCTCTATAACCAGCAGCGATAGAGGGGGGAGGGGATGTCAGTGTAGCTTGGTTAGGGGTACGTTTTGGTGTGGCTTGAGAGGGCAAGTGCCCCATTTGCACCCCCCCCCCTTGCCGACACCCATAATTTTCTCCACTCATCTTTGTGTGCCCATTTCCCATTCCACCAGCGTAGCGCAGCCAACCGGACATATTTCGGTTTAACCGCCCTGCCTTCAGCCTTTTGTTTCTTATCTCTTCACACCGGAGTGGCTAATGCTATATTGCACGAACGATACTGCACAGAACTAATCATACGCAGCAAGCGGACACACACAGCCACCGACAAAGCCTGCTCGATTCTCGCACTGCACGCTGTCTCTGTAATGTGGTCCTTGTTGCATTCCCTGGGGCAACCTCTCTTCCGACTGACGTAGCGAGATGTTTCTCGATTAATCACCGCGTTCCGACATACGTCGCTTCGCTAGTTCGCAGCAGTAGACGCGAGTAGATGAGGAGGATGGCGAAGTGGGGATAGTGATGCTGTGTGGGCTATTAGGCGTAGACATTTCTCTCCCACCACCCCCTCTCCCTTAACTTCGCGCGTGCGCATGCACGCACTGGAAACCAGGCTGGGCGCTGCGCCGTGCTCTCTACCGGGCTGCAGAAATGTGGCGCCTTCTTCCTCTTCTAACCACTACCGCCACCAGTCGGGCTGCCGTCGTTCGGAAAAGGGACGGAAGGAATAGCCGTCGTTTTGCGAGGCGCCCGCCAGAGCAACGCGCAAAGCTGGGCCGCTGCAATTTCCGTAATGGCGTCCGGTTGTCACGCGCGATGGAACTCCAGTGCCGTCCGTCTCCCTGAGGGTGGGCTAAATCTGTATAAGAGTGCGCATACCGCGAATCGTTTGGTTAGAGTGTGTGTGTGTGTGTGTGTGTGTGTGTGTGTGTGTGTGTGTGTGTGTGTGTGTGTGTGTGTGTGCGAGGAAGGGAGAGAGAGAGAGATGCAATAGTAAGTATGGCACTCGCCACTGATGCGGTGGTGCGTATTACGTCGATCACGCTAAAGGCATTGCGAGCATGCGTACTCTTAAGAAAGCACCTCATTTACCCGGGTGCTTTCTTGCGTCATCGCGTTAAATTGGTTTTAAGAACTGAAGGTGAGACGGCGTGTGTAGAATGAGGACACGAAGGAACGCATGCAAACTGCACAAAGCATTCTTTGTCAGCCCTTGCCTTGGTGTATTTGTTGGACCTCTGTTGTCAATAAGAAGCCATTAGCCTTCAAGTTCGATCCTTAAGGTAATTTTACTCTATGTGCCATTGGCCTTACAACATTGCCCCTATTTATTGTGTTTTGTTATTGAGCATATCTCATAGGCATGTTGTATGAAAGTGCGTAAAAAGCTATCTACACGTACTCTGTCCACGGTAGTCTCTGTGGCCACGCTGTATGTATTGGACTCTTCCTACTATTAAGTGGTTCTAAGAGAGAAAGAGAAAAGTGAGCCCTGTAACTGTCTGCTTAAGCGAGCGACACCTCAACAGTAGCTCACAAGGGATTGGGGGGAGGAGGGATTAAAAGGATAGGAATAAAGGTGTAGAGAGAGAGAGAGAGAAAGAGGCGTGAGTTGGTAAGCCAGAGAGCGACGACATATCGAGGGGATATGGGAGATAGGAAAGATGGAAACACGGTCACAGGAGTCCGCGGACGGGGCACCACTTGCGGATGCTCTAGTCGGCGTCAGGAGGTGGCGTAGAGCAAGTCCAGTCGGTCATAGCGACAATGTCGTCGGAGGTCGGCGTCAGGAGATGACGTAGGGCGAGCCCAGTCGGCCAGAGCTATGCTGACGTCGGAGATTGCGAGGGCAGAACCGGTCGGCACGGCATCCAGCGAGCGAGTCCTCTTCCCACTCTGCCAATTCCTGCCTGGGGCCCTATATTTACGTGGTGATCCGGAATATATTGTTTTTATCGTTATTTTTACATTTCTTGTGTTCGTGTATTTATTCAATATTAATATCGTGATGCAGTCTAACTTCACACGTTGTTCGTAATCGGAAAATATGGAACTGGCTGTCCACGTGTTCCCATACGCTGGTCGCCATTGGTGATGGCAGTATGCCAATGAACTGAAGGGGACCCAATGTGCTGTTTATCGACTTCCTCGGGTTCAACAATGAAAAAAAAACTAGTAAAGTTCTGGAAGAGCCGTGTACGCTGCTAATGTGGAGTATAGGCGAGAAATTGATTCGGGTGGTAAACAAAACTTTGTAAAAAAGCTATAGGCTGATTTTCATTTTCGCTCTATATTTCTCTGGTTTGAGAAAATGTGGGTGAGCTCAGTTTTTATCTTAATTGAAGCAACCTGGTAACGTCGCGTAGGCGTTGCTGGCTTCATTAGTGAGATAAGTGATCCTAATCTCATTTGGGTTGGTCATTTGCCTCAAATAGCTTACATGGAATTTATGCGATAGCATACTTTTTTTCTTCGATTAAGGACTAACTATAACCAACTAATTGACTTATAAAGAGATACCTTGTGTTGGAAATGCGCGCGTTGTAAGATAGACTACAATATTTGTTTTCTAATTATCATTCGTGCAGGAGGTCGGCAAGACGACGCGGCACACAGAACGAGGTAAAAATAAGCGTCAGTGACGGCTTTTTGTTGAACCCGTCACGGTGGTCGAATGGTCATGGCAGTCGACCGCTGACTCGCATGGTGCGGTAAAGAATGCTGGTTGTTGCGGCCGCAATTTCATTGAAGGCAGAAATGCTAAAGACCTGTGTGCTTAGATTAAAGTGCGCGTTAAAAAAAAAACACCGGGTGGTGTCACAATCGCCGCAATCCTCTACGGCGCCTCTCTTAATCATAACATGGTTATGGGACGCAATACCCCAGTAAATATTATTAACTTTTCGTTTGATGAAACTGTGCCGGACCTATGTATAGATAACAAGCACATGTGCATCGTAATACGACAGCGCAATTCGAGAAAAACACAGAGGAACTTTCAACGGAAGTGTACCACAGCTGTTAGATAAGACGACAAAAGAGCCGCCCAAGAAACGCGAGTATATATTAACTTAACGCGGAAAGATGCACAAGTATAACGACCGAAACATTAAAACTCTCATTTCCACAATCGAGACTGCCATTCCAGTTCGATAATAAAGGTAGATCGTTCTGCTCGGCCCACGGGACGGCTTTTTTGTTTTCCCATAGCAGAGTACCAGGTACTCTAAATCGTTAACAACTTTTTCCGAACACACCGCTACCAAAAGGTGAGGGTTTTCTATGAGAAGCCTACGGGACGGCTTTATGCTCTCTTATAGTAGAGTACCTAGTACTCTAAATCGTTAACCACTTTTTCTAAACACACATGCTGTTGTACGTGGTCAAAAAGCGTCCAAAGGGCTTGACTGGAACCACGACAGTCCCCGTCACTCAGGGTAACTGAGACTGACGGCAAACTAACATATAGGCACTGACCTTGGGGCATCGCACAGCCAATCTGTTCCATATATCTTCCGCCCGTACGCGATGTAGTCTTGTCTCAACGAGACCAGCGGTACTGGCGCACTATCGAAATATGTTCTGGCGTATAGATGCCTTCGCTTCCGTGGGTATCAACAAGGGTTTTTCAAAGGCTGTCATGCCGGCGGATTACCAACACACTGGGCAAATTGTAATTCTTGATTTATACGGGGGGTTTAACGTCTCCAAACCACCCTATGGTTATGAGAGACGCCGTAGTGGAGGGCTCCGGAAATTTCGACCACCAGGGGTTCTTTAACGTGCACCCAAATTTGAGCACACGGGCCGACAACACTTCCGCCTCCATCGGAAATGTCTTGTACTTCTTCATATCCAACAGAGAGGTAGCTACTTCTCCAGAGACACGTTTTACATTCGCGTTACGAGTGACTTCTATACGAAACCGTGATCAACCGATCTTCTTTATTTAAATGCGAAGCATTTATTTGCGCACTGTAAGCACTTTTGGCGTCTATCTATATATATTACGTCTGGGTGCTTTTCCGTCACGTATGCCGTAGACAACTTCCCGCCAAACAATAGCACATACCCGCGGGCGGGTTTGTGCTAGCTGATAAACGGTATGTGCCCCAGGTGATTGACATTTAGTATTACACAGGAACGGCGAGAACACAAAGGGGCAATTTTAACGCGTGAGCGTTGAAAAAAGAAAAAAAAAAGCTAACATCGGCAGCGCTGACTCTACAAATGCCAATAATAAATGTCAGGGTCCCAGCAGGAATCAAACCGTAGCATTCTGCGTGCCAATCATGTATTGTATATACCACAGAGCCACGCCATGCCTCAGAACTACGTTTCAAATAGACCCTAACGTTCGTGAAACGTCAATTGCTGTTGCAGTGATGGCTATCCGATTTTGCAAGCATCACACATGTACTCTTTTGATACAGCCTTCATGTCGCGTTAACGTCAGTTGTAGTTAGGTGTCATCCGCTGAAGGTGATTTATGTATAGCGGTGTCGGGCTACCATCCTCGCGAGCACCAGCACTTTATATCAGGCTTTCGCTTCTGGTGTATGCTAAAACTGATGTTCCTGTTGGCATTGTTTCGCAAGTGCATAGAACAGGTTATGTAAACACCTGCAACTGTTCAACATATGTCTGTACGTGTAGCATTTATGCATATATTTAGCGCCATGCCATAGTGTATTACTCCACAAAAAATTACTACATGGTCAATTTCCCCCCGCATGCTTCGCATAACGTCGATTCCCGAAGTACGTTTGATCTGCCTTTTTTTTTCTTTGTTTTCTAAATGCTCCTATGTAGAAATGGTGTCTTGCTTGTGTACCGGCGGCTACTGGTTAACATAATCTTGGATATATAACATAACTCTTCCTTGAAAAAAGACAACGACGAAAAACGCGACTAGTTAGTGGTCGCAAATTCCGCCACAGCTCGTAACATTTTCGTACCGCATTTCGAAGTCGCGTACGAGAACTAGCCGCCGAGCTTTACACATGTAGTCACGTGCAGGGAGTCAGCTTGACGACGTCTCTTGCGAAACAGATGATCTCGTGTGTCACATAGAAGAAAACGCCGCAGGCCCCCCGTGACACTGCCGCGGAGCGTCACAAAACAAGTGGTGGGTTTGTTACGACGTCATGAAGGTACTTCCGGATGCTGTTTTACCGCTTGTTCAAGCGTGGGAAAAAGGATTGTAAACGCTTCTCGCTTCCTTAGACAGGCAACGTGTAATTTAGTCTGTGTTTTCCTTGCACTTTCAAGTTTTCAGGTTACCGTGCATGACTCGAGACCTTATTCGCGCTTCGTTTTGACACTGTCACGTACAGAGAAAGTCATCATGTGCACTTCTTTTTTGCTCGTTTCAATTTTTTTTTTATTTTCAGCTCACTTTTTTATGATTAGAGGTGGCAGTTGAAGTGATGCGCTTCGCCACTTTATGAGGCCTGAAGTCGGTCGCAGTCCGTTGCCCGCACTGAAGCTCTCCATGCGGACACATACACAGTCCCCGAAATAGATTCTCAAGTTTTTATACTGCGTCGCGGGTGTTGTTATGCAGCCGACGCTCAGTTATCGCAGCTCGAGCGTAAAATGCACGTGCGTATACGCTAGAAAGTTTTTACATTGTTTCACTTACTTTTTCTAATTGGTGCTCTCACTTTTACGGCACAATCAATTCGCCCCAGTAGACGCGTGTTATGGCTGTGCCTGCGTAATAACGCCATTTATCCGCTGAAGATAGCTACAGGTCACCCGCTTTTTCTCGAAGAAAGATTTTTAGAAGCTGGCGCGGCGTCCTTTGTATTATTATTCTGTTTTCTCCTAATTTTTCCAAGGCCTTACCTGAAACGTACTATTCCGTAATAAAGATATTGGCACCTGTATATGTAACTATCACTACGGCAGAAGCGCTGAAATGACACTCAAGAGGAGGAAGATGACAACGTTGTTGTTGAGGGTAGAACTGTATGGTGCTGCCCTGTAGGCCTACAATACTGTTTGCTCGGCACGGTGTTAGCTAGAACCGCTGTCAGCGAATAAAACATCTTTTTGTGGAGGTGCGGGGTATTGATTTCCGTACCCCTAACAATCTCCGTACCTCTAATAACATTTAGGGCTTTAGGTCCCAAAACCACGAAATGATTATTAGAGATGCCGTTATGGAAGAATCCGGGAAACTCGACTATGTACTTCTTTTTTTTTAATTATCTTACGGAAATGATGAAACAGGAGAGGTTGGTGCTGATATGGTGGCACTAGCTACTCCGTCTCAATTAGGAGACAATAAATGTTGTAAGAAAAAGCAATGAGGGCACAAAATTCAATACAGTATAGAACATACGATGCGAAAGTACAGCACAGCCTAACATCACATGACAGTTCGGATGCGTTATTTAACGTGCACTGAAATCACCCAATAAACGAGCTTCCAGCATTTCGCCTCCATCTAAGTTCGACCTCCGCAGCAGGGATCGAATCCAGGACCTTCGCTTTAGCATCCGACTATCACAACCACTGCTCCACTGCGGTAGACAAGGCTATATACCGTTCTGTAAGCCGTGCATTAGATGGAAGTTAGAGAGCCGAAGTTGAAAAAAAAAATTTGAAATCATTGCATAGTTCTGGTCTGCTGCATTACGCAACAGAACTTGATTATTCAGTACGTCGTTGTGAGGTAACTTCAGATGCACCCTAAATCTAAGTACGCGAATGCGTTTTTGCATAATGATGGAAATGCTGTTTTAGAGCTCATACAGAAATAACAGGAGAAGACTGTACATGCACCAGTCCTGTTTTTCTTCGGTTAATTTTGTATTCCTTCTGTATTTACTTATTTATTTATTTAATTATTTATTCATATTACCCACCGTGCCTAGTAGAGTTAAAGCGGTGCTTTCACATCATTACAGACCCAAACACAGTCGCCCACTTATCTGTAATTCTGCAACGTCTCTTTGAATAATTTTTTTTTCTGCACAGAACCACGATAACCGTGATTCGGGAATCACACCCGCACCGAGTAGAACTTAGTATAGCGTGTTCCCGTAGTCATTCAGCTAGCGCGGAGGACGTCGAAATTAATTAGAGCCCCTTTCAGCATGGCACCTTCCATTAGCAAATGCTCACTTTTGGGACGCGAACTTTCAGAGTGGTAGTTATAAATTTCATTTGTGCAACACAAGAAATATATCGGTGCTTGCTAAGAAAAAAGTTAAAAAGAGGGAGAGAAAGAAACGGAACATCGTGCGAGAAAAATTGTGCGCGGACCTTTTACTCCCCCTTCTCCCGCCTCAGCGTAAAGCATCCTGTAGGGTTTCGTTCATATCGCGTAGCTACCACCGGCGGTACATATAGGGAGTCACTGCGCCCGAAAGATTGATTATACGACCCGGGATGTCAGCAGAGAAAGTAGCGGCCCTCTGCTGTAGACAGGGCATGCGTCAAAATTAAAAAAAGCTCAACGTAGATTTCGGGACCATGTTTGCTGCACGCTCACTGTGTTTTTTTTTTTTTTTTGCAGGCGAGCCGTACGTACCGCTCTCCGTATATACGTTGCCCCGCCTTTGCCGTGTATGTGCCATGAAAACCACTCGAGAGAGGAGGCTGTCGCTGACTGGAACACGACGCCACAACGTATCAACGTCCTGTTCATCTTGTTATCAAAACTGTCCCGCGATATTACGTACTGAAGGGGGTACGTGGCTCCCGCATACAGTTAGTGGCACGCTTCTATTATTCTTTGATATTTCGACTCGTTATGTGTATAAAGGTGAATTCACTAGAAAGTCACTGTAGCAAGCTGGGATTAAGTGTTTTGCAAAAGAACAAAAAAAAAATCAAGCACATTGCATACGCCTCGAGTTAACAAAGCCATCTTACGGGATGGACGATGCTTGGTTCGGTACATACTATAGTAGTAAAACTTCCTCGCACTAGCGGTAGCTGGGTTGAGAAAGAAAAGTTAGGAAGCAAAAAGGAAATGCTAAGTTCAGCCATATTGTATTATTGAATATGGTACGTGTGTACAATGTTAGATATACTTGGCTAATCAGAAAGCATATAAACTAACGCTGCAGTGTTTTCTAGATAGATAGATAGATAGATAGATAGATAGATAGATAGATAGATAGATAGATAGATAGATAGATAGATAGATAGATAGATAGATAGATAGATAGATAGATAGATAGATAGATAGATAGATAGATAGATAGATTCTTGCATGCAAAGAGATTAGGCAGAACAAGTATCCGGTTCGCTACCCATCACTGCAGTCGAGAGAAAGGATTAGCGAGATAATGAGAAAAAGCAAAGCGATATACAAAACGCGCACACGTAATCATAGCTACTCACAGAACAGTATGACGATTTTCTGTGTATTTGAAAATATAAATGAGACAAATGTTCATAGGCAAGTGAGTAAGAGCCCGTTACCTAAACGCTCTTGCACGTTTATTGCTGACAAAAGCTCTTTGCACTTATACCCTACATATATATCGTCTGAATAAATTCTATTATAAGATACTGGCCTTACAATACATCACAGTAGTGGGGTATATGAGGACGTCGCATCAACTAAGAAGACGCTACATGTGGTTGAAATTTCCGGAGCTCTCCACTACGGCGTCTCTCATAATCATATGGTGGTTTTGGGACGGTAAACCCCACAAATCAATCAATCAAGAAGACGCTACACCTAATTACTGCCGGTAGTTCACAGCTATTTTGCAGTTTTCGACAAAGTACATAATACCACGTGTCATAGAAGCAGCCTCAGGTGCGATTGGACAATACGTAAACATGGGATACTATGCATCTAGAGCAGATGATGTCCCAATAGGTGTTCAAAGCACGATCTGCGTTCGCGTTGTGTTAAGCTGCTATTTAAAGCATGATTTAGTGGCGGGCTTGTCCAACATGTAAGCAGTTTGCGTATTACGCAACACAATTGGTGAGGTTTAGTCAAGTTTTTTCAATTGCTTTGCGGCTGGCCTTTAGTTTTGGTTTTCCTACACAAACACGTTGACATCGGTTATAAGAATCGTGCCACAAGCAGCAGAAACGGACGTCCGGCAATCCCGCTTAATTGCTCGGCGAGAAATTGAAAACTACGGGGCAAATAGAGTGGTTGCCGCGTGCCACGAAACTTGGTCGATGTCCAATGCAATATCGCGTCGCATCGACGTGCATCGCAGAACGACCGTGTCATCGCCGTTTATAGAACGCGGCCTCGTGAAAGGATGCCTCGCCCCGGAGTGAAGTAATCACCGCCGCGGGACTCTGTTTTCACGCAACACGTTCAAAGTATCTATACAGAACGTTTATCGCGCACCCAAGCGAACGTACGCGCGCATTACTCGAGCAAGTATAGCGCCTGTTTCACAACCGGGCGATCGACGCGAGCAGCTGGAATGTTCGCAGGTGCAAATTGCAGTTTCGAAATCGCAGAAAAGAGACGATGAGGAATCGGTGCAATGTGGCCACGAAACAGCAGTATAGACTATTTTACGGACGGGTTCCAGTGCCGCCACTATGGCCTGTTAAACTTGGTGTTTTGCGTCTTTGCCAACTGAACAGAGTTACGGTAAACGCATACGCATCATAATGCTTGGAGTTGATGTACTTGTTTCCTAGCCTCGTTAGCTTATACCACGATATACCTAATCGCGCCGCCATCTTGGGCCTAATAGCCAAAAATGGTGGCGCCCAGGTGATTTAAGGAAAATAGTCTATAGCAACCACTGTTCTGTATGCTGCTCGAATCCGAAGACAGTCCGAGAAAATAATGGCCTTTTGCAGCTGGTTATCGTTGCTGACGTCCGAGATGCTTGTTTTTTTCTTGTTTTATTTCATTTATCTATCTTTTTGGAGTACGGGGGATTATATCTGTTTAGGTCTCGAACACATCGCCTGTAACGAAATGGGGTTGTCGAACACGATTTTCTTACATCTTGGAACTTGTCTGGACTGCAGTTCCTCAGCTTTAGAGAAATCATTTAGTAGTGTATTATAAGAATATCCACCTATGTTGGATGCCAAGTGCTAGATGTCCGACAGCTGCTGGCTAGCAATGCCAGCTCAGGTTGGGTTAAGTCGACTGTTAATTAATGCTGGCGCACGTTACTTAGCTACTGTCGTAACGCGGTGTTGTCCTCATTCCGTTTCACTTTAACGACGGAGTTGTCTGGAAAACCTCACGCCAATTTCTTACCATTTATATCCGTCTCTGACGACAGCGTACCACAAGAAGAGTAAAAGAAAAAGCTGTCTATTTTTGAAACGTATAAACTAGATTGCAGTCACGGCCTCCTCATTGTCTGTCGAATCCGAATTTCGCTTTCGCGTTTTCAGAGTTATAGAGCTAATTAAAAAAAAAACACCTTTATCCTACTAACCTTTAGCAACGAAGACGAAGTTAAAACCGCGTAGATGCCGATGACGTATACACATGAGGAAGATGAAAGGAATGGTGATATGATAGTGACGATGAAGGTGATAGCTGCAGTCATGTCTTGCTCTGAATCAGTATTCTTCATTTCTTCGAAACATTCCTTAATTCACTACATATACAACTCACACGTGATCACTTTATATAATCATTCGTCTCTTGGCCAATCCCCCAGAGCAGCTGTGAGCCATATGTATAGGCCATCATCGTCATTATCATCATCTTGCTCTCGTGCGAAATGCAATCGGTGTGCGGTATGAAGTACTACACGGGATGTCCCCTGAGCAAACACAGCCTCCTGGAAATCGGCGCGCATTCAACGAAAACCAGGCGCGCTATATCTGCCATCCTATAAAACTGCGAACGAGTCGTCGTGTAGGGGTTATCGCGTCTTCGTGGGGAGGAGAATTGGGCTGTGTTCGCGTGCGGGGCGCCAGCGTCCGCATGCACGCTTGCATTAAAGGCCCGCTGCGAGCGGCTAATTAACAGGTCGCGCACCGAAAGTGCGAGTGGGTGGGCATCTGTTTGGAGAGCCGCGATGAGCATATAGTTCGCGAACGATCGAAGTACAGAGGATCGCATCATGGCTATAAATATACCTTAGCTTTCCCAAGCAAAGAGTGACCCTCGCTGCCCTAATATCCATTAGCTTTACGAATTGTGACGTACTTAAGAAAGTGACAATTAGGCAAGGTTCTATAGGCGTGCCTAACAGTGAATAGAACAAATTCACGCACGCACCTACAACGATACAAAGCTGCATAGCCCGCGGGTGAGCATTTGGCACGCTGACATTACGCAAACGTATACTCGGTGTCTGTTTCGTTTTAAAGGTTTCACATTCGCACCACTAGAACTGTATGCATATAGCGTACCGAGTCATATACTACACATCTGATATAGCCTACATCCCTCGCTTCACGACCAGCCAAGCATCGTTTCTCATCACCTGCGGCGCGGCCTCGACTCAAACACCACCGCGAGTCTTCCATCTTACTCTTCTCATAGGAGACCCGGTTCAACCGAAAAAAAATAGGGGGGGGGGGGGGTATTCCATCAAGAACCGCACAGACATGTCGGGACCTCATCATCACTTCTCCATGTACAATATATAAACCCGTCGCGAAATCTCCGCAGCCCTCCCGGAATACCTGGCGCATATTACACACTGTACGCCTGCTGCCAGGTGTATATGACCCTTCTCTCTGGCGCCGGAAGAAAAGCCATTACGTAAATATGAACGACTTGCGCCATGAAAGCGTTATAACGCACCAGAACCCACGGAGACCTGCGGCGCCTGAGCCATTACGTGGAACGTTTGCCTCCTGTTTACGGATGGGAGAAGGCGGTGATGCACGATGAGGGGGAAAAGTGGGAGATGGAAGGAGGTAAGTGGCACGATGGCGCTGCAGGTGTTGCTCGTGTGGAGGGAGCGTTTATAGTCTGATGTGGAGGCACGAGTGAAAGTTCTCGGTGTGGCGATATTCAAGGCCACACTTTGGGCAGACACTTTTTTTTTTTGCTGCATACTATGCTGACCGCCAGCCTCATTAAAAAACCCCGTGAGCGGATGTACGGTTACGAAATAAATAGCACTCGTTGAACGAAAGACTATAGAGGAACTTTACGAGGGGATCATTTCTTTTCTACACGCAATCAGATTAATGCAATTCACGACGAGGCTAATTAGGCCCAATATTCTTTTAGATTATTATAGTTTTGTATAATAACTGCTCAGGTTTTACGTCCCAAAACTACCGTATACTAAAAGACGCCCTAGTTGAATGCTTCGGAAATTTCAATCACCCGTATTTTTTTAACGTGCAACTAAACCTAAGCACACGGGCCTTTAGCACGTTGTCTCCGTAGAAATGCGGGCGCCGTGACTGGGGTTCGACCCCGCGCCCTTGAAGTCAGCAGTCAGGTGCTATACCCACTGAGAAATCATGGCGTACGTATATGAGATAATCCAGAAAGTTACTCCGCTATTTCTCTATACATGGGCTTGAACTGTGATGTATATTTGAGAGATGCGGTTGTTGAGTTGTCTTTATCACACTGAATCGAATGCGATGTTTTGTGCACGGAGTTTGCGTGGAACGAAACAAGTCAGGGTATCCACGAAAAATCACAGCATATTCACGGGTGAATGATGATGAGTGGGGTGCAGCTTGGAAGGGTTTTATCGGCAAACCGTGATTCATCTGCTGACCACGTCTGTCTGTCTGTCTGTCTGTCTGTCTGTCTGTCTGTCTGTCTGTCTGTCTGTCTGTCTGTCTGTCTGTCTGTCTGTCTGTCTGTCTGTCTGTCTGTCTGTCTGTCTGTCTGTCTGTCTGTCTGTCTGTCTGTCTGTCTGTCTGTCTGTCTGTCTGTCTGTCTGTCTGTCTGTCTGTCTGTCTGTCTGTCTGTCTGTCTGTCTGTCTGTCTGTCTGTCTGTCTGTCTGTCTGTCTGTCTGTCTGTCTGTCTGTCTGTCTGTCTGTCTGTCTGTCTGTCTGTCTGTCTGTCTGTCTGTCTGTCTGTCTGTCCCTTCGTCCATCCGTCCACGTAGTGAATACTCGCAAGTACCGCCATCTCGCACCTTTTCATCATATATTCATCATAAACAAATACCGCCTATCCATCGGACATTCCAAAGACTAAAACGAGACGTGGCGACTACATACAAGAGACGCACGACCTACGCCTATAAAGGGGTCGTAAAATGGTCACTTTGCAACGAAAATGCCACCATCGGCAGCCACATGCGCTAACTATACCATCAGCGCGAGTGAACCTGCATAGACGCATTGCCTATGAAGGAACGCGGAACTATATATGGCATATCGAGCGCGCGGAAGAGACGCTCATCGGCGTCTGCCTATACGCGATCCGTGTCCCACAAGAACGCAGCTTAATATGATGTCAGAGTTCAAGGTAGTGCCGATTGCGTCTGGTAAAGACGCTGATGGGCGTTCCGGTTGCACGCACTCGCAAATACCGAAGAGTGCCGCGTTCCTTGATGGGCAAAGCTGGCAAAGCATTACTTATGATACGTCACCTATAGTTAGTGCGCGTGGACGCCGGTGACTTCACATTGTCGCTTTGGAGCGAGCGTTTCACGACCCCTTCAAGGAGCTTTGCCCCTAAAAGAATTTCTGGTCGGCTGTACTCGCCGACAACTTTTCTTGGCAATGAAGGGAAAACTACGGGGGCGGAGCTAGTGCACATGCACTCCTCCGCCAAGTAGTATTGTTCAGTTCACACTTTGAATCACGGCCGCGTCCGAATTACAACACTGCATTCAATTTACTATTCAATTGCAATTTGCAATTAGACTGCCATTCTTGAGTGAATTTCGTCACAAGTTTATTCGGTGAGCTGTCAAAATAGCTTGATGGTGACGAGCGCTCACCTAAAGACGAAGACGCCATTCTGACAGTGAGGTGTACGTAAAAGGAGCGACGTTTTCACAAGTGCAAAAACGCGAAATGAACCTGCCCGAAGTAAAGCAATTATGAATATGTCACTGGTGTGTGCTGCGTCTACTTACAAACAACATCCAATAGAAATTCAAGTGATGTTTTTTTTTTTGGTCTTCAAGTGTAAAATAAGGACGCGATTGTGGGACTATATTATTCATCAGTGTCACACGCACAGTTTGGATCCGTAGCCTTCCCTTCATTGCCGAGAAACGTTGTCCGCCACTATAGTTCATATTGGGGCAGGAATAACAGGGTAGGGTAGAGGTATATTATTTCTTAACATTTACTATTTATTGGTATTATTTAAAAAAAGAAATTGAAGTCAAGCATGTTCGCAGGTGCCACAGCTCAACAACGAAAGGTTCTCGTACAGGACATTTGTTTTTAAAAGAAGCAAGCAAACCCGGGATTTTCCTTGTTTCCAGGACCGCTGACTGGCAAGTGCGCCTCTTCAGTGGCTTGCATCTAATGTATTTATACCACCAACGGTATCAGAGGGAGCGTGGCTTCATATAGCGCACTCGGCAACAAGTACTTATAGGGCAATGGCTTAATTCAGCACAACGCCGCCTATTCAAATACAAGAGACTTGACGCTCATCCACCGGTACCGCACCGTGCGCTTTTTTCTCTCTCACCGGCCGTTTCGTGGTAAACATCTTCAGCGTGGCGCACGAAACTTCCTCGATCGAATGCGACGACGAGTGGGTGGCGGCAGATCTTGTAGCATATAACTGCGCGCGTCGTGCTTATAGTTCATGAAGCACTCGTTTCCTGGTTCCAACGGTGCGCCTTCACCGCCGCCGCCGGATATGTCGTTGGAGCGCATTAAAAACGCATCACCGAGACGCGTTGCCCCATTTGGCGACGATATGCGCGTTTTAATTGAATGTTTGCCACCTCCTTAATAGAACGCTTTCATAGAAAGCACGACCACATCGCACCTGCCTTTGGACAGATCGTGGTGGTGCAACACGTTTTTTTGTCAATAGTATGTGTGCACACCTGCTTCTCTCGGCGAGGTCGTAGTGTTGCGTATACTTCTGATTGACCTCATAAAGATAGCTGAAAGAAAGACATAAGTTTTTAGAAAGCGGGCTTATTCATTCATTCATTCATTCATTCATTCATTCATTCATTCATTTGTTGAATTAGTTATTGAATGAATGAACAAATTACCAATTCTGAATTATTCTTTTGAATCTGCTGAATTAATGATTCTACTTAATGAACAGTTCGTCAGCTAGTCGTGGAAATGCAGGGCTGAGTTAAAACGGTGTCACACAGTACGCTACACGTCTTAGGCATACATGCGCGCATGCGCAGCGTAGAATTGTTCGCGGAATGTTCTAAATTAAGGTAAGCTTACGAAAGCAAGGTCTCCCGAATTCAACTGTGATTAACAAAATGTTGCTGGCGTTGAAAAAAGAAGCCCATGTTCTGTACGGGGAAAAATTTGATGTGGTGCACTTTTGTCTAGCGATGTTATGTCGTTCTTTTTAGTGAAACATTCAAACTTTTCTAGAACATCCAATCTGCATGTTCTCTAGTATTTCGGTTGACTATGTATGCAGACACTCAGGGGCTGTATACTCGCATTTTGACAAACCACGTTGCTGATGCTTTTTTAATATGTTTTGGAAGCCGTGAAACGAGCTAATAATAAATGAACACATCAATGAGCAAGTGATCCAAAAGAGCCCGGTAAGCTGCTTTAGCAATTGTAGTTTTTCGGTCTCTCTTTAAAGCAATGTGCTATATACACAAACAACACGTCATTAATGTAATTTGTGGCGCAATAAGTGACCAGCTGGACGAATGTTTCCGGGAAGCCGAATGCCGAGAATAACCTATTCGTTATATCCTAAACGTCTGGAATGCGCAATATTGACAGGGAGGAACTGAGGTGAATGTAGCGGCAACACCAAAAGCTGCTGTGTACGCTCGTATTCGTGACTAAGCCAGCCTACCTATGAATGGTACGTGCTACACACGCACGCGCTGCCGAACGCCTATACTGGCGATGGTTCCTGCACGTTTCAAATAACTCGCTCGGCTGCCGGCATTTACTCTGTCAAAAAAAAAAAAATCTCCCACGAACGTTTTCTTCTCGATATACGAGGCTCGCGCCACTGCGTCGCGCGAGACTCATTCATCACGAGAAGGGAGTTTGTCATTCAATGATGGAAGAGGGGGGGGGGATCACGAATAGCGTGGGAAAGTATGTGTGTACTATAGACACATAAAACAGCGCGCGGTGGCGCGGCTGTGACCCGGATCATCGCCGCGCCAACGCCTCGCCATGTGGCGTGCCGCGCGGCGTGCCCTTGAGAAGTCAATGCCGGTGTTACACAAGCGTACCGAGTGAAATAAGAGCCTGTCAAGCTAGAGTGCAGAGAACGCTGGTGCACTCCCTCCCCCTCTGCATAGTCTTTCTGTGAAGGTGACTGTATAGACACAGCCGCTATGGGGCGCGTTCAACACCTGCCTCTATGATCAAAGGTGGTGGAACGGGTGTTTTGATGTGTCGCTCGACAAAGCAGGCGAGGAGAAGCGTTTGGTCTGCGCTGTATATATATAGACACGGTCTGGTAGCTCAGTGGCTGAGACATGTTCAGGTGAAAGCAATCTTTTTAGGCGATCGCGAGAACGGGTGACACATGGTTCTGTTTCATTGCGAAATTTGCATAATTCATTTTACGACGATGGTTGTTAACGTTACGCTCAGCATTGCACGTGAAGCGGTATCTATTCGTGCATTCTTATTATCATCGAGGTTTATACTCATGGCCTTGTTGTAAGTTTCGCGTAGTCTTTCTTTATACGAACTCATAAATACATTAGCTGAAATTCGTTGTGGTGGCGCTTCCAGTCCATATTGGTGCATTTCTATAGTTGTCGTGTTAGATTAGTGGCTAAGGCGTCAAGCTGCCAAGGTCGAGGATACGGGTTATATTCCAGACAAAATGAAAAGAAAGAAAAAGGAAAAAAAGCTGGCGAAGCTCGCATTAAGTTGCGCAAGGCTTGAAACCGCGAAAGGGGGCATTTTTGAAGACTATGGTTGTTTCTAGGGCTTAGATTGTTGATAGGGGTTGTTTCTAGGTTGCGTCGTTGCTATAGACCTTAGCCAGGTGATGCTAGTTTCTTTCTGCATTGATTCACAGCGTAGAGAGGCTTGACTTAACCACAGACAATTACCGATACGACACGGATGTTCAAACTGCACAGACAGTACCCCACGCTAAAACCGAGAGTTCGCCCTCTCATAGATCTATACGGGTACGTCGTCATTGACGTATAGGCCTTCGATCGCTTCGGGATGTTGTCGCAGCCGCCGTTGCTTTTCAAGTTCCACTGCACTCCCTTGCTGTATGCATCTCGGTTTGTTCGGCTCCCCGCCGTCACTTCACAGCCATTTGTTGTTGGGCTAACTCTTTCCTATAGTTCATGTTTAGCGGACCAATGATGAGTAGTAGGATTTGTGAAATGTCGGTGCTACACACACCTTTATGATAATGGCTTTTTGTTCGCCGGACAGGGGACGATTCGGCTTATAGTTAGGTGCGCCACAGAGATCAGAATTCACCGGAATTCCCAATTAACGGAGCTTTATTTATGCCATTGCTATGCGGGACTTGGCGTAATCCATCGAAGGGCCGCGTACATGCTTCAGCGGAGACTTCATCGTGCCCCCTGTGAGAGGAATTGCGCGCAGAGATAACGATTGCTCCTTATCGAACACGTCTGCCGAACGCTCGGACGTCCACTGACAACTGCCCGAAAGAGAACGAAAAGCGATGCTCCGGAAAGAGCGATCTTTTTCTGGAAGCGGCCAACGTTTCGGGGTTGATGATGGATTACGCTTACGTGGAAACAGGAGTTATGCGGAAACAATGAGGATTGCGCGGGTATTCGGAGTAAATCTTATCGAGACGTCTGTACTTGAGAATGTAATGGATGGTTTCTCTATTTCGTCTGCCCAGGACAGAAACAAACAATAAATTAATTTGATATGATTAACAAGGAAGCAGTGGAACTAATTGTCTTGGAAGGGTTGCCTTCTTACCAGCCATCACGCCCATAAATTATTTCGGCATTATACGCCCACTTTTCTGTGAAAAAGCAGTTCCAGTGAGCTCGCCTAATGAAACTCACTCAACTATGCAGCATAGCTAGTTCCCGAAGTCGGGGTCCGTCTCCCATACGCTTTCAGCGACCACATCAGGATCTGGCCGTCACACAAATTAAAGAAAAAAATACACTGCTATCTAAAGCCTAGGAGCCGCAAAAATGTTCTCTATTGCCAAAATTAATATATGGCATCCCGCTACGGCGTTTTATTCACACGAGTTGGCTTTAAATGCGCCTGCCATGTGCAAGACACCGTAAATCATTATTTCGAAACAACATTCAACGCGGCTGAAGATAGAAGAAGAGTTGGGGAACGATGACAGCGCGCAAGAAACAAACATTTCGGAACAGCTAGAGCGACGTTCGTTGCTCAACTAGTTTCCGGGGTTACGCTTGCGCCACATAGTACGGTATGTCGAGCTCGAAGTGCATGACAAAAAAAGTACAATGCTGGCGGAACAGCAGCGTTGCACTAAGTATTGTTGCACGACAAGCCAAGCGACGTGTGCGTGTGTGACACCGCACTACTTTTGTTTTCTTTCCTTCTTAACTTTTTTCTGCCGCATTGCGCGATACTCTCTTAACTGTTATCTTACTCCCCGCCGGAATTCTCAGCTTCATCAACGTACTCAGCAGCGCAACACTTTAGCTGACAACAAAGACGCCCACGCGTTCATATCCGGGCAATGGTGAAGTGTGGCAACATGAAATGACAAGTGATATCCCGATAAAAGATCGCGTCACCATCTCAGAATTGGTTGATCGCTGAAAAGCCCACGGTCCAGGAATATGTAAACACACGGGTCCGGTCCACCTCCGAGGGCCGCATACAACCGCCGAGGCCGAGTTTCTCTCTAACGACGCCACCGGCATCTGTGATGGCACGCTTCGCTTGTTCAGCCTTATAATATAGAGTCGAAACAGCAGTGTTACACTAAAGTGCATCATTTAGTGCCCATACCAATAATATCTGTGGCTTCTTATACGTCCAAAAACCACGAGATGATTGGGAGAGACGCCGTAGGGCTCTGGAAATTTTAACCATACGGTGCTCTTTAATTGAAGTCACACAGTACATGGGCCTCTACCATAATTTCGCATCCACCGAAACTCCACCACCGGGATCGAACCCGCCACCTTCAGGAGAGCAGCCCAACACCGTCGCCTGTGTTACACCGAAGTCGTAGGACACACACGGTAAGGAGAGAGAGCGAAAAGCGAAGTGCCTCCTGTATGCGCTCGCTTTTTTTTTTCTTGCTATTCTGCTGCGAGTCCTTGGGAAGCGTCCACGCATGCCTTGTTTTCCTAGCACGACAACGCCGCAAGGAGACACGTCAAGCGTGCGCGCGGATTTTGCCGGTCCAGTTACTTTGGCCAGAAACCATGACGAGAGACGGCCCGCTGGTTGACCTTGATCTGACTGGCTCATCTCGTCTTACGTGGTTATTTGTCGTTATCTTCTGCTTTGTTCGTAAAGACGACGTTATAACTGTGCCTGCGTGCTAAAAAGCTATAGTAGAATGGTTTTAAAATTGACATACACGTAGCCAGAGAGACAGAGAGAAAGAGAATATGAAGAAAGGTGGGGAGGATAACCATGCTGGGTCCCGCTAGGCTACCCTGCACTGGGAAGGGGGAGAGGGGGAAGAAAAGTTATAGTGGAGGAGAAAAAAAGTCACTGACTGGGATGCTTCTTTACACGAGCAAGGGTCTGAACGAACCACTGCGAGCTATTTGGTAAGAAGAAGAAGAGAGAGAGAAGTGAAAAATGTTAGCCATAAACTTTTATGTACGCTCAATAGATTCACAGGAAGAGCCAGGAAAGGACGTGTAATGGTGTGCTTCGAGCTGATTACAGTAAGCAATCAACGTGAACACAAAACGTTGGAAAGAGGAACACTGAAGATGACCAACGGTGATGGCGAAAAGGCGTGGACACATCATATGTTTGCGTGACTCTGCGGAAATGCCACTGTCCCGGAAAGCCTGAGTTTATCTACCCAACCTTCAGCTGTGACACGCCTCCCAGTGAGAAATGTTGAGACAGGTTTGTTTGTTTGTTTCACTCAAAAAGCAAAGCGATACTTTCCGTCTACAACACACTGTTCGTACTTTGAAACAGCTTACGCACTCACAGCTCCGAGTTTCGCGGTGTTGTACGAGAGATGCTTGGCAGGACAGCAAGCAAGTGAGCAAGAAGAAAGGCAGGCCGGCCGGCAGGCAGGCATCGAGCAAGTGAGATAAGTTGCAACCTAGGTGGAACAAAGAAACATGCTGTATGCGATAACAATAAGAAGGTTCAGCGCTGAGGAGGACGATGCTGCTGCTCACATCTGGCAGCGTGGCGTGAACGCTTTGTGCTAGCTTTCTGCTATGCGTGCAGAAATCTGTGTGCTCACTCTCGTCTTGGATGTCGCACCTCCCTGGGGCTTTATACGGGGGGGAGATGCGTGTCGCAGTGAGAGACAAAAGAAAATCGAGGTGGCAAAGAGAAAGGAAGTGATGTAGCCAGGGAGTTAGGCTGCGGTACGCGACTGCAATGATTAATTGCCCCGCTTTTTTCCCTGGCTCATCATGTCTCGCTCGACAATGTTGCCGCGCCTGTGGCGACAGCGACGGCAGAGGACGTGTCTGCCGTTCGTCTCCATCCCTGACGGCGCTCGTGACGGCCCTCTTTCTTCTATTACTCTCTCTCTTTCTTTCCCTGCACCAACGTCACAGTTCATGGGCAGCAGTGTCTGAGTACACCCGCGGCGTTTATATACAGGAAGCTTTTCTTGCTTGCTAACACCCGCGCCGCCACTAAGGCAATGTCGTTTTCGATATGCACACGTAGGAACACAGGAACCAACAAAAATGCGAGCCTTCTGGCGATATGCTGTGAAGTCACTTGTACCATGTAGTGTCGTGCTGTGAAAAGCGTCGAGACACGTGTTGTATCACACTGCTTTCTTCTTCGTTAAGACGAGTTTCTGCACGAGCTATTAAGAATAATGCACTCTTTGGATAGGATAGTAAAGTTTGTCCTTTATGTTTAGGAACTCCTTGCTTTATATGTTGGGAACTCCTTGCTTTTCTAAAACTGCTGCTTGGTTTATGAGTCAGATTGATTTACAAACGCAAAAAAATTGTTCCGTTATAGGAAAAAAAAACCGTTAATAGGAGTTATGTGCTCGAGTCTACGTTTCGACAAGTGCACGTCTCCTCCTTCAAGGCCACAAAGTTCTATAGCTTTGAAGAAGGCAAGTGCACCTGCTGTGACGTAGCTTCGAGCGCAGTACCCGTGTTTACGAATTTTCGCCCCTCAAGCTTTCATCTTTTCCTAGCTGCCATTTTTGTCACTTAAGTACTCAGTATGCTCCTGATTCCCATACACAGGCGGACGGACAGAATCTATCTATCTATCTATCTATCTATCTATCTATCTATCTATCTATCTATCTATCTATCTATCTATCTATCTATCTATCTATCTATCTATCTATCTATCTATCTATCTATGTATCTATGTATCTATCTATCTATGTATCTATCTATCTATCTATCTATGTATCTATCTATCTATGTATCTATGTATGTATGTATGTATGTATGTATGTATGTATGTATGTATGTATGTATGTATGTATGTATGTATGTATGTATGTATGTATGTATGTATGTAATGTCAATCTATGAAGGCCACTATACATAGCCTTCATAGATTACGAGAAGGCGTTTGATTCAGTAGAAATATCATCCGTCATGCAAACACTGCGGAATCAGGGCGTAGATGAAGTATATATAAACATTCTGGAAGAAATCTACAGGGGATCAACTGCTACCATAGTGCTTCATAAAGAAAGCAACAGAATACCAATCAAGAAGGGTGTAAGGCAGGGGGACACAATTTCCCCAATGCTATTTACCGCGTGCTTACAGGAGGTTTTCAGAAGCCTAGAATGGGAACAGTTAGGGATAAGAGTCAATGGAGAATACCTTAGTAACCTGCGCTTCGCCGATGACATTGCATTGCTGAGTAACTCGGGGGACGAATTGCAACTCATGATTACGGAGTTAGACAAGGAGAGCAGAAAGGTGGGTCTTAAAATTAATCGGCAGAAAACGAAAGTAATGTACAACAACCTCGGCAAGGAGCAGTGCTTCGAGATAGGTAATAGTGCACTTGAAGTTGTAAAAGACTATGTCTACTTAGGGCAGGTAATAACCGCAGAGCCGAACCACGACATTGAAGTAACTAGAAGAATAAGAATGGGGTGGAGCACATTCGGCAAGCACTCTCAAATTATGACAGGTAGATTGCCACTATCCCTCAAGAGGAAGGTATATAACAGCTGTATCTTGCCGGTACTTAGCTACAGAGCAGAAACCTGGAGACTTGCAAAGAGGGTTCAGCTTAAATTGAGGACGACGCAGCGAGCAATGGAAAGAAAAATGGTAGGTGTAACCTTAAAAGACAAGAAGAGAGTAGAGTGGATTAGGGAACAAACGGGGGTTAAGGATATCATAGCTGAAATCAAGAAGAAGAAATGGACATGGGCAGGGCATGTAGCGCGTAGACAGGATAACCGCTGGTCATTAAGGGTAACTGACTGGATTCCCAGAGAAGGGAAGCGGGTTAGGGGGAGACAGAAGGTTAGGTGGGCAGATGAGATTAAGAAGTTTGCGGGTATAAAATGGCAGCAGCAAGCACAGGACCGGGTTAACTGGCGGGAACATGGGAGAGGCCTTTTGTTGTGGTCTGGGTCCTGTGGGTCTCGTCGTTGGTAGCTGGCTCCCATCGGACTCGTCCCTTATAGCGAGAAGCAATGCTTATATGGGAAAACAGAGAACAGACGTTTATTTACATTAGAGAGAGGTCAATAAGAAAGTTTAGATATATAGTGGCGTTCTTCGTACATGGCGAGTTCTCCACTCGAAAAAGCACCGAATGAGCCGTGGGGGCTCATTATAAAGGGTCTGTCCTCCCCAGATCCCTAGATCGGGGACCGCGTACAGATGGCACCGTCCAATCACGGACCACACATTACCCGCGAGGGTGACGAGCACGCACGGTCCACGCGAACGTTCAAAACTGAAGCGTGGTCACCGCACGGCCATGTGGCACGAACGCGGCTCCCCCCCCGTCAAGGTGTGTCGCTGGCGAGGGGTCTGGAGTTGATGACTGCATCCATCGAAAGGGCCGCCGTAAACAAGCTTCAAAGGGTGCCGAACAACTCGTTCAATTAGCGGGACGATTCCCGGCCGCCGCCGCCGCCGTCATCTTCCAAAGAAGAAGCTGCACCGGTGGTCTCCCGAACTGCTCACGGCGCCGCGGCGGCAGGACGCCGCACCCTCCGGCCAGGTGGGAACAATACATGGCGGACACCGGCCGCCCACCCGTTTGGCGACTAAAAAGGAACATCAAAAGGAACGCCGATCCATTGTCAGACCTGGCGCCGGTCCTAACAGCCTCTCCGCCGGGGAAAGAAGATCCCGAGGTGCAGTGGCCAGCAGGTACTGTGCAGCGGGATCTGTATTGCAGCTTGTCGGCTCTTCCTCTATTATTTTTGTCCCGAACACTGGATCCGATGATCATTGACCAAGAGGGCGTTGCTCGCAGGATGAGGTGACCCCTCTCCACCATATTTTCCGCCCACCACCAATGAGGAACTGCGGAAACTGCGCCGAAAGCACACCCACACACGAGCAAGCACACGGCAATTCCCTACTCAGAATCACCAGACTTAGATTCACCTGTGGAAGTCATTTCCTTCTACCTCAACTTTATTCCTGTGGCCCCCGCCGAGTCGCAACACCACATCAGCCACTTTTGAAGACATTAAACAAAACACTTGACACATGTTGGATAAATACAGAAAACTAGTGGGCCTCAATCGAGGATAGAAGCAGAAAATCGTTTTGAAGCCCTCGGGGTACTAGGGACAACGACTCAGACCATCTGCGTTGCTGTTGAGTTTACCCCTTCTTGTAATGGATATCAAAGGTGTATTGTTGAAGAGCTAAGCTCCAGCGCAAAAGACGGCCGTTTTTCGATGACATGGACTGTAGCCATGTGAGGGGACAGTGGTCAGTCTCTATTGTGAACCTAGAACCGGCGATGTAGCAAGCTAGCTTCTGCACAGCCCAAACAACGCAGGCACATTCCTTTTCTGAGGCACTGTATGCTTCCTCACGACAGAAAGCTTTCTACTGGCATACAGTACAGGGTGTTCCTGGTCGTTCTCTCCCCTCTGACAAAGCACGACACCCATACCCCGGTCGCTGGCGTCACACTGAAGAATGAACGGCTTAGAGTAGTCAGGCGCGCTCAACACTGGCTGACTTTTTAGTGCCTTCTTTAGCGTAAAATGCATGTTCCTTGGCCCCATCCCATTTTACGGTCTGGGGTTCAGTCTTTCTAAGAGCGTCTGTCAAGGAACTTGCAATGTCAGAGTAAACGCGGGATATACCTTTGATAATAACCGGCCAATCCAAGAAACGACCGAATGTCTTTCTTGGTTCGTGGTTGGGGAAAGTTGTCTATTGCGGCCAGCTTTACTTCTGACGGCCGGCGGTTAGCCTTGGCCTATTACATGCCCTAGATAAGCTACCTCAGCGCGCCCCAATTGGCATTTCGCAACCTTCAACTGTTAAGGCCGGCCTCACGCAGACGACATAGCACAAGCTCGCAAGTGTTTCATGTGGTCTATCCAGGGAAGAAGAAAAAAATAGCAATATCATCTAGGTACGGGAGGGCAAAGTCCTCCATACCCTGTAACACTTTGTCCATTAGGCCAGAAAAGCAATACAGGGGCATTCTTTAAATCCAAACTAAGGACCTCTCGGCCGACAATGTTCCCCATCGGGGAAATAAACGCCGCAAGCCCTACTAGCCCTTTCAGTTAGAGGCACCTGCCAGTATCCCTGACTAAATACAAAGTCGAGATGAAATTGGCACTGTCTGACTTGCTCAAGCCTTTCCTCAATATGCGGAATTGGATAAGTTTGGTCCTTTGTAATCGAGTTGAGCCTCCGATAGTCAATACACGGTCGCGGCTCTTTCCCTGGGACCTCAACCAAGATCAAGAGGCGAGGTGTAATCACTCTCTCCTGGCTCGATCACTCCTAGCTCGAGCATTCGGTTTATCTCCGCGGCCATTATTTCCCGTTGCCTCGGGGAAACGCGGTAAGCTTTAGAACGAATTGGTTCCGAAGATGTCAGCTCAATATCATGAACTAGGGCTTTGGTTCTGCCAGGTGTGTCTGAAAATGTTTCTTTAAAGTCAAACAATAGTTCCTTCAGTTCCGCCTTTCTGATCTGGCTCCAACTCCGCCTGCTCTACCAGGTTACTATAGTCTCGCCAATGTCTTTGTTTCTGTTGTTAACTCCGGGAAATCAATAGGCATTTCTTCCGGTTGATTGAGCGACATGTTACAACGGCATGCCTCTGCTGGTACGGTTGAGCAGATTAGTGTGGTACACCTGTTGCGTTTTACGCCTTCCCAGTCCAGTAACCAAGTAATTTGTGTCTGACAATTTCTGAAACTACCTCAACAGGTCCCTCCCACTGGACCTGAAGTTTATTCTTCAGTGAGGAGTTTCAGTATCATCACTTTTTCCCCTACTCGAAAGCTTCGCGTCCGGGCTGTCTTGTCATAATAGCGCTTAGCGTTGTTTTGAGCTCTGCGCATTTCCTGCTCCGCTAGTTCTTGAGCTGCGTGAAGTCGGTCTAACAGCTCAAGCACGTATGCTACTACCGAAGGGTCGTCCGCCCGGCCCTCCCAAGATTCTCGAACATGCGAAGTGGGGAGCGAAGAGCACGTCCGTAAACAAGCTCCGCAGGCGAAAACCCTGTTGATTCGTGAGGAGCGATCCGAAGCGCGAACATAGCTGCGGGCAAGCAAGCCTCCCAATCCTCCTTTTTGCTCATAACAAAGGGCGCGTAGCAGCCGTTTTATGACTGAATGTACCTTTTCTACAGCATTTGACTGAGGGTGGTACACTGAACTGTGGATGATTTTAACGCCACACTTTCTAGAAATGTCGAGGTTAGTGCACTTGTAAAAACAGATCCCTGGTCGGACTGAATTTCTGCGGGGAGCCTACCAAGTGCAAAGATAGAATAAAAGCGCTTTAACTACCTCCTCCGAGCTGAGCTCATTTAACGGTACTGCGTCCGGGAATTTCGTGGCCGGGCAGAGCACTGTGAGTATGTGCCGGTACCCGGACTGCGTTACAGGAAGTGGACCACTGTGTCTATAACTAGCCTGCGAAACGGTTCTGTGATAATGGGGACCAGCTTCATAGGTGCTTTAGCCTTATCCCCTGGCTTGCCAACGCGTTGGCACGTGTCGCAGCTTCTTACAAATGCCTCCACCTCCCGAAGCAGCCGGGCCAGTAAAACTCCCGATAACAAACATTCTTTTTGTTTTTTTTGATGCCGAGATGCCCTGACCACAAACCTCCGTGGACCAGGTGCAGCAGCTCCTCGCGGAAAGGATACGGTACGACTAGCTGATTAAAACCGAACTCCTTTTCGACTGTGTACTTTCTGTACAAGACGCCCCCCTTCTTGGTGAAACTGAATGTTTTGCTTAGCCACCCCTTCCTTCGCGTCTGGCGTTAAGTTACGGAGAGTGGAGTCATTTTCCTGTTCCACTATCAGTTCTGTAGGACTTACATTTAACAGCTTTATAGTGCATTCTACTTCTCGAGATGCCTCGGATTCATCCGGTTTCTTACATCTTTCTTTAGATATTGTGTTTTTGAGGCTCCCATTAGGGCGGTCCAGTTTCGTGCCAGGTAAAGAAGGCTCTGCCGCTGAAGCTGTTTCGTCTGCCACGGATCTTTACAAACTGTCTGAGCGGCGAGCTCCCTTGCTTTGGATCGAGTTAAGGCCTGTACGATACCCTCACTGAACCCAATTCCTTTTTGTCGCAGCAAGTACTCTGATTTATTTGAGAACAAATACGGGTATTGCACTGGGAGATGTGCCGAAACGGCAGCTTCAGTGTCTAGAACACCGAAAGGGCCTTCGATGCGGACTCTTGCTACTGGGAGACAGGCACTGTTTGTCTCTACTGCTTGTCTTATCCACGCGCATTCTCCTGTAAACTGACTCTCCTCGACATAGGACGGGTGCACTACATCCATAGTGGCGGCCGAATCGCGGAGCACGCGGCACGGTTGGCCATTCACGACTAGGTCTCGGATGTATGGTTCTAGCAATTTCATGTTTTCGTCATTACTACAGAGTGACATTAACACAACTTTCGGGTTCTTACAACCCAAAGAAATATGCCCCGTCTGTTGGCAGTTATAGCAAACTATCGGCTTCTTGGCTCGAACGCCTTTTTCTGTTGCCCTTCCGCCCTTTTCTCGGGTGCTTCTTCCTTTCTCTTGTTTTTCTCATCACCGCTTCCTTTGGAGTCTAAACCCTCCTTCGGCTATACCGACCCGACTTTGTCCATCGCGGAGGCTTGTCGGCCCGATATTTACTAATCTCCCTCCTAGGGACACCTTGCCTTCGAGGGCACGGCGATTTACG